>VZDJ01000084.1:763592-1040477 GCA_008694505.1 Cyanoderma ruficeps | reverse complement strand
TGATTAGGTGATTGCTAAATTGCGCTTGAACTTGCGGTGAAAACCAACCTGATTTGTGTGTTTTCAAGCCCAGTCTCTCGGGGTCTCAAACAAGAAGGGATGAATTTCACTGTCAAGATAGACGAGCAGTAAATGTCTCAAATTCTTTCCTCTTGTTTGTTGCCTTTCACATACCTGCTGGAAGCACCGTGTTTGTTACCCACCCTGTGAAGGAGCAGAAGTCTGAAATGTTTCAGCGCTTTGTTCCATCTTTGCCTTGCCCTTTAGCGGGGAGTGTGTGTGCAGGTAATGCCGCAGCTATGGCACAGCCTGTCCCCGTCCCGCCTGGCCGGTGTCCCGGTGCCTCACACACGTGTGTGCTGCTGCGGCACAGCCCCTCTCCCTGCCCTGCCTCTGCTGACCTCCTGCACTTTCCTGTGTTGCTGCCTGAGCCTTGCCCTGGGAAAACACCCAGCCCCTTCATTTTTTGCTAAGCATACTTCAGGTGGATGGGTCTGAATGCTTTTCTTAGTTCTGCGTTAAAAACGAGGCCTTTGTTCGCATTTAAGCAGCGAAGACTGGAGCTGTAAATCAAATGAAGAGACCATAGTTAAACTCAGTTGCAAACTCAGCTTAGTTCAGTTCAATGTGAGACCCTTTTCCAAGAACCTATGGCATTTTTTCACTGTCTTTGGTATACTGCTGCACATCTGGATTTGGCAGAAGTATTAACTGTCTCCTGTAATTCTTAAAACCCTAAAGCTGTGGCTCTGCTGTGCTTCACCAGAGAGCTGGAGATGAAGCTGTAGGTTCATTATAAAGCATAGCTGTAACACAATCTATAGCAGAATATTAAAGTGACATGCTGGCTGGATGTGCCGTGGTTTTAAATAACTTGCAATAATGTCCCCAGAGTACCAGATGAAAGTTTAGACCATTGCTGGGCAGCCCACGCTACACTTGGAGTACACTGTTCAACACGTAGCCTCTGGGGCACCAGTGTCTGTTTTGGAGACTTTTTCTCTGTCATTTGCTCTTCAATTTCTTTTTTAATCGGACTTGCAGTGTGGTATTTAGTTTGGGTTTTTGTTTTGTTGTTGGGTATTTTTAGGGGCAGGGGGTATTTTTGCTACCTTTTGGTTTTTTGTTGCCTTTTTATTTTTAAACCAAATTAAACTCGCAGCTCTGAAGACAAAGCTCTCACTTCTTAAACCTTATCTGTCTGGAGATAAATGGCTGTGAGCCATTTAATTCCTGTTCCTTTACCACCCTCATGCCTTTAGTTGCATTAAATTAGGATAAAGTGATTTTATTTTTACTTCTAGATGGTATATATGAGGGAAACAGCATTTGACTAAGATTTGATTTTTGCACAACTGTGCTAAAATGTGCTAACTGAACCCTATTTAAAATTTGTAAATACTATTTAGAAATATTTAATTATGCAGAACTCAACCATCTGTCATTCCATCAATAGATCAAAAAGAGTGTATCTGTTGGAAAAAGAAATAGAAAAGAGAGGGTTGGTGGGCTCTGTGACTAGTACAAATTTCTTCATGCGGTGTATCCCAGAAACTTAGAGGAGCTTGCCTGGAATTGCCTTTGCAATGATGTGTATTTATGTGGTTTACGCTGTGACTAAAAATTCTTTTCCAGTCGTAGGGTGTTTCCTCTGGCATTACAAGTTTGGGCTTTATGGTTTGAGAGCTCCTCAGCTCCGTCTCCAGTAACCTTGAGTAGGAAGGCACAGCCTGAAGCACTGACATAAATCTGTATTGCTTCAATCTTGTTCCCTTGACCCCATGTACCACTCCCAGCCCCTACCTATGCTACACCACTGCTCATCCATTCACATGGTATGCTAAAAGAGCACAGAAATTTATTTATATACACAGAGTTTGTTTTCATTTTTGGTGGGTAATTTCATCAGCTTTTCAATTAGGGATAGGTGCTCCTTAAAATTTGGTTTTCAGGAGAACTACCTGTAACTGCAAGGCATTATGTTATTGAAGTGTCATGTTTAATGATATAAATTGGAAGTTAGAGCACATTCTTCTTTTGTTTTGGGGAAGTTTGTGTAATCCTGCCCCAGGGACATGAGAGTTTCCCTACCTGTGCTGAGAAATTAACCATCACTTGTTGCTGACCTGGGTTAGATGCCGTGATACAAAGGGAGCTGCTATGCAGCAAATGCATATCTGATGGTAATGCTTCGCTTGACAAATTACTTACTTCGGATACCTTCATTTTCTGCCCCTTTTTGTATGCAGGGCTCTGTGTTGCTGTGTCTCCCCTGGGCTGTAATGAGCACACTTTGATGTGTTTGAACACGACAGAGGATTTTGTTCTTCATCGAATTGTGCTTGATCCCTGTTGTTCCAACCTGCCTCTTCATCTGCTAAGTTGCTATGTCTGCCTTGTACTCTTTAGGATGATGAAAACCAGCCTGCTTGTGTCTTCTCTGCAAAAGGGGGAGGAATGATAACTATTTTATGTTCACTGAGTGCTGTGGTTAGTGTTTAGGAAGTGCGTGTGATGTTAACAGACAAGCAGGGAGGTCTGGTGTAACCTCAGGCAGGTTAATCACTCTACACATTGACATTTGAATGCAAACTTCAGGAGTTTTATATGTCTGGTTGGTATTTCTTTTATTTTTTGTTTGTATTAGTAGCTTGTACTAGCCTGGAAGAAGAAAGAAAGATAATATTCTGTTTTAAGTTTTATTTATGCAGAAAAGCATTGGTTTTTTTCCCCCTCCTCAATTTAATAGGAATGGGAAAGAAACTGTGCCTTTGGCCTGGTACACATCTTGTGCTGCTGTCATTTTTATTTGAGTTTTATATGCTTTCAATTTTCAAAGGCTTGAGCTTCCTCCTTCCAGTTGAGTGCAATGGGTGGAAAGAATGAACTGGTTTTGCTTGGGCATCTGTAGGGCTTGGAATTTAATTTCTTCAGCAGTTGATTTAGTTTTAATCATACTCTTCAATATGAGTCTTGCCTACAAAATATAGTGCTGCCAGTGCTGGTCCTTCCCTTGGCACATTTAGTTTGTTTAGTTAATGACATGAGCACTTCAGAAGCAATGAAACACTTAGTGAAATTAATGTCCATAAGAAGCTCCCATAAATAGAAAACAGGTCCACTGGATGCTCTGGGGTGGCAAAATATCCAGAGCCACTGAGAGTGGCCGGGCTCTTGGCTTCTGGGTATGAAGGAGGGCCTGTCCCCTTGGAATGGATGCTCTCCTGGGGGTGCTGGCCATGTCTGGGAGCTAGCCAGATGATCACCTGGGACAGAGACCTTGGAGTCACCAGGTGACTGGTCCTAGTGTGAGATGGGAATTGTTTATGTGACTCTGATTCAAGGTGCAGTTGGCTGGTAACTCAGTCAGGCTAACAATTATCCTTTTGTTGCTGCATAAGTGATTCCTTGTGTTGGGAGTAATAGTGGAACACACCGACCAGAGAGGGTGGGACTGACCCTGTTACTGCTGCTGCAGTCAATTAGCATCCCAGTAGGAGTGCCCAAGTGCCCATATCCATCATCCTGTGTTCATTCATTCATTTGAAAACACTTGCAAGACACTGATTTTCCCCCTTCCTCTACCCACAAGTCCTGGTTTGGATGCTACTATTTCCCAGGCTTTGGGAATGTGTGTGACAACATGCTGCACTCAGTGTGTGGCCCTGGAGGAGAGCATATTGACTTCTCCTTTATTGGTGGGAACACTGAGCCTTTTGTATTGAACTCCTTAGGAGTGCAGTTGTTAAAGCAGTCCCTGTGCCACAGTAATGGTGTGAGGTAAAAGGGTTTTGGGGAGGTCTTGCACTGGGGGGAGGGTTAAGTATATGATGAATTGGTTAGTATCAGATTTGTAAGAGGAAGCTGTTACCATTGCTATTACCTGGCCCAAACCTTGCATCAGCTAGAGCTCTTTGCAAAAATCTGCGGTTTGGCACCACGGTCTCATCCAGGGTGCCCAGGCTCATGCCCTCCATATTTCTGTAATGACTTACTTCTTCAGTTCATTTCCTTGGCACAGACACAAGTTGCATGAATTTTTCTTGTGGTAAGGGAATGAATACTGTATTTCAGCCACAAATGCTCTGTCAGTTCGTGCTCTTGAGTAAGATACATATTGTAAGAAGGAGCTTAAGTGTCTCCATTTGACCTGATCGCCCTGTCAGGTCACGGATGTCCATATGTGTATGGAGAAGAAAACCTACAAAGCTACCCTAATCTACTGTTCCCTTGACCTCGTTTATAAGTGAGCATATTTCTGAGATGATGTTTTACTTCCAAGGTCTCCAACTTTATTCATGTTTTTGCTTTTGTTGTGCTTATTGTTCCCTCTTGCTGGTGTGGTTTGGCTTTTGTTCTTCATCTCTATACTCAAAAAGTACTGCAAAACCTCACCTCAGAGAGGCTGTATTGTATCAACGGTGAGGTATTGGTCCTGTTGAACTTCTAAATAGTAACTTTGTTGGCGTGTTATTTATTTTGGGTGAAGAAAATGTTATGCAAGATATTCATCTCCTCCTTCAGTTCTCATGTTTGCATGGCTGTTGAGTTGGTGACTTGTAGCCGAGTGTAAGGAGATCAGAATACTGTGGTGTGCAAAAAGTTATTATAACCCTCTCCAGTTAGTGCTCAAGAGGTTAGGGGAAAATCGTATTGGAAAGCTGGAGAGAAAAGGAAAAAAGGCATCTCCAACTACGTTGCAAGCTTTTCTTTTACAGTATTTGTTTCTCACTGTAACCAGCTGCAAGACTCCCGCTGAAAGTAATGCAAGTTTAGCTTGCATGTGCTTGTTCCAGGTCAGCTTGAATTGCTTTATGTGAATGAAACAAAACTTTAAAGTGAGAATTTAAGCATATTCAAATAATTTCAGAATCAAATTCAAGTAGGGATAGGTCTTACATTTCTTGTGCTAATTATTCAAAATTATGATCACAGTGTGCTCTTGTTTTTGTTTAAGGTATGAAAATCCTTTATTTTCAGCATGCCTAAACATATTTTCGTAGTTATAATTGTGCTAAGTTGCCGCTTAAATCTAGCAGCTTGGAAGACAGGGAAAACACCCTGTGCTCCCTGGAAAATCAAACCTTTTTGTGGATTGGCAGTACGGGCTGTAACTGAACACTAGCAAGAAGCATGAAATGCTTCCAGACCATTCAGTGTCTGGAAGAGCCACTTAGGGATTGTGCTGTAAGTCTAGGACCTTCCTCTGGTAAGTTGCATAATTTAGGATATCTGATGCCTTCAAATAGGTGGCTGGAGAGGAATGTCTGAAGCTGTTAATTTCAAGAAAGACGTGATGGACAGCTGTGTGAAGAGCTCAGATCTTTCAGCGGGATTTTCATTGTTCCATTGAACATTCCTTTCAGAAAAGGGTTTAATAAAAAATGATATATTTATGAGGAAAAAACTTTCCCCTAGAACTGGTTTGTTAAATAGGTAGGAAATATGCAAACAGTGCATTTATGGATCGGGCTGATGTGAATCCTTGATGTCACCAGCTCATATGACATGGGAACATTGCTCACCAAAGGTCACTTGGCTGCACGTTAAGTCTCACTTTCTGCTTCCATGTGTGTTGTTATTCCTGCCTTCCACCTGCAGAGGCAGGACTAGAGATGCTATTGCTGTTTGGTGATTGATAAAGTATGCCTTTAGTCATGGTCTTGGGTGGGAAATCATTAGACCCTTCTGTTTCTGGTGGTCAGCCTGAGTCTGTGATGGCCTCAGCATCACCCATCTTATCCTGCCTGATGTTTGGGGAGAGAGGGAGCAGGCAGGACTGTGATATTTCTGCCTTTTTTTTAATGTTCCCATAAACTAAAGGTGGAGCCTCAGTGATTTTGGAAACTGTATTCCCTGTCTCTCAATATATGGGGGTGGTTTTGCTTGGTTGGGTTCTTTATTCCCCAACCCAAGTTTTGCAGCTGAAAGTTGATTTCTTTTGTCTTGAGGAGCTGTTTTGCAAACATTAATGCACAGCTGCTCTAGGCTTATGTCTCACTGGAGTGGGTTATATGCTGGTGTGTGTTAAATTGTGTGTTTGAATGTTTGTCACAGCTGATGGATGCATCCTGCTGTGGGGAAGGAGCACAGCAGCAGTCCCAGCTGGGGTGAACCTCTGAGCAGGAAGCTGCATGAAGGCAGAGTAGCCCTGCCAGGACAGTTCTCCTGCCCTGCTTTTCAACTTTCTTGGATATTCCCACTTTTTAGTTGGTAGGTGAAGAGATTTTCACTGCTTGAGAGAGGCATAATTTTTCTTGGACTTGAACTGAAGTGGAGAATCTCTTTTGAGGATAAGCTTTCAGCAGTGAACAGCCAATATGATTTATTCTGAATAGATTTTTGTTTTGAAATTGTCTTTCTTCTGCCAAAGGATAAGTTGTCACTCACACTACCAGCTTTCACCAGAGTGTTACTCATGAGTGGCCTACACAGACTTGAGGTGTACAAAATTGAGTAACAATCGGGGTAGTAGGGCAAGACAAAAAACCGAATTATCATGTCTGTAACCAAAATATTGGTCAAAAAGAACATTATTTATAAGGACCAGAAACTTAGCTCTTCATTTGGTATAGTTGATGCTGAATTCAAGAAAAGCAAGATAAAAACAAAAACTCAAGTATCCATTGTTATTTTTTTTATTATAAAACTCTTCCAAAGTCTTATTTCCAGCAGGTCTTTAAGTAATGTTTACTTTTAGAAATTACTTGAAATCTAGCAGGGGTCTTCCTCCAGTAAAAGTTGTTGTTGCTGTTGAATAGTTAGTGAAAAAAACCTGAAATTACATGCCTGAAAAGTTTCATGGGCTTAACATGTTAGCTGTATGATCATGTTTTTCAAAAGTCTTCTCCTTGTATGTTTATTCTTTAGCTTTGAAAGCATTCAAGAGGCTGTATGTAGATGTCAGAGGTTGAGGAGAGTTCAAATCACATGGAAGCCTGTGACTCCTGTGTGAAGGATCAATATTTTGTACAATTGTCAGCAATAATAGTAACATAAAGCATCCCCCCAAACAAACAAAAAAACCTATGCCAAAAAAAATCCATGAAAGAACCAACAAATCAAAAAAATAAACCCAAGCCCACTAAACAAAAATAGCAGGAAAACCCCAAACCTGCAGGCTTTCCATACCATCTGTCTTGGATCAAGTTGGACAAATGAATCCATATTGTGTTTTGTTGTTTTACTTGGAATCGTTTCCTAGCTTTGCCTGTATCCACCAGTGTATATAGGATATTTTCTTCAGAATGCTAGAGCAGTCTTGGTTTTAGTGCCAAAATTTAAGACTCTAAATGATTTAAATGTTGTTTCCTTAGATGTGACAATATTTATTGTAAACTCTGCTTGGGGTCGGGAGCGTTTCTTTTCCGGTGTTTTAACTTTGAAATATCCTGATTTTAGTTTGGTAGCGTAGGGCTACATACATACAAGCAGGGGGGGAGGGTGAAAAAAGAAAGTGAAAATAATAAAAAAAAAGAAAATACATCAGGGAGCTTTTGTGGCTAACAGGCTTAGCCTTACAGGATTCCTCTGCAAGCCCAGACTTCGAATGGCCGGACACATTCCACTGCACAATGTCAAGATGAGAGCAAGTGATAGACTGTTGCAGGAAGTAAATTTGAAGGGTTGAGTTTTCTTCATTGTTTTTTTCAGAGCTATTTAATAACCAGCTTTATTCATTGTTTAGCTGTGTGTGTAACTTTCAGATCTCCAGGTGTCCAAGGAAGAAAAAATGTTGCAGCATAACTCAGACTTTAGGTTACTATAATTAGTTTCAGTGCAGCTCTCAGGGGTGAAACTCAGAAGATGGCTAAAATATAGCAGCAAGAAATTTTGTCAAAGTTCTCAGCTGCAACAAGTACACAAGCATTTTCCTCTCTGGAGCTTTAGTAAGGAAGCTTTGCATGGGTTTATGTTTAGTCTTGCATGTCTGTAATGCATTTGGCAATTGGATGGTAAGGAAAATTTACTTAACGTGAGGGTCTTCATTTTGCAGTCAGAAAACTTGTCCTGAATAGCTCCCTATGTGCTCTGGACAACTGCTTTTTGTTGTACACTGCCTAAAAAACGCTGATAGTTTTCACGTGGTCTTCTCACACAGGTCTCTAGCATTGAGGACAAATGCATTTTTATTTATATAGAGGTGTGTGTGAAAATAAATATTTATACACAAATATTTCCTTAAAGAATATATATGTATACCACTGTCTGTAGTAACGTATCCAGTGTTTTACATCCATAGAAAATGTATGCACAAGACCTCCACACCTGGAACTGTATAAAAAAATCACATAAAAATAATGTTTAAAGTCAAGCAAACTAAAACAGTGTATTGCATGCGTGTATACATATATATGTAAGTAATATTAAAATAGAAAATTAAATCTGAAATTATATGTTTTCATGAGGTTTATTAGCTTATGATAAAGATTTGTGTGTCTTAGCTAAAAACAGCTGTATGAATTTATTAAATAATACGCAACTGCTTTAAAATGTGTTTCTTGTTTTCTGTGGGCTTTTTATTGGACTCTTTTTCTGCAATATTTCATACTTGGGGTTTTAGCCAGTATGTGACTGGCTTAAAACAAATGACTGCTATAATATTCCCTTGATGTATAAAAGGCAGGATACCCACAAAGACTTACAAATGTCTCCTATTTTTCTTTTTTTTTTTTGTGCTAGAAGTTGGCATTTGGCTAATCCTAAGGAGTTCCCTCTCCGTTGCATGAAGGACACATACATATAGAACTGTGCTTTTGTGAAGGTTTTGGCACTGTCAGCACATTAACCATGATTGATTAATTTGTTACTTTCCATGCACTTCAGAGTATGCTTGTGTGTCTGAAATGAGTCTGTTTAAGATTGCCTTTTTCTTCCATATTACCGAAGGGAGGTGCCACAAGCCTTAATGCCTTTATACTTAAAATATGAAGCCCCTATTGATGTAGCATGGAGGAGTTTCTGCACTCTGGTGCATTTCTTCTGCATTTCCTCCGTGGGTGCTGAGCTGCCTGCACAATGGTGCTGGCACCACTGCAGCTCACTCTCCAGCCTCTTCTGCTAGTTCTGTGGGTGTGGTGGCTCTTATTGCTGGGCTTGGGTTTCACCTCGAAATGGACTTGTACAGTTTTTGCAGAGTGACACTTTGGGATGGCATTCAGGTGAGTTGTCCTCTCTGGACAGATGATTTGTGGCCAATAACCAATTTTTGCAGTGTCTGAACTTCCCTCTGCTTTCTCCTTACTTATATGGTGCAGCTTGACATTATCTCAGTTCTTTGAGGTAAGCAGGTTGTCTTCTGCTTTTTTATGCATGCCTGGGTTCTGAATAGGGGAAAGTGAAGCAATGGCTGGTGTATCATAAGGGATTCAATTTGTAGTAGCATTTTCTTGCCGCTGGCTGTTATTTTTTGTCAGATCAGTTTTTGGTTCACACTCCCTACTTCATTCTCTGCTTTGCTTTCATCTGTAGAGTTGCTTCATTAGTTGCGTTTCCTTCTCACCTTCTCACTGCTGCCATGTACAAGGCTCTTTGTCCTGGGACGGGTACTGAAAAGAAAAAATAAATGTAGCTTTAAATTGCGCAGTATAATGTATGGTGCTATTTGTATTTCTAAATTGGATGTTCTGGCAAGCATGGGGTGATTGCATCACATTTGCAGAAAAGGTATATCCCATTAAGAGGGACTAAATCATAACTATGAAAACCTTATGAAAACAAGATGACACATATTTGGCTACTAAGATTACTAAGAAGATGGATGTTCAGTTAGTTGAACTAATTTTATCATTTGTAAAAGAATAAACATAAGGCTGTCTGGGAAGGGAGGACATAGACCATTTTATGGTCTGCAGACATTGTCATATGTATGGCCTTCGTAGGGTGGATATTCATTTCTACGGAAGTAGCTGAGCTCAGTCCCTTTTTGTCACTTCACACTTAAGCTCTGTTAGAGAAAACTAACTCTGATTTGCTTTGTGTTTGTTTGGAATATTGGCCTCAGCAATATAACTTAGTAAGTTTCCAAACTGTTTACTCCAAATGAGAGAGGCTTGAAGCTTCTGTTCTGATACAAATCCAGGGGGTCCTAAGGTGTTGCCTGTTTGACAGTCCCAAGAAATCATGGGCTTTAGTTGTGGAGTTAATTTGTGTTGGCTGTCCAAAAAAACCCTCAAACCCCAAAAAACTAACCACTACTGGAGGAGAAACATGCAGGTCCTAAAAGCTAATGCAGCCGTACAAATTTTGTGTTGTATTTCTAGCTACATTTTCATTCCATTTTTTCTGTCTCTCTGAGAAATTAAGTAGGCAGTATTTTTTATCCACTGGCATATGGTTTCCCAGGGAGGAACCTGGATCAGTTCTGTAAACTCTCTGAACAGAAGAATAATTGTCAGAGAGAAGACAGCCAGTTAAAATAAATCGGGCTCTTAAGGCATGCTGGCAGCATGAGAACACAACTGAGCTCCTTGAGAGAATGCTTAGTGAAAGCTAAGCATTCTCTCAAGGATGATAGGGCCTTAAATATCTTCAGACATTCAGGCACATGACTGTAAATTGTTTTTCATCACTCAAGTGTTTCAAAAGTATTTTTTGAAAGTTTTTTAATGGAATTACCCTCGTGCTTCCTGCAAATATGATTCTAGTCCCAATGTCTGAATTATTTTGCCTTAGTCCTTTTGATAACTTGTTTTTTGGCATTGTGATGTTATTTCTTCTCCAGATCAGGACATTAGTTGTATCTTGTTATTCAAGAAGTTATTGCCCATCCTGTCTTGGTGGCAATCTTTTTTTTTTTTTTCATGTCTTTGTTCTCTTGAATGCTTCTAGAGGCTTGGAAAAGCAAGTTCAAATGCTTAGTCTTGTTACATACCAATAGAACTAATCTTGAATAGAATAGTTTCTTTATTCCTCTTTGATATGAGTGTGTCTTTTCACTCATTTTAATAATTCTTTGAATTACAGTTGGTGTTTCCACATTGACTTGTGTGTTAGTACCTGGATAAAATGTTTAAGCTACATGCTAAATATATGAATTGTGCCAGAATTTATTGCTGTATATGTAATTAGCTACTTCCTTTTCACACCAGGAATGTCAAAAGCAGGGATTGTACTTTCTAATAACTGCGACTGGACTTGCAATAATCATGAGATAGTGGCATTCTATCCAAAATTAAGGCTGAAGGGCACCTTTTCTGAAATTGTTTTTCCTTCCTTACATCCTGGAGCAGTTGGATTGTTGTGAGGGAAGGTAGCAGTGGTTCTTGCTCAAGGAAGAGCTGAGCTGCAAGGAAACCATGATCAGTCAAGCCATGACAAGTGAGAGATGGCACCAGTTAATAATCCTTCTGGTACTGGCATGTGGAAACTGTTCCTGCTTATTAGCAACCTGTTCTGGGGCAAGAGAGGGAAGCTGGGAAGCTGCTGCTGGCATTCAAGTTAGTTTGCTTGGTGTTAGGTGATTGTAAAATAAAAGAGCAGATATTCAAAAGGCCTGTACATGGTGCAGTTACTCTGCTTCGTAAACCCAATGTGTATTTTTGGAACCTTTTCTGCTTCAACCCAATTGTGTGTAAGAGTGATTTAAGCTATGTTGTGCCTCTCCTGTTTTAAGTAGTTAATGTCCTCTCATGCTCCGCTGTAGATGTGCAGCTCCACATTTAGTGCATGCAAGGATGGATAGAATGAGTGATTTGTGCATGCAACGCATCGTTGAAAGTGCCAAAACCAAGTTAGTTTGGTTTTATTTTGTGGTTGTTTGTTTTTGTGGGAGACAGTAGGTAAAGACTACTGTGATACAGTAAGAGAAAATTTTTAAGAAAAAAAGAGAGGGTTGAAACCATTTGGCTTTTTCCTAGAATGTAATCCCACAGGCATGCCCAGCCATGTTTGTCTAGAGGGAAAACTCAAACTGTGTTAGTTTTTCTTTGACATAATTTCTGAATGTGGGACTATAGGGATACACAGCTCGATCATGTTAAAATATATGTTGTTGTCGGGGTTATTGCTCTCAGAACTGAGAATGAAATGTGAGAGATGGTTTTGTGGTTCTTTGCTGGAAAGAAAGATGGATGCCTGTGGGTGCTCCCCATTTCCCCTTGGGCTGTAATGAGTCTAAGGGCTGTCTTTGGTCTGCTTCAACCGTGTCACTGCTGCATCACAGCAATGGAGCTGTGTATGGAGCACAAGGGATGAAGCAGACCTGGGAGGACAGGCCAGGAGGCAAGGCCAGCCCTCTCACCAGGACTGGGATGGGACCTGCTGTTGGGGTCCACAGCCAGACCAAGAAGAATGATTTGTGCTTTGTCTTGCACTTTTTTTCCCTTATACATTGTCTTTAATGGTTATTTAATGGTTGTGCTGTGCATGCCTTAGGTTACAGCTTTATAAATCAGTCTGAAAATACCTTTAAAGTTGTAGAAAGAAGAAGGAGAGAAATGAAAATGTAGCAAGTGGGAGTACAGCCACATGGAGCGAGGTGAGGGCAAGGTTTCCTAGTGGTGATACATAGCAAAGTACTCTGGTAATCAGATGGGTTTTCTGACCTAAGCTAACTTTGATCCTTGCTTTGTTTGGGGAAAAGCTTTAGCTTATTTGAAGGACTGCCTCATAACCCCTTTTTATAGCTGCTTGTGTCAGCGCCTTCCACAGCAAACCCTGCATTAGAGTTCTTATATCTCAGCTGTATAAATTTGATCTGGACTTTAAAACTGGCATGTATGTTCTTGATTTGGAAGTGACTATCAAAGCTGGCTGGCTAATCTGTTGGCTATGTGAATAATATTGCTGTAGTAAAGGCTTGAGGAACACGATACAGCTCTCAGTTTCCATTGGATGCTGAGGAAGCTTATTTGCCACAAAGAGCAGGTGCTCTGATGCTGCTTTTTTTTTTCTCCCTCTCATGCAAAAGTTTTAAGCAGGACCTCAAATGTCCCAAGCATGTTAGGAGTCTGCAGTGTAGGTTTTTGCTTCCTTCCCATCAGGGAAGCAGGTGAGGAAGGGCTTTGGTGAGCCATCCCATTAGGTATATCATGCTGAAGCACAGTGTTACCCCATTTGTGCATGTCGTGGTCAGTGTTGGCCCTGAGAGTTCCATGCTCAGGCTCTGTGGGTTGTGAGGTTCTGGGGTAGCAGGAGTCGAGTCAGATGTGCAATTTTTGTGGTGGAGTTGGTGCTGCTACAGAGCATTAGTGTGTCCTCCCTTGTATTTCGGAGTGAGCTTCTGTTCCTCTGTTTTATTAATTCACCAAAGGGGCACTTTTTAGTTTACTTTGTGCTCTACGTGTGTTTATGAGGTTGCTGTTAAAATACTTATTGTCAGTGCGAGGTGATACTTTGGTCAGGTGAAATGAAGCTAGGGATAAACAAAGTAGTAACAGGTAATAAGTGTAAATATTAGTATGAAGTCTATTGTAGCAAAGAGATAAAGCCCTGTGGTTTGAAAGGCAGAACGTTGCTTCATAAGGGTTTGCCCCTTTGCTTTGATTCTGCAAAGTTATTCTGTAATGGTCTTTCTCTAATATGTTGTATTTTGGCTTTTTACTTACTTAAAATACTTCATTATAGGGAAAAATGTAGACTAAAAGAGAAGCAGGAGCAGTAGTGACACAAAGATCATTGTCTGGTTGCTTTCTGCTTTGATTATTCATCACTTTAAAGTGAATTTCTACAGCCAACTGTGAATCACATGCTCAAGGGCTAAAAGTCAAGCTGGAGGGATATCAGCTAGCTCAGGGAGTTTTCAATCAGGATCAATGAGCTACATTCTCAGAGAAAGTTGCAGATGACGTTGAAGGATGTTTGTGCAATTGGAAAACATTTACTGTCAGAGTACAAACAGTTTCTTTGGGAAAGTCATTGTCATGTACCATCATACAACGTGGTTGCAGCAAGGACAGATTCAAGGCAAACAGTTTGGAAAACATAAGAGTCAGACTCCATCTCTAGTCAGATAGACCTTTGTCCTATGAGTAACTGCAATTTAAGTAATTCATTTATTACTGCGAAAAAGCGAAATAATCACAGCTCAAAGGAGAGTTGCTTGTCAAGTTTTATTCTTAGTTGTGTGATGAAAAAAATCGGTGGTTATATGCTAAACAGAAGTTAATTAGGCTGCAAATTACATTGATTCAGAGATAGATGCACATGTGTGTGCACACATGCAATTGCCCTGGAAAGACTCTTTCAAAATATCTAATTAAAGCTTAAGAGTAAGCGTGAAAAAGGTGTTGGATATTGCAAAACAAAATAGTGTGCTGGCTAAAATTTAGCTCAATAAAACTGTTGTATTCCAGGGTATCTTGGGCTGTTCACATTTCAAATCCTGAGTTGTAGAACTGTGCTGAGACGACTTTTTATACCTTGATTTTGAAGTCTGTCCCAGATCAAGAACTGCTTTACTTTTGTTCTGTTTCCATTTGGAATGTGGTTTTGGATAGTGCTTGTGGCTTGGGAACTCTGATGTTGAAAACCATAAGAGCAAAAATCTTTTTTTAATTTTTACAAATTTTTTTTTGCCAAACAAAACCGAAATCTTAACATTAGATGGATGATTTCACTTGTGTTTTTTAAATGTGTCCTGAGCATCCCTGGATGGCACAGGCTGGTTTTTGGCTTTCAGCCGTGTAGCTGATTGCTGCAGAGGAGCAGAGGCTTCCTGCGGGGGCTGTGGGAGTGAGTGGCCTCAGCAGGTGCCTGGTCATGAAATGTCTCTCCTGCTTGCCTCCCATTCGGTCTCCAAATGAGCTTTCCAGAGTACAGAGACGTGGAATTAAGTAGGAGGAAACATTCCTGGCTTGGCAATTTTGTAGCTCTCACGTCTGTCATGTAACATCAAGAAAAAAAGAGTCTGCTGTTCTTGTAGCTCTAATTCATGATTAACTGTAAAAACCTGCCTCATGCTATAAATACAGAATTAAAACAGATCCATCAAGGATTTGAAGAATATTTATGGTGCTTAGAGGTTAGTTGGGTTATTGAATAGCCAGTTTTGTAATTTTATTGCTATAGTTTTCTCCATATAGAGCCTGTTGCATTGATTCCATATGGTGACACAGGCACATTTAATAAAGGTATATTCTGAGGATCACCTTTTTCCCAGATAATTCTGTACTTTATGGGTAACTGATGCAGAATAGTGTTCCTAAGGTGAAATTTGTACTGTAAGAACAAAATCACTTGTACAGAACAAAAAACCCACCCCCNTGTGACCATGGTATGTAAGCGAAAAAAAGAGAGAAGAAAGAAAAAAAAAAAGAGGTACAAAAGTAGCAATGAGATAAATATGTAGGTGATAATATATAAGTTTCAAATGGTATTTATATGTCTTCTATATCTGTTGAACTTTTTTGGAATTTATTTCCATTGTGACAAGAAATATGGGCCTCCTTTCTCTTGGTTTTGTTTTCAATATCTATGCAGTTTTGGTTCAAATGTGCACACAGTTTGGCATATGTAATCTTCATTATGTATGCAGATTTATTATTTGTAATGGTAATCCACAGTTCAGCGTCTAAGAAAACTGAGGCTCCCAGTGTCTGCAGTCTGAAAAAGCTCCTTAATTATTTCAAATACTCTAATTCTTCCTGCTGTGTTCAGTGTAGTTGTTTATTTTTATATACTTGTGATAATATTCCTCTTGCACCAGTGGCAAAACTGCCCTTGTAGCTTCAGTCCCACTTCAGTATAGGTACTTCAGAAGCCAGGGTTGCTGACCAGTACTTTCAGGGAATACCCACGCTCTGGCTGAGATTTCCTAGAAGTATCAACCTCACCTCTCCTGCTTAGTGAGTCAGATCTCTTATTCAGAATCAGTAGGTGTTACTTAGAAGTCTTATCCACTGTGTCTAGATAAGGAGATTACTACTCTGGCATCCCTCTGTGTGTGCAGTTCTTCACACTCTTGTCCAGTAATTTGCTTGGATGTGTCTCTTGACAGCCTCACCTATAAGGCATATTCAATTCTCTGTCTGTACGACAGGATCCATAGACATAGGGACTCATCACACTTCTCAGAACCTGTTTTCAGGAAATTTCATCCTGGGGTTTTGCTGAAATGATTTTTTAGTGGTCTCCTACATGGTCTTACAAAGAGTTTCATCCCCCGTAGGCAACAGTTTAAGAATGACCTCTTGAAAGTCAGAGGGTTGGTTGTGGGTTGTTGAGTGTTGGCCNAGAAATTTTTGGTTTTTTTTTTTTTTTTAATTAATATATTTGTTTTTATTTACACTCCTGGGGATGGTAAGGCCTTCCACACCTCCATGAAAGCAGTTACCCTGAAGCTGGCTTTTGGAGTCAGCCCTGATCTGTGTGTGGGTTGCTTTTTTTCCTTTTTTTCATCACGAATTACAATACGTCAGCATCTTGTGCATTTGCGCACGTTCTGAGAAAGCTGAATTTTATTCACTTGGGGAGTCCAATCACAAAGCACAGCGATCCATTTGACCTTTAGCTTTTAGCACCCTTACGTTCCTTTCCCTTTTCCAGACCTTGCTGGCAAATGTCAGCGTGCTATAACATATCGGTTTAGGGATCTGTTTATGGCAGGTCCCACCCTCACCCAAAGGTTTGAGGAGCTTTCCTATAAATAGCTATGTTGGTCATAGCTTTCTATATGCCTGTGGGCTTCCCTGATTGGTGTTTTATAGTAGTTAGACCTCTTAGCTCACAATTTGGGTATGAACACCCCATTTTTGGAGGACTTTTGGCTTTTTTGTTGAAGCCTTTTGTATAAGGATTCACAATACAACTTGCAGTTCTCATGACTTCAGCAAGTCAAATACTTTTTCTGAAATCAGGATGTCTCCTTTTTCCTTTGCCTCTTACTTTACTTACTCGCTCTGATAACTTTTCCTTGTTAGCACCCTCTGTTTTCAACTCTGGCTAAAATAGCTGTTGATTCATAATGCTGAGGGCCTGGCTGCTATTTTGAATCTGAAGATATGACAAGTCTTCCTTGATCTCAGGCCTCTTCTTTTGCCAGGCTAAAACCAAATGGGAGAATTTTTCTGATTATGTTGAAAATTTTTTCTGTTGTTTTTTTAGCTGCTAAAGATTGCTACTGCAATCATCAGGTATGGAATTGATGTTGAAAAATGCCAGCAGTGATGCACCGAATGTGAAATTTCTAGGGTTTAAGTCTATATGTTGTCAAATGGTAATGTTTTTTGAGTTTGGCATATGTCTTGCAACATTACCAATATTTTTTCTCAGTTAAAGTATTTGTCTTCAGATGCCATCCAATACACGTCACAGCTGTCATGTATTTCTAGTCGCTTGGATTTTAGGAAAGCCTTAACCATATCAGGTAGGCAGATGGGACACCTTCCACAGGTTTACCCTACACAAATGCAGAGACTGAACCTCTCATATTTCATGCATTATTACCTCTTTACCCACAGACAGTTTTCAAGATGTAAACTCACTTCTCCTGTTGAAGTGAATGATGTGGAGACTGGTGTCTGTACTTTGTAAAGTAACAAGGAACCAAAACTTCTTGGTCCCATATGAACTAAACCAGGGGCAGCTAAAAAACAAAGGAGATGAAAACTTTTTGCCTACCTTTGAGGAGTCATAGAATCATAGAATTATTAAAGCTGGAAAAGACCTCTAAGGGTCACCAAGTCCAACAGTCAAGGTAGCAGCACCACCACCATGTTCACCACTAGACCATGTCCTCAGGTGCCTTATCCACATGTATTTTGAACACTTCTAGGAATGCTGATTCTACCATTTCCCTGGGAAAGCCTGTTCCAGTGCTTGACAATGCTTTCCATGAAGAATTTTTTTCTAGTATCCAGACTAAACTTCCTATAGTACAACTTGAGTTTGCTCTCATCCCATCACTTCTTACCTGGGAGAAGAGACTGATCCCCATGTCACTCTACCCTCTTTTCAGGCAGTTCTAGAGAGGGATGATGTCTCCCCTGAGCCTCCTTTTCTCCAGGCTGAACACCACTAAGTCATGATCTAAGGCACCACTTTGGCTGAAAGTGAATTCTGCTTTTGGAAATGAAGGGAAAGTAATTTTGCTGTTTGCAGCACTTCTCTAAAAGCAGTGATTTCTTCAAAGAACAACCTCATGCTTACAGGCAGAGGACAGAATTGTGAGGTTTGCATGCACAGCACCAGCAGCTACAACATGTTTGCTGTAAGATAGGAAATACTTCTGGAAACACAGAAGGAATTTACACCATCCAGGACATTTTTTTCAGCCTGCTATGAAATGATTAGCAGATTGAGGACTGGGGATATAAATCTGATCTTATCGTGTGTTTTTTGAATTTCTGTTTCTGTTCTTGGGAATGAAGGTAGTTGAAATTCAGTTGCATCAGATGAAAAGATTAATTTATTGTTCACTTGGGGACAATAATGTGAAATTTACAGAGGCTTCTGTTGCAATATTGTTTCATTTAAGTGGACCAAAGGCAGTTGAACTGAACTTGGGCAGTGACCTTGATTGAAGGGTCAGACTTCTCAAGAGGCTTTTCTTACCCTGATCTGAATTTACTGCAGGTCATCGGGGCCTGTAAACCTACTGAGAGAAAGGCACAACAATGCCCTGAAACCAGCCTGCATGTGATGTTGAACTTTTGACTTTCTAGTAGTTGCAGCTGGGAAAAAGTCAGGTTCACTGTTAACAGAGTCCTCCCTGCACAAATTCTGTGATGTGATTCCCTCCTTCCAGTCCTTGACAAATAAATGAACTTTGAAGAGATTTTTAAGTGGAAAATCTAGAATGCAAAAAGCTGGTTTACATTCTTTCTGTCTCCTCTTGTGAGAAAAATTTCATGTATGAAGAGGAAGGTGGCTGGAACTTGGAGTGCAGGAAATTGTGAGTGCCTGTGCCTGCTTTTGTCTCTTTGTGATTGTCCCTAGCTTCCAGCCAGTAAAGTAGAAGTAGAGTCTGATTTTGACTACAGGCTATACTGTGCAATACTTTCCTGTCATTGAAATGAAATAAGAATGAATACCTATAGGTATTGCAGCAATTTTCACAGGACTCACAAATGAGAAAAGATATCTTTTTTTTTCTTTCCATGAAACAGCACTGTGAATAAAATATTGTGATTTTGTGTTCAGTATAAACATGAACCATCCAAGTTTCTCATTTACCATTCTTGCAATGTTTCAGCTTAATGATGGCGGCAAGGCAGCCCAAGCACATGTGGGAATTGGTGATGTGGTTCTCACCATTGATGGGATAAGCACGGATGGGATGACTCATCTAGAAGCACAAAACAAGATCAAGGCATGTACAGGCAATTTGAACATGACTCTGCAAAGGTAAGATAGCTTTTTCTTTATTTTAAGAGAATTGATCATCAGCCTAACAGTAGTTTGGAGGATAAAAACGTCTAAGTGGTTTGGCAAGGTCCATGGAGTTAAATGGCAATGATTGAAAGATATGCTGCCACAGCCTGCAATCTGTCTTGATTTACAGCATTTTAGAAAACTTACTAGATGTTAATTGTGTAGCTTGACAAAGACTTTTTCCAGCCTTATGTCACCTATTCTATTTCCTCTTCCTTTTGAGTTTCAGTTATGTTTAATTAATCTGTTTAAAAGCAGGTTTTATTAATGATTTTTTCCCCTCCTCCAGCTGACTAGGAACATTTTTTTGGGTCAAGTCCTACGGCATCATTCTTATTGGCTAACAGAATGATGGATTTAAATAGTTAACCCTTGAGTTAAATGGATGAAAACACTTCTGCTCAGAGCTCACGAGATGTTTCCACAATGTGATTTCCACCATGGTGACACCCCTATGTCACTAAGGAGCAGCCTCCCTTTGCTAATTGAGGTTACTTCCCTTCTATAGAAGTTACAGCTTGGCCCAATCACATTGCTAAATCATAGAGTTTATTGAATCCCAGGATATCTCTGGTATAGCCTGGCAATGTGTTCGGGAATTGTTGCAGGAAGGGAGAAGGATGCTCGTATATGGGTTATTGAACTTGAAGTAGGGTGAGCATCAGCACAAGCAATAAATTCCTTTAATTCTCCAAAGTCTCCCAGGGCTAAATATTGTTTTTTGCTGAAAGACTGCTGTTTTGATTCAATGATTTGAGTGAACATGTTGGAGGAGATCAGCCTCTGAATCCATCACATAGAGAAAAGCATCTCTTCTTGTTTTCAAAGCAAAGAGCAGCAGTTGTACATCATGATTGCAGTTTGTGCCTGCCTTCAACAATGCGATGTTCCTTGGTAAGCACTGGTTGAGGTCCGTAACATCTCTTCACCAGTTACTGGCTGTTCTTTGTGGCAAAGTATTCTTCCCTCACATGAAAGGACTACATCTTTCTGAGAGTTAATCAGTATTAGAGTAAAAAGAGATGATGTGCTTGCAGATCTGACAAACATCCATCTCCAGGGTGGTGGTGTTTGTTGGCAGCCCTAAGTGATGTTTATTTGAATGGTTGTGGGAGTGCTTGCTTGTCTAAGAGGCTGCAGTTCAGCCCAGCTTGTTATTTCTTGTTTTTCCTATTGTCCTGTGATTTGGTCCTTAGCTACCCTGACTAAGGGATTCCCTTTGCTCAATCTGAGGAAAGGAGTATCTTGTGGTGTGGTTCATGCCTAGGGCATCTCCCTGAGTGAAACTTGTAAAAAAGTTTCTTGATGAAAGACAGGCATTATACCAGCTCATTAGAAGAGCTACATGTTGTATCTAGTGTGTCATTTGCTTTTCTGACTTCCAAGGAAACCAGCAGGTCGCTTAGAAGTGCACTTTCCAGGAGCCACTGAGTCACTGCAGCGGGGGAGGGGTGGGTTGGCCCACTTTCTCCTGTCACCATAATTGAATGGGCAGGGTTAGAATCAGATATAGGAAAGTAATGGCAGGTGTGTCCCAGTCAGGCAATGACTTGTCAGAGGCTGCTTCTGGTTGGGTACAGAGATGAGTGGTTTGAAAATCGAATTAATCATGGGTTAGCCTGATCTGCTGCTGTTCTCACCCTTCCTACGTAGTGTAGCATCTGACTCACCACTGTTGGCTACCTGACAGCTGACAACTAAGACAGGATCAGAGTAACAGAGATCAAAGGAACAGCCTTGGTCCTGGCATCTGGGGGTACAACAGATGTCCTGTCTTGTGGGGCTGCTGCTCTGCAGTCTCATGGTCTCGGCTGTTTCGAATGCTGCCTGTATCCCAAAAAACCAAAGGTGTAGACAGTGTTCTCCTGGTTCCTCTACCAGTGAAAATTCCATTGCCCTGCTGTTTAACAGATCTGTATTGCGTTTTTTTTTGTTCTTTATAGCCTAGAAGATGATGCTTTTTGGAGTCAGACACTCATGCTTACTAGAGATGCTGGCTCCCGATGGGAAGGGAGTTTGAGAGTATAAACAGGGTGGCAGGATAAGCCATTTTAATATTGAGTGTTCTCCATAATTATATTCTTCTGTTCCTGCCTCTTCTCCCAAAATGAAACAGAAATAAATGAAATATTAAATGAAACAGAAATAAATGAAAAATTGTAATAATTCTCATATGCAAGATTAAGGAGATACTGTCAATGTGAAGCAAAGCTGGCCTTCAAAATATGGATTGGTGCCATAGACTAGGGAAATCTAAGACACTTTTTATTTATCTTTTGTTTTCACTCTTCTGAGATTTTATCTACTTTCACACAGTCTGATGAGATTTTATCTACTTTCACACAGTCTGCTGACAGTTTGAACTACAATTAAAGGATGTTGAGGTTAGTTTTGAAAGAGTCCATCAATTCTGAGATACTGCCCTGTTTCGCTGCTGCTTTAAAAGAGCACAATGGTTAGATGGTATTACTTTGAGGATGTGCTCCAGCACCCCAGTTTACACAGTGGTCAGGGCATGGCAACACTTCACCTTTTACAAGCTGCAAAGGAAACTTCTTTAGTCTATGGCAAAGGCAAGAGAGGAAATTATTATCAGAGTCCTTATTATAAATATTTTAACTTGATACCTAACCTGTTTAAGTTTTCACTTGGCTTCCTCTCTTCTTCATGTGCAAAGTAGAAAAAATAAAATTAAAAGAAACTAAACAAGGGGCAAGAAGCAGCTCGTTTGGGAGGTTGGAAAGGATATTTAAAGTACTGCCTTCAAAACCTTTAGTTATGCATTTAAAGCAGTATATTTATGTAGGCAGAAATATTTCACATGTACCTCTTGTGAAAAACCAATTTAGATGTTTTGTAACTTGTAATTGGGTGTTGGCAAAATATTTGGAGGGCAAATAAAAGCTTCCCTTTGTTCTGCGTAAGACAATACTGCAACTTGGTTTTTTAAACAGGGAATTGTTGTGTGCTCTGGAAAGGAACTGGAGGTGCAGCTGACACAATTGCAGGTCCGCTTTGCTTAGAGGTTGCTCAAATACAAATGGACAAAGTTGTGCTTTGCCAGCCCTGTGTGCAGTAGTAGGTGCTTAATATTTGCATGTGTTGGCAAGTATTTTCAGGGGTATGTCTTTAAAATCAGTAAGTTCTGTGAACAAGTCTCATTGTTTAGTATACAAGTTATATATTTTTACAGTTCTGAAATGAAATCTGAATGTAGGCATGTTATTTGTGCATTGTTCATAGTATATGACTCAAATATATGGAGTGTGTTTTTCTTCTGTTCTTTTTATTTTGTAACTTGCAATTTTAGCTTCTTGATAGATCTCCTCCCTGCTCCAATTTTTGTTCCTATTCATCCCTCTCTTTCTGAGATCCTGCTCTTTTGTACCCCAATATTTTATTTTCATCTAAAGCCATTCCAGTTTCCTATGAGGACAGATGGAAACCAGATGCTTGCTTCTTGGATATATTTTCAAGTTCAGTAACTTAGCATGGACTTTTATAAATAAATCTCTAAGTTGCTGAACAGCTAAAAGCCACCACCTATTTTTAAAATATTATTTTTGGGGACTGTATCTCCAGACATTTGCCTTAATGGTTCCTTGGGAGTGAGATGGATAAAGAATTGTGGATTTCTACAGATGAATAAGATCATGATACCTGTGAAACTGCTGGGAAAAGTGTCAGCAATACAGGGATAAAAGAGAAAAGAGAAAAGATGGACAGTCTTGGGCTTTGTTTTTCCTATGATAATAGCGAACATATTTACCTCTCTATTTAATAAAGCAGATCTGCACGGATATAGTTTGATTTGTAATGGAATTCTACTCTGTCTATGAATTTACTAATTTAGGACAAAAGGCATTGAAGATTGCTTGGCTTGGGAAGCAAAGGAGGGTTCTCCAGGTTGTTTGCTCCTCTATTACTATATTGCAGTGCTCTTTTTTTTGGGTGAAAATTTTTTTCTGGGTGCAGTAAGCTGGCAGTGAGCAGTTACTGCAGTTCTGATTCCAGCTCTTCAGTGGCAGAACAGGGCTGCTACAAAGTGACAGATGAATTTCAGTCATGGCCATGAATTTGTTGAGGTTTTTTTCCTAAACCTTTCTAAAGCATAAGGTTGCCCAAATGTCATAAGTGAGGCTGGGGCATCCTGGGTATTTTTGATGTCCTACAGGACTCAGAGACAAAATTTAAATGAGTCATAGGCCTGAGTTCTGCAGTTGGTAAACTCAAAAGCCATGGCATTTGTTTTAGCTGCCTGCCTGAGTGTGAATCTTTATCATACTGTCCTCTTGTATCTTTTTTTGGTTTTTCTTTCAGGAAGCATGAAGTCTAGGCTTTTAGCTTAAGGGCAGCTGAAATTCTCATGATTGAGGATCGGGTAATGAGAAAAAAATGTTATGGATCATTTGAATTCTATTTTCTGAGATAGTTTTTCAAGTTAACCAATTTGGAAAGGGTTTTCAGCAGTAAGACTAGCTTAGAATGCTTTTTCTTACTATTTTTTGTTTAATTTATAGACTTCACTTTAGATGATGGTTAAAACTCATGTTTTAGCTCTATGAGTCATAGGTTCCTTGGGTGGGTATTTTGTTTCCTTAAACCATATATGGATGAGCTTGAAGAAAACTATGATAAGAATGCATGCTGAAGTCTTATTTTTCTCCCATCTTTAGTCATCATCATTTCCCTTACCATAGGTATTTTGACTTAAGTTTGGGTCTTCAGTGATTTGCTTTTTTAGAAAAATATAAGCTTCATTGTCCTGGGCCAGTTGAACAGAGAGACAATAATAATTGGTTGAAAGACACCACAGTTTATGAGTAATTTTTTCAAAATCTGAAAACTTTTTTTTGCTATAATTCTTTTTGTAATACTAATTCTTATATAACTTGCTGCAGGGATGTCAAAACTAAATGCTGAATGATTAAGGAAATAATTTGTTTTTAATTGAGAGTGTTGAGAAGCAAAAAATTTACAGAACTCAGTTGAGGTAGTATGGCTTGGAATATGTAAGCAAACTGTATATTGGTAATTCAGATGCTATTCAAAACCTTATTCTCCAAGGCTAGTTTGTTATTTTCAATTATTAATACTAGTTTTCAGTAATTATGCCTGAAAATTAGCTAGGTGAAAAACAATGCCTTCCAAACAGACATTCCCTTTGCCTGTTTAGTCATGTCACTAAGCTTTGAGGTGGCAGCTGTTGCAGGTAGCTCACTCAGTGGAGCCTGGTGAGACTTTAAATAATCCTAAAGGACTTTCTGTTATTGACCACAGCCTTTTTGTCCTGTGCATTGCAGCGTGGTCAACTGAGTTGTCTTAAGTCCTCCTGTTTTATCTTGCTCTGAAATTAAAGTGATGCTGGGTTAAAGCATTGTCCAAAGAACTCAAAGCTAATGAATTATGCTGGGGCTGTTTTTCATCCCAAGGTTGTTGTATAAACCTATGCACTTGTTGGAAGGAAGGTTGGAACCTTTTGCTCCTAATTTAGGAGCTGAACAGATTTAGCTAGCTAAGCCATGCCTTTGGAAAGCCTGCCCACACACTAAATTAAGGGAAGGGTACAGCTCTTGCTTCCAGCTGAAATTCAGAGTCTCTATGAATGTAGCACTTTGCTGCTCCTCAGGTAGCAATTAGATGAACCACAAAACATGCTGCAGCCAAGTGAATCCAACAAACTAAAGGCTTGCTTGGAAGTTCAAAGGACAGTGATGAAAATGGAAAGTTGCAGGGTGAAAAACAGAGTTCAGTGACTTATACAGGATGGTACCTATCCATCTGCCAGGAAAATAGGTGGGACTGAGAGTGAGTTAAGCAATAGTAATAGCAGCCTTTCTCACATTGTGTACCTTAGAGTTTTGCTGGGAATCTTTAGAGCTGCAAAAGATTTGTAAAGGCTGTGCAGTTTCTTGAGGTTGCAGTTGCTGCAGGAAGTACCATGGGAACATAAATACAGTAGTAAATATAGATGGTGGAAAATGGCAATTGCCAAAGGCAGATTGCTATTTACTGAACACCAAAATATTTCCTTCAAATTTAAGTTTAAAGATGTTTTTTCATTTTTAATTTCAGGTACATTCCCTTCTGGGCCCCATCTAGTTAATACCACCTCAGGAAGTTGAAAATCAAGCAAAGAGAGGTTAAATAAGAAACTTTTAATGTGTTGTTTTTTTTGGTTTTCATTTTATTTTTAGTTTGTTTGCTACCAGCGAAATGC
The DNA here is from genome assembly GCA_008694505.1 of Cyanoderma ruficeps. Lineage (NCBI taxonomy): Eukaryota > Metazoa > Chordata > Aves > Passeriformes > Timaliidae > Cyanoderma > Cyanoderma ruficeps. The sequence continues at coordinate 1,014,946 of VZDJ01000084.1, read as the reverse complement.
AAAATATCACCTCTGAGTTGCTGCAATTGCAGCCATTTTACCATTATGTTTTTTGAGGTTTTGTCTACATAACTTTATCATGGTGGGTTAAACCAAGGGCAGTCAGATCAGGGGGTATTTAAAGACATCACCTTCCTTTATGTGAAAACAAGGAGGCCATCATCAAGAAACTGTCTCTCACAAGCTGAGTGCCTGTAAGTTCAATTTGGGATAAATTTTCAAATTCCTACACTCATAGTCCAAGTCCTTGATGGAATAAAGGTTGGTAAGGTTGCTTGGGAGAGTAGCTCAGATGTTACAATCACCAAAACCTGATAAAGGGCTGGGGAGGAGATAAATTGGGGCATTACTCTTTGAAGGGTAGTGAGTGATTGTGGTGGAGGTTTGCACCTGAGAGTCCATTGTGAAAATGGAGGGAGGAAAGTTTTGGATCCCAGAAGTTCCCATCTGTTTGCAGTGGATCAAGTGGTAACTAAAGTGCCTTTATTGGCCGTCTTGCTTTTTGGCCTTAACCAGTGAGAAACAGCTGTGCCACTGCTTTATATGTATTGTTGCATAGCACCGGCGCCTGACAAATACAGCAAAAAGTAATCCTGAATTTGACTCTTAGTTTATTTCTTAAATGTACTGTTTATTTTCAGACAGGGAAAGTAAAGTTGGGGGCTTTTTTGTTTTTTGGGGGTTTTTTGAGTAGTTTTGCTGACCCTACAGATGTTTGTTTTAAAGCCTGAAACCATGCATATCTTTCAGATATGTTGGGATTAGCCTAAAAAAAATGCTTATCACATGTTGTTATTCTACAGACTGCATTATTAATTCCCATATTTAAGATCAATATGAAAATACTTGCCTTCTGCTATAGTTCTGCTATAGGGATTAAACCATTCTGGTGTATAATTATGGTTTTAGAAAACAAAGATTAAATTGTTACAGCAAAAAATGGAGTGCGAAACCCATGAGTTGTAAAAGTGGCTCTACACAAGCAGATGATTAGAAAGGTAATAGCTTTGGCTTGATGTTTAGGTGTACAGTAGTTTAGAAGCCTATTTCCACTCTATTACAAAACTAAAGTAAAACAAAATCTGACACAATTGATTTCTGTCTGTGAAGACAGGAACAGTGGAGGTTTATTCAAATATATTTTTCCTGAAATGGCGTAATTCAGTGGGAAGTATCTGGAAATTTGATAAACTTACTTGATCTTGGCATGTGCTGGATGGACAGTGTGCCTCAGTATGCAAGGTGAGGACAGGCATGTAGTGCTCTGCCTATGGATGAAAGACATGATAATGATAAATGACTGCTCGTAATTTAGAATAACTTTCTGAAATACCAATAGCTTTTTCCTGTCNTAAAAAAAAAAAAAAAAGGAGTTGAGGAGTATCTTTGTGGACAGCAGGGAATTGCTTAATGAACTCCACATTGTTCAGTTCATATATTCTTGCTGTAAGCAAGAAATACCATTTGCAAGCTGAAATTTAATACAGAAGACATCTAGGCTGAGTGAGATTGTGGCTGGTGTTACTATGAGTCTGACTGTTATTTAACAGCATTTTCCAGCCTGCAAACCCCTTTAAGTTAGTTTTGCTTTAAGTTGCTTTATATCCTGCCTGTTGCAAAGCCTTCTCATTGCTGTTGAAGGGTGGAAGCAGAACATGAGATGTGCTCGAACACCCGCACATTAAAGACATCTTTAGTAACATAGACACTTCCGAGGAGTAGATTGAATGTATTTCCCAAACATTAAATACACGTATTTTAGAAATGCAGGAACCCAACTAAGCTAACCTTCCTTATGGAAGTCTAAAAAGAAACTCTTGAAAACCACAGGAGTTAATTTTACTGACTATCAGTATCTCTGTGATGTCCAATAAAGCTTCTGCTTAAGAGGTACAAGTGCCAACTTCCTACACCAGGGGAAAGGAGTCTCCACTGAGAGTGCAATATTAAGTCAGCCTTTCTGTGGTAATTATATGCCGGTGCTTTGGACTATGCCACCGTTGCCAAGAGCTGCTGTGGGTGCATAAGGACAATCCAGGCACTTCTTACTTTTCACTGTCTCTTCGCAGAGGAGATGCTGAAAGGCCTGTTGATTTCTGGGGGTGGGGAGGCATTGGTTTGGGGTTCAGTTTGGGTTTTCTTTCAGAAAAGGGCAGAAGTGGAGCTATGGAATAGTTTAGATTTGGAAGACTGATAACAAAGCAATGTTGTTTGCTCGTAGTGTGATTTCCTGGCTAAGTCCTGCTTTTTAATTTTTCTGAGGAAAAGGTTCATAGCTGTGTTTCAGGAAGCTCTTTCGGTTACTGCTTTCCTGCCATTTACAAATAATCCCCAGAGGGGAGTGTAGGTTTGTTTGTTTTTTTCTTTAATGAGTTGCAGAAAACCATCAGAAAACAGACATTCTTAGGGTTTTGTTATATTTTGTTTCATTTGAAGTGATTTTAATGAAGCACTATTCTCCAGGAGGCCTTTGATGCAATTCTGGCTTTCATTTCCTTATTTTCTAATGGACTTCCCTGGTATTCATGGTCACCAATATCCCATAAGTACTGCAGCATAATGTAGAAAAACATTTTTTTGTTTCTCTAGTAATATTACCTGCTGCAGGCAGCAGCTGATTACAGCCATTTGAAAATGCTATATTACTTGCAAAATGTTTTCCATTACTGATCTTACTGTATCAGGTGAGTTTTTATTTGTCAGAACTGATGTAGTGGTTAAGCATAGGTTTTAAAGTTTTAGTTCCATTTCTTTTTTAGCAGCAGACTTGGCTGGGCTTTAATGCTTGATTTCCTAAAACTAGACATTTCCTTTTAAGCAAATAACCTTTATCTGCTTTTCATGTAGTCAGATCTGAGCTTACTTGATAGCCATCAAGGCTCTGAGGGCTTCCATAGAAGTTACTAAGAAAAATAAAGTATCATGATGGCAAATCAGGGATGACTATTACCAGTCATTTTTGCTTAGTTCCTTGTGCAATAAAGTTTGTCTTCTCCCCTCAAATATTCTCTTGTCGTCCAGAGTCCTGTAGGCAAACACTGCTTGTTGCAGTTCTTTTTAGATTTTATTAATGATGTAGATCTGCTTTCAGCTGTTAAATAATGCTTTGGTTTTGGAGTGCACATAGGTTTCATTTCCTGAAGTGAAGTTTCCTATGATGAAATAAAACCTAGCGGAAAGGTGTGCACCTGAGCGTTCTGATGGTACACTGTAGAGTTCCACAGCCCAGTAAAATAGACCTGAGTTTTTCATCTTCTAATGCTGCTGTTAGTTCAATATTAGAAATGAAATCCAGCTTAGCCTGGTGATTGAATAACAAAGAGCTGTGTATAGATTGGTGTGGGGTTTTTTTTTAATATCCCCGCTACTTCACATTTTCCAGCGGGGTGTGTTTTAGCCTGACACTGAAAAGGATGTGTTTCGGTGGACATGTTCTGGACTGAACAGTCAGCCTGAAAGACAACAAGAGAATTAAAGTCGTAGGGATTGCTTTGTCTGTGTATTGTATCAGTGAACCTGTTAGTCTGGTATCCAGACCCGCTGTAGCTGCTTTCCGATGATTCAGCGTGAGGGGGGAGTGAGAACTAAACCGTGCCTTGTAACGCCTGCATGGTGAGAACCTGGGTGCTTACACAAGATATGTGGGTTTGATTATCATAAACACTTGTAACTAATAATTAAACTGGGGTCTTATAGGTGTTGTTTCATGTATCTATCAACACAGCTCTCATCCCAGACAGGCTAACAACATCAAAGTGTTTTTGCTGTATGTAGATGAAAAATATTTTCTCACACTGATTTTTTTTTCCCCCCCAATTGCACTTTCCTCCAACTTTGGGGCGCAGTGTATCCCCACTTTCACCTAATCCACAGTGAGTTGTTCAGGCAGAAAGTAAGACAGTTTTCTTTACTTATTTCTGTGCAACCTCCCTGCTTTTGGCAGGGTCTGCACCCGATCTGAGCCTTTGTCATCTTTGCGGTTTGAGACTTTTGACAGGAAGTCTTCAGGATTCATCTGACACTTCAGTTTAGTCACAGCTGAATCCTTATTCCCACTAGGGAAAAAAAATAAAAAAAAAGCCCTTTGTCTCTTCAGTTGCTCATGTGCTCATTCTTTTCTTCGTGGAGATGCAGAAATTTCTGGCATTGAAAGGACTTTGGCTCCCTGCTGGGGCAGAGGCCCAGAGGACATGCTTTCCTCCTGACCTCATGCTGCCTCTGGGTGAGCCCCGTGTTGGAGCATCTGCCCAAAAAGTGCTCAGAAAGGAAAGTTTCTCTTCCTTCCTGTGATGAGTAAGGAGATTTGAGAGACCCTATCTCGACTTCATAAAAATTGTGACCTGCCCTTTTAACCTGATGCATTTGTTTGGTGTTTGTGCCACAATCCTCCTCTGTCTTGATGTGACATGACCTGACAGCACTGGCTGCTGCTGGAGATGTCAGATCCTTGCTCTCCCCAGCCCCGAGGCAACTAATCAATACAAGGGAAGTGTTCCTGCCAGTTTCAGGGAGCTCTGAGAAGTGGGAATTGGGATGTTAAGCGGGGAAGCAATTGTCAGTAAGAATATTATGTTTCAAAGAATTAGGAATCTTTCAAGTAATGACAGTGTAACTTTTAGCAGAAGTGTCACGTCTGCAGCACAGAGATGTTAGGGTTGGATCATTGTGCTGAATGAGGTCTCTTCTGCAAGGATTAGAGATGACAAAAACTTGCCTTTGCTTCTGGTCCGTGGGAATTTACCAACAAAACAAGGAGCAATAAATTTATAGAGATGAGATGAAATGAAAAAAAATAAGTTATTGAAATATCTCAACAACACTTTAGGTAATAATTTGTCCACTTGAAAATCTGAGCAGTTTTCCTTACTTGCTTAAATTCTCAAAATGGAATTCATAGATACAGTGAAGGACTAGTGACCACTTGAACCAGAACTGAACCTGGATTGATTGGTTTGTTTTTACTTAGTGGCATCTACTAGTCTTATAAATGGAGTTAATTTTTCTTGTTCTCACATATTTTCTCAGTTTAGACTTAATTACATTTGATACTAACAATGTTTGGTCCCTTCTTTGTAAAACATTGGTGCATGTTAAGCTTTAGCTTTTTTCCAGCATTCCCGTGGCTGTTTTAGCTGAGCAGTTTGTCTGTTAACATGAAATCTGCAAATCATTTCAATCTCTCTTACATTTAAATTTACAAGAGATTTATATGCTTTCATATTTTGGAATCTTTGATATTCTTCTCAATGCCTTAAACTTCTAAGTTTACGATGTCTGCTGAGTATTTTCTCCCACGGTTTTGGCAAGCCTTAATTTCCTCACGTTTCTAATTCTTGCCAAGATACAATTTGAATATGACTTGGAAAACCCCAACAAAACAAACAACAGAATTCCATGAAAAATTGATGTCGTTTTTATGTGGGTGTGGCTGAAGACAAAATCTTCCAAATGTGAGAGGTTACAAGCCATTGTCTGGGAGACACAAACTTGATAGAGAATCCATGTCAGCAGCTAAGACTGGTTTGAAATGTTTGACATTGCTTTCTGTTTGGAATATAGTCTTCAGCAAACAGTTAAGTGGGTTTTCCGAGTGGCATTTATTTTGGGGGGGTTGCTTCTTTGGCCTATTCTGTTGTTTCTGTTTAACCTGTGACTGATTGCTGCGCTGTAAGAGAGACCATCTTTGCAAAAGAGAATGGATTATATAAGCAGTGTGAGTTTCATTGTAGGGGGGAAGGACTTTTAACACTCAATGTCTTTTGGAGGGAAAACGACCAAACCTAGAGGTATATTATACTGACTGTATAGTATCCCTTTTAGCTCCTAAGCCTCTATGCAAAAAACAGAATGTAGTATACATTCTTAAAATGTATTACAGCCTTTAGGAAGCCAAAGTTTTAATGAGGACAGTGACTTCAGAGGTAACTAATGCTGCTTGATTGCTAGCAGATTATTTTTCCTTTACGTGCAAAGTCCGTCCACATGAGCAGACTATAAGTCTCCCTGACACGTGGGGTCACTAAAATACATGTGCTGGGCTAAATATAATATATAACAGGTTTTACAAAAAAGTGTAATATTTTCCGTTCAAGGCCTCTCTGAAATTTTTAAGTGTGCCTGCTGTCAATACTGATCTTGGAAATGATTGACCAAAAGAGTTCCTAGTTATCTCCTTTCCAAGTCTTAGAAGGAAGGTGATGACTGGACAAGTCAGTAATTTTCCACAAAATCTTCTTAGCTCTTAAGTGGCCGCTCCATTAACCTGATAATTAAGTGAGTGCTGGACTAAGATTTTTGTGTTGCATCTCTTGGAGCTGCCTATAAAGGAGCAATGTTGAATAACTTAATTATGTAGAGAGTATGGCTATGGGAATTTTGTATCTTTTGCACTTGGCTGAAGGGAGCTGTCCTGGAGTAGAAAGCTCCTAGTGCAATTTGAGCAAGTTGGAGCAATGGTAGATTGAGGTTTCCCTTGTGGTAGGGCTGCTGGACTCACGTGGCACAGTACTGTGAGCAGGGACTTAATGGAACTTGGGACAAAATCAAGTTTCAGCACAACTCAGGTAAACAGCACTATCATTACAAAACAACAACAACAAAGAAAAAAAGAAAAATCAATATTAAATCTTAGTTACCATATAGAGGGTATTTTAGCAGGAAATGGAACTAGGGAGAAGAGAATTAGATGTCTCATGTAAGTGGCATTTCCTAGCCACTTTTGTGAAAAGCTGTTAGGTTGGGTTTTATTTAGGATCTGGATAAATTTCAGAATATCTTATGTCAATTAATAAAATCTCTGAGTCTATTTTAGTCAGAAAGAAACATTTACATTAGCCACTAAAGCTAGCTGTTTTTTGTGATGCACTGTTTTGCTTATAAATCCTGTGTTACGCAACACGTAGAGGTGAGTGGAGGTAGCATGCCAGTGCTGGAATTAGCACTATGTCAATTTAATATTATTGTTGATAATTTTAAAGCTGGTGAGTGGTGTGGGGGGACGGTCGGGAAAATCATGAGCTGGTTCAGTGTTTTAATCTGGTAGATTTATCTTGGTAGGAAGGATGGATTCATAACTTACATGTCTGTTTCTTTTTATATTAGAAAGGAAAAATGTATTTTGGGATAAAATATGGTTATAAAGTTTCGAATTCCTCTTGATGTGGAGGGAAAAAAGGTTGTTTGTTTAATGAGAAGGATTTAATCTGCTATAAAAGATAATGGAGCTTGAGGCATTTATTGCCTTCCTGGAGAAACATAATACCTTGCAGGGCTGAACCTGAACTGTTTCTGCTATCAACAAGTAATTAGCAAACAGAGCACATTGTTGATCAAGATCTGACTAAAGGACATTGTGAAACTATTCCTTCTGCTTGCCTTTTTCTTTCTTTGTAGAAGAGAGATGAAAAAGGTTGTAAATTGTTTGTGACTTATTCTGAGGATGTACTCTTTAAGTCAAATTTTTATTTTAAAATTACACCTTTCATTTTGGTCATTATTTTGATCATTATAGTTTTCTTGGCTGAGGTGGGTTTCTTTTTTGCCTCCCATACATTAGCACTAGAGAATGACTCTGTTAATAATAGCTGCTCACTGTGGGTGAGGCCAAAAGGAAGTATGAGGGTGAGTTGGAGTATTGCAAACATTAGATATTTACTCTTGACTACCCTCTTCATTGTATAATTCTCCCCAATGATTTTATTAATGAAAAATGTGAAGAATTCATCCGATTCTTCTCATGATGCACCATGCTTCTGCTGTTTAGTTTTGTATTTTTTTAAGCTCCATGGAAAACTTGTCTCATGATTAGTCATTGAATTAAATTGCCTCTTGACATTTTGAGCTTTTATTTCCCCCTGCCTGTCTATCAGTCTGAGTGGGGTTTGTTTGTGATACTTTTGTTTGTTTGCTCTAAGTTGTTTTTCCTAAAGAGGATCTGTCAGACATAACTGCTACAGGTGTAGGTAAGTAAAAAAGGAAATAAGAGATACAGAGCATGTCATTAATGGTCTAATGCTATCCCCTGCCTTAGGTCACTGTAGATTGCTAATGGTCAGGCAGGGAGGCAAAAGGGAAAACTGGTAGAAATTGGCAGAAACTGGCAAAAATGGGCAGGACCCAAGTGATCAGATTTCTGTCATGGTAGATATGAAAGTCTTTCAATGTGGGATTAGAGAGCTCTTGTAGTCAGTCATTTCAAACTCTCAGTGCTTCTTGGACTGGTTGAGCCTGTAGGAAAAGCTTGGGTAGATGAGGACCAACCCTGATGAGGGCTCTTCAAAAATCAGGCTTTGTGCGTATGGCTGCTGGAGTGAAGATGGCTATGGGATATCACCTATGGAGACTAGAGGGTCGCTGGCACTACTTCATTGGTGTCAAAACCATGGTAGCCCAAGCTTTCTGTAAACACACAGAATATTTTTCAGGACTGTGTAGAAATGTTTCCTGGTTTTTTCAAAAGACTGCAGAACTCTTAAGTCTTTCACAAGTCAGTGATTTATTTTCCTCCTTGTTTGTGGATGTTTCCTCTTGAAGATAGCAGTTGGGCCAAGAAAAATTGTACTGGTCACTGGTCTGCTTACCATAAGTGTGTTATTAAGAGATGTCTGTACAGTTGAGCTTTTCATCTTTGTCCAAAGCGATCACTCCAGAAGTGCCTAAAAATTCATGTAGGAAGCAACTACATTTTTTCCCCATGAAAAAATGCCTTCAGGTAGTAGAATATGAAGTTGCACATCTTCCCATGGCTTGCAAAGACAATACCTTCAGTAAAGCATCATCCATATAAAAATAATTTACATCATCAAATTAGCCTCCAACTGTTTTTAACTAATATTTTCTGAAGTCAATGAGCCAATGCTTTCAAAGCTCTTATATTTCAGGTAAATAATTCAAATGTTCTTCCCATAACGGCTCTCAAATAGCAAATTTTTTTGTTAACATTGAAATAGTGTGTATGTTCTTCCATGTGACTGGTGGGCATTTGCCATTCATGCTTTTGAGTAAAACCCTTTACCCATTCCTAGTTTAACCCGTGCAACCCATACTATACCTTTCTGAAAGTTCAGGGGCTCGTTAGCTAGCATGTAAATTGTGATGCCATTGACCTTGCATATTTATTTTAAGTTGTGCCTGTAGTTATTTAGTGAAAGACTTAAAGAAACAATCTGAAGTTGGCCACAGTTTATCTTCACTTCTTAGAATAACACAGATACCTCAGTGGCATGATCTTTGGTGGCATTTTAATTCTATTGGCACACTTTGAAATGGCCAGCTGGAAAATCACAGGCGGACATCAGTTTTGAAACCTTTCTGATACCATCTAAATGCCAAGCTTTTGAGTAGCAAAATGATGCATTTATATATAGATTAAGCACACAGTAATCAGAAGTGCCTTGCAACATGTCAGTAATTGTGAACAGCTGCATCAGAGCAATGCAGCTGTTAAAACTCCTTCATGCCCCAAATTACATGTATTTGATCCAAATTGCTCATGAGTATATCTGTATCCTTCTGGGGGAATACAAAGAATCATTTGGGATGCATTCATTTGCTGAAATCCGTCCTTGATTATGTTTTATTAAGAGAGTGCATGATATAAGGAGGCTCCCAGACATGTACAAAAGTAATCTAACACCATTCTTGCAGAGCAAGCAAACACCACTGTAAATGAGTTGTATGGTGTTTGTGTGTTTAATATGCTGCAGTGCTGCTGCCTCCCTTCAGGCTTTAGCTGGGTCTGCAAAACACAGAGTGCTGCTACAGAAATACCTTATGATAGAATGTCTGGGCTTGGAAAGGATCTCAAAGATCTGAATCTAAGCCCTCTCCCGTGGGCATGAGCACCTCTCACCTAGACCAGGTTATTTGGAGCCTTATCTAACTTGGACTTGAAGACTTCAGGGGTGGGGCATCCACAACTTCTCTGGGCAACCTGTTCCAGTCCTTCACCACCCTCACAGTAAGGAATTTTTCCTCATATCCAGTCTAGAACTAGTCTCTTTCAGTTTAAGGCTATTAGCTTTGTAAACAGTTCCTCACCATTTTTCTAGTAGGCTTGCTTCAGATATTGAAAGGCTGCAGTAAGGTCACTCTGGAATCTTCACATGTCCGGGTTGAATAACTCAACTCTCTTTCCTCATACGAGGGTTGCTCCATCCCTCTGATCATCTTGGTGACCCTCCTCTGGAGTGATCCATCAGGCCCGTGTCTGTCCTGTGCTGGGCCCCCAGAGCTGATGCAGCCCTGCAGGTGGGGTGTCAGCAGAGCAGAGGGGCGGAATTCTCTCGCTTCCCTGCTCGCCACACTGCTTTGGATGCAGCTCAGGACACAACTGGCTTTCTGGGCTGCAGGCACACATTGCTGGGTCAGGTCCAGCCTAGCATGGTAGCAAACCAGTTACAAAATGGAGACAAGAATGCTGGGAGTGCTCTAGCCTCTGCTTTCATCTCAGTGTGCAGCTATGAAAACAATTTGTAGTAACAGCTAATGTTGTTCTGTGCCTGTTGCTGAGACACGTTTTGCGCCAGTGAGTGTTTGAGGACTGGAACATGAAGTTGACGAAATTCTTTTGCTGTGATGGAAACCAGTCTTGTCATCGTTGTTGTCATCATGCTGCCTTGTGTCTTGTTTTTCCCTTGGGGTTTTTATTAGAGGAAGTTTTCAGCAGCCTCTTATTCAGCTGCAGAAAGTTATGTCCTACAGAGGAGACCAAGAGCAGAGCTGTCTCAAGCTAGGAAATACAGGGGAAGCCTGTATTGGTGTGGGAGTTTTGCTTTGGAAGTCTGATGTGCTTTGCGTGCACTGTAATTTCCTAAGGGATGCAGTAACATAGATCTGATTTTGACTGTGCTACTAATTTACAAAGACCCTGATTAAAAGCTTCCTGAGAATTGCATAACTGTACTGTTTGTAGCGCTCAGGGACACTGATCTTTTATTTTTGTTTCTTCTCTATACTAGTTATGTAAGGATAAGTGTTTCTAGAAAGATCTCACAAACTCAATAAAACAATGGCTCTCTGCAAACATTAGGCAAAGTTTTCTTGCTGCTGCTTGAGTGTCCAGTTCTAGGGTTAAGTCAAATGTCTGTGGAATTCAACAGTTTAGTGAGACTACCAGAAAGACAGTGAACTCGAAGAAATTTGGCCCATGTCCAAAAGTTTTCTGATCAAAAAGTTTTTGAAGTCCTGTTGGTTTACTTGCTAGAACCTGAAGTAGCCTTGGGATTTGGCAGTTGCTTGGCAGTAATGCGTCAGCAGTGGTGCTTCCTGCACTCCTGGCCAAGTCCAGATAAATGGAAAAGCTTCTTGCATTTTGGAAAGTTTAAACATTTCTTAAAATATTACTCTCCTTACCTTTGAATTTGAATACCATGTGAATGTATTTGAGAGAGACAGTTTTGTCCCCTTTTTCAGAAAATGGGCTGGGGGGTGTATTCGGTGTCATCTGGACTGTGGGACATGCTTGATGGCAGTTATTTAAAGTCTTCTGAAAATTGACCTAACACTGGGATAACAGGAACAACATTAGGAATGGGAAAAGAATGATTTTCACTGTTTTGTCTACTTTGACTCTTTACCCTGCTTTTCTTCTTCTCTTTCTTCTACTTTACTCTACTTTGTGGGTCGAATCTGATAAAGTATGGGTAGTTTACCTGACCTAAAGATGCCTAAGTTCATTTTATCTCAGTCAGCTGTGTAATCTGTGTCCTTTTTTCCTTCATAAACACTCATCTCATTATTTGGGTGTCATGAATGATGTTACTTGTCTCTATTTACACTTTTGTTTTCCAAATGCAGACTATGCCCCACACCTGTTGCTTTCCTTTGAAAAACACATCTCTCCAACATGCATGGTTTATGATGCTAACTTGCAGGCATTCTTTAATTATAAAAGGATATGTGGTGATCTGTCAAGGGACAGTTGTCTCTAATGGATTAAAAGAAGCTTATATGGTTTAAATATGAGCTATGCCCTTCATATGCTGAAAATAGTTCAAGTTAGCTTGAACTGGCTATGTAGTATATTTAGTACCTATGCAGGTAACTGGTTATTTCTTAAGCTCAAATAGTTAATTTTGCACCTCTGTGTATGTGGAATGTCAAGAATAGGAAAAAAAACCCCTCAGACAAGCAAGGGAACTGACAAGTGTTGTTAGATAAACTGTTCCCAAGCTTCAGCCCACAGGAAAAAATGAGACACTGGTTAAATAAAACCTGTCCTCTGCCATGCAAGTTCTCAGCTGTTGAGAATCAAAATTTTAGTGTCCTGACTCATCAACTCTTGTACCTTCCTTTAGTAAACAGTAAAATGAGAATAAATTAATGAATGGCTGTTTGGAAAATAAATGTCTTCCTGAAAGATAGCGATAGCTATCTTTCATAAAATAGAACAGCATAAGACCAATGGGATGTTTGCTAATGCTGGGAAAAGCAGGCAGGTTTTCAGGTATAAAGTATTTTCTAGAGGTCTGGAAAACTGCTAAATAGAAATTGAGTAACACCACTGTGAGTTAAACTAGATATGTATCTGTTACACCGCTTCATATAGAAGTAAGCAGTAGCTGCAGAGTTGAGTGTCCAAGTATGAGCTGAATTTTACAGCTGCACTGTTTTAAGGGCTTTTTTCTTCACAATGTTTTTGAATAATTTCTGCCTTTGAAAAATTCCAGGAGATTGTCAATAGAAAGTCATGTCTGTGACACAAAACCCTATGAGGTAATGAAAACACATACTGTGCCTGTCAAATATTACTCACTTTCTTCGGCTATGAGGCAACACGAAAGTAATGTTTTCAGCATTGTGACAGATCCCAACAGGCTTTGTGACCATCAGATGTTTTCCATCAGTGATTAGTTGCCCACAAAAGCAACTTAATTGCTTCATATGCTGTAAGTGTGCTGTGGCTGTTACCCCCTAAGTATTTTGAGCTGAGAAGGATGAAAGGTATGTTTTTTCAAAAGCTAGTTGGTGGGAAAGGAAAACCTCATCGTTAGCTGGATCAGTTGGAGTCAGATGGGCTTATTAATTTTTCTCTTCTTGCATGAAACAGCAGAAGAATTACAGGACTTTGCTTTTTATGCACCTTTGCCTAATGATTGTTTCCTTGGCCAATTTATTGACTACTAGAATGAACTGTTAGAAGTCTTGGCTGCTTTGCAATCTTTCTTGCTTAGCTTCTGCAGAAAACAAAATAATTTCCAGCTACAGCTCATACTGCGGCAGTTGATGTTTGACTCGTCTTTCTCTTGAAGGCGTGGTGAGAGACCTGTTGGCCAGGTTAACTTGAGATCTTAATGCAAACAGCTGAAGGGAAAGGAAAACATAAGGAAACTCCCAAACCAAAGTTGTTAGGTATGTAAAACTATAATAGACAGCCATGTTGAGACATAAATAGCTTTTCTCAACATGTTAGACCTGTAATACATGCTGCTAAGCCAGTGACCTTAAATATATAACCATCTAAACAATACATGGAAATGATGAAGTGCAAGAAAAGCAAGGGTCTGTAGTGAAAAAGTTAACAGCTTCTGGCAAGTGTGTGCTCATTAAGTTGGTACAGTAATAATTCTGGCATGTGGTTTATAATGCTTCAGCTCTGCTGTCCACAGCCAGTGCCACCTGTGATGGTTTTTCCCACTGGGTACGGCCTGTGGGAGCCCCCAGAACACATCTGCTGCAATGAGGGCTGGTTCAGGTATGTGCTGGCTGCAGTGCCTCTGTGGGGAAAAGGCCCCTGCCAGCCTTTGTGGCACTTGGCCAGTCAGGTCCTGTGCTCGTGCACCTTGAAGGATAAGTGTTCAACCCTTGCTGCTGGAGTGACATGGGAGGGAGGAGAGAAGTGTCTGAGAGGCTGAGTGGGAAAGAAAATTGTCTGGTTTGCTGGTGGGTCCTGTTGAGAAGTCAGACAAAAGCTTAATGGTATTCCTGACCTTAATGGAAAATAACTATTTCCTATTAAAACCAACGTGATCATTTTAAATAGATTGATTGTCATGTTTCTTTATTGGTGACAACTGCCATGTCCCTGGCTTTTCTGGAGCAGTCCCAGGCTCAGTAATTTTCCTGACAGCCGTGCAGTTATGGTAGGCTCCCCCACATGTCTACATATTGTAGTTAGGATGATGCACAGGTTGAAACACCACTGATGGAAATTCAGAAGTTGAATTATTAGTTGCTCATATTATTCCTTGTATCACCTGAAGTGTGGAAGAAGCCGGAGGTGGTTGGACAGCTGGGATTTTGCCAGATTTCATATAATTCTTTTGGATTTTGGGTGGGTGACGTGGCTTCCCATGCCGCTGATTAAGTGAAGGACAGGGGTCTTCTTTGCTGTTGCTGCCTGACACCTCAGAAACAGTTTTCTTCCCATTTGGTTAACAACACTTCCACTGTTCTTCTTAGATTTCCTGAAAGTGATGAATGGGTGAGCTGCTTTGTAGAGGAGAGGTGTGCTTAGCTCCCAGAAGAAGTACAATATAATCTAACAGGTCTCTAAATTGCCAGATTCTTAATTTGAGAAAAAAATGCTCATTCCTTGTGCTTAAGGGGAAAAAAAACACCCAAACCAACCAAATAAGGATATGCTGGGGACTGGGGAGCTGTTTGTGGTGAATTTCCAGTTAAAATAGATGTGACTATGCCTTTGAGTTATTTGGTCTATATTTTAAACAAAGGAGGCAATTTAAACATTAGTCACCATATTGTGGAAAGCACTGGAAAAAATAATTCAGTGCTTTTAAATTATTACTTAGATTTCATGGCAGACTAAAGTCAATGTGGAGCTGAGCCCTTTTTTTTTTTTTAAGGATTTTGGAGGACTGACTCGATATGTGAGTTATTTAGACCTGCTCTTTTCTTTAAGATGTCTGTTTTTAAAAGGTAGCTTGCTATCTAATAAGCACTGATAAAGCAAATCAAATGTATAAATTATAGTTTATTAGAAGACCAGCTATAATTGTTTTATCTTGTCACCTGCACTTAGCTGTTATGTCAATACTATTACTTAGCAAGACAGCTTCAGGATGGCTTAAAGAAAACAAAAAAAGCAGTTATAGAAAGGCATAACTGATAAAAATTATCTTGATAATTTAGACTTGCTGAGCTACCACTTGTATCTAGGCTGTTTTATGACTTTTCTAGGACAACTGGCAGCAGTCTGCCATAGAAGATTATAAGGCATCAGCCATACTTGGTACTGGGGATGTTTTACCTGTTCGGGCTTTAGTCAGGGGAGCTGTGGGCAGGTGTGTACAGAGGTGCCCTCCTAGTCCAGGGCTAACCATAGCATGGGAGCTCCAGGTTGCTAAACTTTCTGCCTTCATGGAAGCAAAAAACATGTTTTTAAAAGCCTCTGACAGACAGAAGGTAAGTGAGATAAATTCTGCGGTATTTTTTCCTTAGCTTTTTGTTTGGTTTTTGGTTTTGCTGTAATAGAATAAAATATTATCTGCCTGCACTTAAATTCTCTTTACAAATGTATTGGTAGGGTTGCCACAGACCACAGGAATGAGACTATGAGGAGTAGTTGTCTTTGGGAGGTCTTAAAAACAACTAAACTTTTTTTCTGTAGGAATACCAGAGCAGAGGGCAGCTTTTTTTCTTTCCTAAAATATCAACACTGTTTATTTTAACACATCATGATGAAATCGCAAACCTTATTTAAATTTAAGAGGAGAGACCTAAATTTGATTTGGCCAACTGTCAAGCAGCCAATAAAGCAAGAACATAGTTTTTCTTTCTTTTACCTGACCTAGTGTACCCTGGTGTGCTGGGGGAGGCACACTATGAGGATGTGCAGGTATTTTATAGTGTATACCAAAAGTAAAAGGCTGACAGACACATTCTGTTCATTTTAAACTTACTGAAAGTGTAGCATCTGTTGAGAGTGACTCACAAACTATAGCTCTGTTCTAGTGCCCAACAACCCTCTGGGTGCAGCACTGACATTTCCCTTGTTTGATTGTAATTAACACTATTTGTCATAATTTGGTATGTTCAACTAAATGTAAGCTAGCATTATAAACAAAGGGAATGACTGATGAAATAACATGTTGACATCTATCTCTTAGCAACCACAATGACCAGAGTATAGATTCAAAAATGTAGCTGTTTCTTAAGGGGAAAAAAAAAAGTGTTTTTGGTTTTTTTTTGCAGTGACTGCAACAGATTCTAATTTTCATTGTGTTGTACCTAAGAATGATTTTGCTACCTCTGCTTTTCCACGTGTTGGGCTGTGGACAGGTTTGCAATCTTGAGGCCACAGATGCTTGCCCTGGCAAGATTGCTGAAGTGCTGATGTACCAAGTGATGTTGCCTGGGGCAATGTGTGCTTCTACAAAACTGTGGGAAACACAGTTTTATGTTTTTGTATTAATGTGTGCAAGGAAACCATTTCTGAAGGTGTATAAGTTGCAACAAGAAGCAAGTTTTATAATGCCCCTGTTCTTCTATTGTTGTGAGCCAGAGCAAAATTGGTAAGAAATGAATTATGGCTGTGATAGAGAAGGGACTTGTGTTTAAGGAAAAAAAGAAACATATTTGGATTGGGTTTTTTTCTGTGTCTGCATTTGTTTTTATTCAGATAACCCCTAGTGAAAGTCATGGCTTGTTAGAGATGTTAAATGCTTTCTGCTTGTCATCTTTGTTCCATGAGATGGCTAATTTACAGAAGGCAAATTTATTTAGCTTTCTCCCCTGTCAATTGTCTGCTCTCTAGGACTAAAATTAAGCTAACCAACAGAACTACAGACTACGATGGCAAGACCATGAAAAATTCAGATTTTTGGGAGGAAGATCTGACTGGCGGCTTTTCAGGGATGTAGCATCTGCGACCAAAACTTGTCTCCTGATGATTCACCAGCTAGGAAAAAGGAGTTAGTTTTGAAAATTGGAAGGGCAGGATACGAGACAGGAAGGGAATCTCTCCTCTTTTCTGTCCTTCTGTTAGAAAGGTTCGGTTCAGAACAACAAGTAAAGTTCAGAGGAAGTTTTCCATCATTGACTTAATTTGGTGGACGTGGCGGTGTTAGGTTTATAGTTGAGTTAAATCTTAAAGACCTTTTTCAATCTAGACGATTCTGTTACTCACTGAAGGTGTTGCATCTTCTTGTTGTATTTCTGACAAGAGTTTGAACAATCCTTCTGTTTACAGAAATATGAAAACAGCAAACACAGCAGCTATGTTGATACCAGAGTTGTGTGTTTCCCTTGTTTATAGAAGGGCTCATATAAATGGCACAGTTACCTTCCTGTGACTTCCCCATTGACTTTTTCAGCTGCTTTTTAAATTATGGGGGTTTAAATGGATGGGGGATGATGGGGTTTTAAATGGGGTTCAGAGGAGACAGCTGTGATTCATCCTTTGGATTCTAGGTTCAATGAAGATTTAGAGGTTTAGTGGCTGAGGGTTTGCTTCCATACTGTTGATTATTGAATAACAGTGTTGCCACTGATGATCAGTCCTTGGAGATGGTGTATCAAATTGTACTCACTCACTGCAGAGGCATGTAGTAGTTTTAGCTTTAATAATGCGTTCTTCTGCTTACTGGTAACTGTAGAAGGATTCTGTCAAATTGCCAAATTGCTTGTCTTTTTTTTTTTTTAACTGGGTGAACTACTTGGAAAGTGAATGAATAATAGGAGAATTTAAAGAATGAATAGTTTTTGCTGGACCTACTGCTCACAGTGAAGAGTGGACTAATTCATTTTCCTAATAAGGCTGCTCTGGAGGTTGGAATGTTTTGAATTGCATTAAATGTCATGAAAGTATTCATCAGAGAGGATTGTCTTGTGGTATGTTTAGACAGCAAATTTGATCATGTTTGGTCAAAATGAGCTGTTTACACAAGCTAAATATATAGCTGGGGTTTTTTTCCCTCCAATAAAAAATGAATGACTTTGATATAGAAGCTGTGCAAAAAATTTGTGCACTTTTATTTTCAGTAATAGTTTGTCAGTAAGCAATGACTGCAGCTGCTGTTATTGTTGTTTGTAGTAATTCTTATGAAGTTTGATACAGTAACTATTTGCCAAGGTCTTTTGTGTGAGAGTTGTTTATAATAAGCCTAAATACTGAGCTCTTATGTCTTTGCTTTGTTTGTATGTTATTGAAAGCATTGCATAAACTAATATGCTGAACTGTTAGTTTTAAATCATTCAGAAAATACCATGCTTTAGGCCATCCTGCTTTTTCTAGTAAGTAGTAATAGGACAAGTGTGTCATCTCATTTTGAAAACTTTTATCATCAGTTATTCATACATTCAATGGGACCAAACCTGTATGAAATCCTAATATGTTTAATTGCTAGGTGGCGAGTGAAGTGCTAACAGCTAAGGGATATGCACGATTCTGCGGTTTCATTACTTTTTGGCTGTGCAGTCACTGGTATCTATGAAAATATTGTGGGAAATGGCTCTGAAGGAAGAATTTTCTTAAATGTGTGTTGGATGTGTTTTGCTTTTCAGTTTGAAGTGTGCATTTCCTTTTGTACTATCTTGTCTAACTACCATGCATTTTTCACATTATGATCTTGGTGGCTCAGTTTGCTGGGTGAGCATTTTCCTTTTAAAATATGGATAAATCACAGATTTTTAGTCTGATTATGGTCTGAAGTCAACAAGGCCAAGTTAAACTGTTTAAAGTATGTCTGGAGCACACAAATTTATGTCCTTGGTTCAAGTATGTTTGTGGGGAAAATGTTATGTTTTCTGTCAGCTTAAAAGGAACATCGTGAACATTTTGGTTATCAAGCTTTTTTTTTTTCCCCCAACCTTTTTTTTCTTTTTGTATGATATTTTTGAAGATGAATTTTGAAAAGTATGTCTTCCGGTTGTCTGGTAATAGTGGCGTGAAATCATTTTTGCTCAATGCTGTGTTGATAAGTATAGAGGCAATGTCATCCATTCCAGACTCAGATATTATTGTTTTGCAAAAACAAAGAAAAAGAAGTATGTTCCTTTTATGAGACTTAAACAAAAGTCCAGCATTAGCGAAGAGTAGGTTTTTTTTCTCAAGCATGAAATATGGTAGTTGGCTTGAATAATTAATGTCTTCCTAATTCTTCCTGTTGGTCCACCTTAACAGATGTGTAAACCATTTCAAGTTACTGTATTGAAAGTGAAGAAGTATACCTAAGACAGAGATGGTATTAAAAAAGAAAGAAAAGCTTCCATATGTATTGGCATTTTTTTCTCCCTTCTTGTTTCTTTTGTTGCTGCAAATTGACAACTCTGCAATTAGGAGTGATTAATGATGCACCCCAGCGCTGTGGCGGGCCAGAGGTCAGGCTTTCATAGGCTGCACACCCTGTGGGAAAGGGGAGAAGGGACCTGTTCCCCAGAGCAGACAAAACCCTCTCTCTGTTGGGAATTGCTGTTGATGTGGACATAATGTGTATCAGCAGCTATGCACAAGTGGGGAAGACCAAGTGCAGAACATCATCTTCACATGCTGTCTAATTTTTCCTTTATTTTTTAATTCTTTTTTTTTTCCCTGCCAGCATGGCATCTGGATTACATGTATTTCTATTTTTTTGTAAGGTAGATACTGACAGAACAGTGTTGTAGATTTAACTTGAATACTTCTTGTTTCCTATAGAGGAAAGAAAATTAAATATTTTACATATCTGTGGGTAGATGTGTTGAGTAGAACAAGGAAATGCTTAAACATTAAAGAATTTGTTTTTTACAAATATTTTTGTTTTTATTTTCCAGAGTGTCTTCTATACAAAAACCTGATCATTTTCATGTGACAAAGGTATGTTCATCATCAGAACCAAGAAATGTAGCATGTGCCACTAACTGATACCCATCTGTCAAACCCTGTTTTTGATGAGCACTGGCATTCAAACTTTCAGTATGACATGCTTGTTTTCCATGTGTTACATTAAGAGTATTGCAGCATTTGGATCTTTGATTACTTTTTTTTTCCCCTTCTAAAAAGTAATGGAGAGACCTGGAAATGATCATCAAAAGAAAAAAAGAAAAAAGTGAATAAATGTTATTCTCCAACTCTTGGAATTTTTTTTTTTTTAAGATATTGCTGATGTTATCCCTCTGTATCTAAGACAGAAACAGAAGCAGGTAGAATTTTTTTGGTAGTGATTTTTAAAATTTTTCTGTGAGGATTTTTTTTTTTTTTTAATGGACACTGAAATCTTGCCTGGTATTTGAGAGAGGTTTATTAAAATACTACAATTTCCGAGAACAAGTCCCTTCTGTTTCCTTAAAGCCCCGGAGAATTATTTGTTCTTGAGTCCTTCTAATGTTTTAGTCTATGCAACAGTTTCAAAACCCCCTTTCTGATAAAAAAGCTGTTTGCAAACTTGAAAATACTTATAAATAGCCTGTACTTGAAAAGCCTCTCCAGTGGACATAATTAATGTGTAGTATATGACTGTTCTGCTGACCATGACCTTTAAAGGCCGCAGTTTGGGAAACACAATGTTAAAATGTAGTTCCCAGCACAAAAAACCAACCAAACAAAAAAATCAGATTTCTTGAGTGTGTTATCTGGCGTGGGTATGTGGAGACACTGGGGAGCATCAATGTGCTCTCCTTCTACTTTCAAAGGTCTCAGCAACAGATCAGCATGTGAACACTTGCACATGCCAATTGTGTATGGGGAACGTGCGTCTCTCAAATTGGGTTTGAGACATGGAATGTGGATTGTTCTAAAAAGCTCTAGTTCTTTCCACATGCGTTACCTGATGGGTTTTGCAACAGAGCGGTTTTGCAGTTTCTTGTGAGTTTGATTTGTGGAGTGTTTCTGGTTTGGATATGCCTAGAGGAGCTAGCATTGTGGAATTTCATATTGATTGTGCATGTTGGGATCATTCCCTCTCCTAAAATGCACGGCTCTGGTTGTTTTCCCATACATTTCATGGCTGCAGCCTTGGTAAAGCTTGCTTCTGTGCTTCACGCTACGTGGGTCATCTCCCCCGAGAACAGCTAAGATCCCTGCTGAGGAATGTGCATGTGTTTGGCGTGGTTTTGTGTGTTTCTGTTTTGTTTTTCATCCCACATAGGCAGAACCTACCGAAGTAGTTAAGCCTGTGCCCATTGCCTCTGCTGTTGCACCCAAAGTCACTGCCCCAGCGAGCGTGGCTTTCAATAAGACACCGAGGCCGTTTGGAGCTGTAACCTCCTCCAAGGTCACCTCCATCCCATCACCGTCCTCCGCCTTCACGCCGGCGCAGGCGTCGGCCGCGTGTGCCGTGCCCGGAGTGCATGCTAACGCCAAGCCTAACGCTGAGCCGTGGCCGCCTGTGCCGGGCCCTCCTAAACCTGCAGTTCCTGTCCCACGGCAGCACGGGGCCGCCGACGGCGCCCAGGACGCAGCCGAGGGGCCGCGACGAGGAGGCAGAGAGAACCAGGGGGAGAGTAAACAGCAAAATGGGTAGGTGGGATTTTTTTTTTGCTGTGAGGGTCTTTCCTCACAGGAAAAAAGCCGGGCTTGTTTGAGGGCTAAGGAAAACACGGCTTGGAGGAGTTGTTTACTCCTCAGAAGTCAATCTCTCAGAAATTGTTTTGAAAGTGATGCTTCAAAGGGCCCAGCGAGACTTTTGGTGATGGTTTTTCTCACGAGTGACATATCAGTTTACAGAGTGTCACGGCTAAATTGAACAAGGACCACGGAATGCTTTACATGATGTGTTCTATCACCACGTGTTCTGGACCTTACAACAAGCCTGGTATTAATTTCAATGTCCAGTCTCACTGTGTATTCTGACACCCAATACAGGAACCGAAAGTAGCAGGCACACAAAAATGCAGAACAATCTGGCAAGAAGGGTCAGGGGGTGCTGTGATGGCCGGTAATGAGACACTCTGGGAGACCCACCATGACCTTGGCAGAACCAGTGGAAAAAGGTCCCAGTGGAACCAGTGGAAAAGGGAGGGAGGCAAATGGACAGATGCCTCATTAATTCTCTGCACAACACAGGAGAAGCTTTAAGATATTTTCTAGGAAGCTAATGGGGTCAAGCGGATTTTTTACAGTGCTATAATATAAATGCCTCAACTTTAAATTTTACCATCACCCTAAACAAGCAAGGCAGATTTAAAGTGTGAGTAGTTTTTTATTCAAATAATTGTTTATGTTGAAGTGGGCATCAGAGACTGAACATTTAAGGGACTATAAGGAGACATAAAAGGCTTTATCTGGTGTAGCATCTAGACTAGTAAACAATAGATTAGTATACTAAATAGAGCCCAGCCGCAGTCCTGGGAACTCAGACCTGCAGCAAGATTTTGGCTGGGGATGCCTTGGGCTCTCGCAAAAATTACTGGGTAGAATTTGGGAGCTGTAGAACCTCAGGGTCCAGTTCCCTGCGCCTGCTGTGCTGGGGGGAGAGGAGGAGGCTGAGCATGAGCCAGTTGGCCTCTGTGACCAGCAGTTGAATTGAGTAATAAAAAGGGCAGGAGAGGAACTGAAAGTTTCTCTTCAGTTTTAAGAATGTGAAACCCGGACTTGAAACCTAAACGCTGTGGTTACTATTTCCCATCCCACAAAAGAAAGGGACTGGAAGAATAGGCCTTGTGCCTTTCTTCTCTGGTATTCGCTCAGTGTAGAAAGTATATGAAGAACCCTATGGAAAGGTAAACATCCATGCCAACTAAAATATTGAATAAATTGCAGTTTCAGTTGAGTTTCTTATGGAGTAAAAAGAATAAAACTTCTTTAGGTACTTATTCCCTTTATGTTGTAGTACAAATATTTTCCATGTGTGGACTCATAATGCAGCCTGTATGCATTTTATATTGCACTGTAGCCATGGTAACTTCCAGCCCTTTCTTAAACAGATGGCAGGAATCCACTCTGCAAAAAGTGGATTGAAATTGAGACATCCCTAGGACTTGCTCACTGCTGATGCAGCTGTTGAATATACTTTGGCAAACCCTCTCTTATCTTTCCAGGAATACTGTTTTAGCAAATAACTGTGTAAAGAGTATTCAAAAGCAGCAATTAGTACTGAAAAAGAGGAACAATAGCAACAAAATTAAGCCTTCTCAAGGAAGTGCTGCAGGCACAGAGTAAGCACTTTACAATCAAGATAGGATGACTGGGTGAGCACTGCTATGTGCCCTACCTTATTTAAGGGATGAATAATACCATCAAAGAGGATGAATAATCACAGCTGAGACCTGAAGAAATCCCTGTCTCACTATCAGCCTTGCAGATCTAGTTTGGAAAAGTTGGAAAACATTTTGGAGTTGTAAAAACCTACTTTATTTTGCAGTCTTTCTTACAGTATGGTGTTTGGGCTGCCTAAGTGTCCTGCAGTCTTAAAGCACAAAAAAAACCAAGCAGACAAAACCCACTAAGGTGGTTTTATTGGTCTGCAGCTACACGACTTTATTTTACCCAGAAAAGTTAAGTTTCTACAATGATGCTTTATTGCCTTACCATTTAAAATGGTATCAATGGTATCTATAAAATATCACAAATATTGAAGTTTGGAATAATTGATCAGTCAGAAATGAATTCTCTTTTGCTTTTGAGGCTTGTGTGATTCATTTTCTCAAAACATGCAAGAAAGCCAACTTGTAACTTGTTCATAGATGGCACTGCTTAGCAAATGCGGTTCTTTAGACATGCACCTTGTTTTACTCCCAATTTCCTCCCTTCCTCTTGGCTTCCCTCAAAAAACATTCAGGATATAAACTATTTGGCTTTAGGATGGGAAAGGAAGTTTAATTTCCCTTGTTTAGTTCTGCCTTAGAAAACAAGCAATTTGCCTTCACTAGCCTGTGTACAGTTGCACTTATATCAAGACCTTTTTGCCAGCTCTTGCATGAAGATGTGCCTGCTGCTTAAAACAGGTAAGATGTCCATAGACTTCACTCAGTTTAAATTCAGCTGGGCTAAAGTTTTCTCTTGTAGGTTCTCTTGATGTTTATAAGTTTGACTTATGTGATACATGGCTTTACCAGAGCTTGGATTTGGAAACTCCTGTACTCTTTTAAGAAGCAAAGAATTAATTAACACATCAAATACTTTTCTTTCCCTTGCAGATAGCAGCAGCGACAAAGTTAGTATCAACAGCACTGGACTTGAATGATGGTTATTTTTCTTATTGGAATAACCAGCATGTATTCTGGTTTTGCAAAATTACAGCTCTTACAGAGTTATATATTCAAATTTTGCAAAACAGCTTCAGCTTTTCTTAGTGTAATACATTATTTTATCTGCATTGGACATGACGTGACTTTGCTTTTCACTCTGCTACATTTTGCAGCTCATTTTTATTCTACAAAACATTCGTGTGGTGTTGGTGTGTACTGATAAATTCTTGGTGCGATTGTGGTTCATTGGTGTTGGTAATACAACTAGTAAGTGGTGAAATACAGTATAAAAATTAAAATTGCTTTGAGAACTGTAGAATGAAGGGCTGGATTCTGAATTCATATAGGAGAAGAAAATTGACGTTCATATACTCTTGATCTATGCATATTAGGATGATCGATGACTGAGGTTTTATTGGCTTTTCTCTTCTCCCTTTTGCCTCAAGGCTGAGTTAGGGGAGAGCCGGTCTCACTGTTTTCCTTTGTCTCTGGCACCACCTTGTTGCCTCAGTGAGTCATTACTAGTAGACTCTTAAAAAGGAGCCCAGTAGGACAAGAGAAGTCGGTGGGATCTTTTCTTTATACCTCTTCCAACAAATGTGAAAGACTGCTTATTTCACTGGGGTAGTTGCTAGAATGCAGTAAATTGCACATAAATAATTACGTTTTCATGTATTTCCACACCTTTAATTACTGCTTTAACTTTCACATTTCATTTTTGCTATTAACTGTTTAAGGTGCTTTACCCATTTTTCTCTGTTCTCCATCCTGGAATTGCCACTGCCTTTATTTCTATACCTCTTTCTCTGTTATTAACTTTGATATGTGATACATGCTCCTCACTAATACGGTGTGTCAATAAATTAAATCTTTTGATATAATTTTGTACCATACCTTTCACATTCTTTCAAGTATCAAGTATTTTTTCAAGCTTAAGTTTTTACTACTGCATTCCATTTAATGGGCCTAATTCTTACTTGTTAACAGTTAACATCTTTCCTCACTCATTTTCCAACTTTCTTCCCCAGAAATACTTCGAACCACAAAAGTACAGTGAGGAGGTAGTGTCAAAAATAAAAGTGACTCTTAAAGCTTTGTTGGGTTTTAATTTTTAATACTTACCAGAAGTTTTATGTCCTAGGAGCTAAGTTATCACAGTTTTCCTCCTGTAAATTATGTAAAAACAAATGTACACTTAGAGAGTCTTACAGATTAATACTTTACAGGAGTAATTTATATAGTTTGAATCTTCTGTTCCCTTTTCCCAAATTTCCCAAATTGACCCATTCTTTACATCACTTACTGCAATCAAAGCTTTTAGATTCTGTGCTCTTGAAAGTGTTCTTAGTGCAAGGATTGATAATAGCCTGTAGGTAACTGTAGGGAAAGTTTCCAGATGGAACAATCACCCCACTGTTCTTCTTTCAAAGAGAGTAGTACCTCCTCATTATGCCTTGTAATGTGGCCACCTATGCTTTCTGGTGGCCTGGTTCTGATCTGGGCTTTGCCAAGTGCAAGAGGCTTGGTGTGTACCGGGTGGTCCTTGCATGTGCACATATCTGTGCTGTGCCCCCCCGGGACCTAAAGGGAGAATTTGTCAAGGGGCACTTGATCTGAGCTAGGTAGACTACTCTGCTTTACCAAAACTAATTCCCCTCTCATTCCTATAGGGAAACCACCATGAGTTTAATTAAAGTATGCAAGTTCTGTGCAGTGGTTTTAGTGGTAGAATGAGAATATGGCTATTAATTGGATTTTAGTGCCTTTCTCACAGAACTAATTCAGTAGAATAATTAGCTACATTTCTGTTTCATTTCAGCTTTCTGACTTTATTTCTTCTTTTCTTTTTCTCCTTTTCCTGTTTGTGCTGGGAAAACTTTCTCTTGCTGTCTTACTCTGTTGCCTCCAAGGAAAAACCCACCGAAACGGTAAAAGTTTAAACATGTAGATGTCTTGATAAAACAATGTCTTTTACTGTTTCAAATGTTCCATCAGTGAAACAAGGCAAAATATTTCAGTGGGGTTAGAGTAATTATAAAAGGTGTGTTTGGTTCAGAAAACTCTGATTAGCTGGGCCTCAACTGCAGCCTTTCTGCATACCAGTGCAGAAGCTGCCTTTAAATGCCGTGAAAAGTCACGGCTGCACCCACGCCTTTGTAGCTGTCCTGAGTGAGGTGTTGTCTGGCGCCTTGCGCTGACTGCTGTGTCTGTCCCTGGGCAGCCCCCCGCGGAAGCACATCGTGGATACCTACACGGAGTTCTACCACACGCCCACGCACAGCGACGCCAGCAAGAAGCGGCTGATTGAGGACACGGAGGACTGGCACCCGCGCACGGGCACCACCCAGTCCCGCTCCTTCCGCATCCTCGCCCAGATCACCGGCACCGATCACAGTGAGTTCCCCGCTGCCAGCGCAGCAATGCCCTGTGCCCCTGCACAGACTGGGGGTTTCAATCCTGGGGGTCACGGGACATGCAGAAAGGGAAATACTTCTGTAAAACCCCGCTGTTGCTTAGTAGTTCAGGATATATACATTGCTGGACGTTATTCCTTATTCAGCTGAATTAAAACCCTGCCATTACGTAGTAGTTCATGAGCCGAATTAAAACATTCTAGATAAATCGTGAAATTTCCATTTCTGCTCCCACATGTATTGAAAGATACATATTTGTCGTTTCTTTTCTCCCCATATCACCAAAATGGTGACATTCCTGATCAAATTTAATGCTTCAGAAAAAGTAGGTGTTTTCTGGCATGTAGAAAGTCTTTGTCAGTCATACAAAAGTACGTGGTCTGCAATGATGTAACCAATCAGAAACATAAATCCATAGTTCCTCAGTTTATGCCCAGGTTATGTATCCACCTGCTGCTTATGCTATGGTGTGATTACATATATTGCTGGAGTGGAACAGATGATGTGGTGAAGATCATTTCCAGTCATATAATTTTATGCTAAAACTTGAATTTCATGTTAAGCTGTCAGCCATAAGTCATTGGCTGAGATTTGTGATTTTGTGTGAAGGCCACCAGAAGTGCTGTCAGGGGCTTTGAGCTCTCATTCTTCAGCTTTCCTCAGCTAGAGCTGCAATAAAGAAGCCATTGAGGCAGCTGGAGCTCCTCTCCAGGGGGAGATTTGATTAAATCAGCTATTTTTAGAAGCCAGTAATAACATCTCCCAAAATAAGGATTGTTGTCTGTGTGTGATAAATATTCTGACTTTGGATCTGATTGTTTTTTGGTCCTGTGTTCAATTCCCTTCATCAGTCCTTGTAAGGACAGAGCATGGGACCTGAACATCAAATAACATGTTATCCAGTAAAGATGAATTTATCATATTGGCAAATGCTGTAAGAAAATTACTGCAACTAGATATGCCAGCTTTAAAATCAGGACTGGGAATTTACATTATCCCTTTTGCAGACCTCTAGAACCTTGGTGGGAAGTAGCCTGGCTGCAAACAGATGCTTGGATTATCACCTGATATAAACCCACTGGATGTTCATCCAAAAGAAATACCTCTTAACTTCCATGAATCTTCACCTTCTCAAATCACCTTTCTCAGTGCCAGCATGGAGAGTAGGCCAAGGGGAAGGGCAGAGGCCAGCAGAGCCATTTTTCAGCAGTCCTGCTAGCTGAAAAGAGGCTCTTGAAGTTTATAGACATAACTCACATTCATTGGGGCGTATTTAGAATCAAAGAATCCTAACAAGCCTTGTTATAATTTCCTGCTGTAGTGAATGCATTGGCACATCAGAGAATCTCAGTGTTGTGTCATTAGTGCCCTAAAAAATAAAGATTTTCTCTTTTCCTTCAGTGAAAGAACCAGAAAATGATGCTGCGAAGAAGACTAAGTGAGTTGATGTTTTACATTTTTATTACTTTAATACCTTGCATGTTTTAATTCTTAACTTGTAGTGTTTGGTGCACTTGTGTGACATCTGGATGTTTTTAAAATGTTCCTTCCCTTTTTGCCTTTTACTTCAGCATGTAAAAATCAAGATCTTTTTCTCCATAGACAAAACCTGTTTAAAAGCTGTTGGTGCAATCCAGTAGTAATGTTTGTGAAGGAGTTTGTGTGGAGGTTTTCTGTAAACTTGGACCGATTTGGTTGCCTGTATGAGGTCAGCTTGTGTTTTCCTTTTCCAAGTCTAATCAGGCATTTTTGATTTGTGAGTGTGGATCTGATGGCAAGACGTAGGTGGGAAGTATTGCTGTTCTGGCTGCGAGGGTCAGCTGTCTCCTTGCTTTGGGATAAGCATTGTTCAAAGGGAGCACCAACCAGTGGCTAAATCTAATGGTTCTTGAAGTCAGTGAGACTTTCTTTACTGACTTTGACTAACACTGGATCCAGATTTTTGACGGAGAGGAAGACTATGCAATAGGGATAGTGCATGGAGTTTGCATGCTCACTTGTGAAACTGCATAAGACAAACTTTCTTTCTTTCTTTCCTTCTTTCTTATTTTTCTTCTGTCACTTCTTTCCACAGGGAAAAGGTTCCCATCCACGTCCTTAGCCCCAAATATACAAAATTACGTGACTGGCACCATGAAGTCTCAGCACGTGTTCTTAATGTCCAGTGATTTTACCCAAGTTGCAAAAGCAAAATACAAACACTTCCTTCCTTTCTTCTTTTCCATCTGCTTTGCAAAAAAAAAACCAAAGAAAAAAAATGAAAAAAGAAAACATATTTCAGTAGTCTTTCTGCAAGAGAAATTCTAGCCTTTTCTATACTTTTCTAACACTTTCCTACTGATGTGTAAAAAATGGGATGAAAATGTTTTTGTGCTAATCATTAGTTGACAAAAAATACATATTTAAAACTTAACAACTTGGGTGGCTGAATCTCCCAATGTGGGGGAGGAGATGGCTGTTTCAGTTCTTTTTTCTGCGTGAAAGAAGTCATTTGCATTGCTGAGTTTGAGTTCCTGTAGGCTGTTAGAAAGCAGAAAATTTTGAACAAATTAATAAGAAATTGTGTTACCTTGATTCTGGGGCCGGGGAAAGAAGATGAAGAGGGGGTTCTATGCACTTATTTCAAATTACCATACCTACCAGGAAAATTATCTTGGATTTTACTAGATTTTCAGCAGGTCAATTTTAAAGTGGTTGTAAATGTTTTACAAAGTACAGCAAGAAGACAGAATGCTTTCAAGCAAAGAAAAGAAAAATTTAAAAAATAATGTTCCAATAGTTTGAATTGAAGTGAAAGCTGAATAAAAACATTTTGCTGCTTAGACTAGTAATATGTTCAAGTTTTGGAAAATTTAAAAAAGAATAATTGATCAGAATTTTGCTGTGTAAGAGCTTCAGCACATCTAGCAGGGACAAGATTAGACAGCAGTATTTATTTATTGCAGAGTGAAGCTTATAGGCTTTCTTGTGTTTATGAAAGCTTCACAGCCCTATGGTTCTCCTGTAAAATAATGTATTATAGTAGCTACACATCCATTAATTTATGCATTTTGAAGCTTGAAGAGTATTTTAATAAAAGTTGCTTTTATCTTAGCTCTGTCTGTTTTTCTTTTGAGTCTCTTGGACTCCTTGAATAGTCTTCTCATGCATGGGGATGACATTTCATTGCACCTTCACAGCCTGTAGGAAGACATATGATTAAATCCCAGCTGCATAGTAGAAACAATCTGAATTGTTTAAAACCATCCCAGTACTTTAGTTCCTGATCATCTTAAAAATGGGGTATGTGTTTGTGTTATTGAAATTGACACGAGATTAGCAGGAATTAATAAAATGATTGACCCTTACTGAAGTAAGAATTATATGAAGTAAAGCTCACTTTCGGCTTTTGCAGCGCTTGTTGAACCAGATAAAGTTTGAGGCCTCAAACAAAGGTGATGGTGAAGCACATGTAAAAGCCCAGTTTCTCACAACTGCTCAATGAGAACCATTGCAATTGGTTTGGGTTTGTGCTGCTGACCTCCACACTCCTCTGATGGATTTAATCCTGTGAACAAATGCTTCTCCAGAAGACTTGGGGAGGTTGTATTTTTTCCTCGTACAATGTCGGAACTTGAGAAGACCTTTGGAGCCATTTTGAGTTTCCTTTTCAGATGGTTTATTCTGCTATACAGTACATCAGGAGCTTATGGTATTTGTGATTTTATCTTTAGGAAAAGACAAACCGAAAATGGAGACTTCAGGTAATAGATAAGTTATCTAACACTAACAGTCACCAATGTGGATGCCTAACACTGCACAGATTTGCCCTGATAATGATGGCCTGGGGGGTATCACATCTTGCACACTTTTTGGGTTAACTCCTTAGGGACAGTAGGGGAAAACATTCACTGCAATAATTTCACTGAAGAGTGTTTTTATGAGAAGTGCTAATCAGTTTAATTTCCGTGCCCCCCCATCACTTTACTTGGCAGTGAGTACTGTATTACTAAACCCAAGTTTGTGACTGAATGCACATACCCCACAATATAATAATTTGATAGAGTACTGCATATTAAAGTGGGAATGTGAAGTAGTGTATTTAAATTGTTCTGCTGGGTTTATACAATTTCTTTATGAACAGAATGAAATATGGGCATTTCAGAGACCCATCCATGCAATGAAAACCATGAAAGGTTAGAAAGGTTATCACTTAGATTCTCTGTAAAGGTTTTCTTTTTAAGGGCAAAATAATTTGACCTTCAGGTTTTTTTATGTTCTGGAGACATCCTTAGGTAAGGAGAATATTTTCATGTTGTTACTGAATTTACGATTACGTTTATCTACCTTACCAGCTCTTATCCTTTTGGACAGTGAGTTGCTGTAGTGAGAAATAGAAGAATAAACCCTCTCTAAATAATCAAAAGAATAGAAGCCTCTGTTTTGAGTAAAATTAAACGCAGTCATAGAGTCTGTCTTTTAAGGATATGAGAGTAGTTTGAGAGAGACTACCAAATTATTAGTTTTCTATAAATTCCTTGTGAAAACACCACTAGTTCCAAAAGTGTTTTATAAATGTGTGAAATGAATTTCATTTACTGCTTGAAAGATATTATCCCTTCACCCAATATCCTCATTGCACAAAACTTACTGGCATTAAATTTTGGACTTATTGTTACTGTTCCAAAAATCGACCGCTTTTTCATTTGTATCTGACAAACATGCCCTATCTCATGTCTGATTCCCAGAATACATCTGATTGTTGGAAACATAAGTGGGTTTTTTTTATATATATAAACGAATAAACTTTAAAATTTAGAGATCTCCTCAAAATATCAATGTGACAATGAAATAAAAACTTCTCTTTCATCAGTGATCTGCAGTAAAATATCCCAATTTAATAATATTCATCTTTTCAGGCAGGCATTGTGCAAGACGGATGTTCTGTGTGGTTTTTATTGTTTATTTCTAACAGTAACCCACTAGGGATTTTTGTTTGGATAAAATAGATTCAACAGCTGGAAAGACAGGAAATAGAAGTAGAAAGCCCTCATTGAAATGTGTAGATTGCAGCTTTTAAACCAGTTTTACTTAAAACTTAGAAAGGCAATGTCTAGCCTTTGTGTAAAGTTTATGTGTTTTAGATTATTTCTATTTCTTCAGTACCCTATTTCCAAGGTTTTGGGTTGTTATTTTAATGTTCACTTTTAACCCTCCTCTTTTTGAGCAGCCAGGTCCAGAATTGGTTTTGCCTTAAATTGTAGGTTTACAATTCATTGTCCTGAGTGAGGATTTGCCAGATTTGTAGTTTAGTTGCTCCAGAGCGACTGGAAAATAGTTGTCCTGCTCTTGGTTGGTCTTGAAATAATCTGTCATAAAATCGTGCATTTATTTTTCTCTCCCACATGTCATAAATATATGTAAAGTATACCTGCAGATCTACCTGATGGAGCAGGAACCCAGGATACCTGTATTAATTTGAATAAAAACTCCATAGCTACCGCAACTTTGGAGATGCCACCTGCACCTGAATTTCCATCCACACCTTTACCACCTTTGAGGTCTGCTCCCTGGTCATTTTTAAATCTGTTCAATAATTTTCAGCACTTAAGGCTCCCTATTTTAATAAGATACTTAATTCTGCATACTAGCATAAGAAAAAAAGGCAGAAATGCCTGCCCCTGTGCCAATTTTGTGTGCTCAAAACTTAGTGTTGTGGTTGCTCTCTACCTTGCAGTTTACTTTTTTTTGGTGTATTACAGTGAAATGTCTGGCAGGTGCTTTTCTTCAAGTAGAGCACTTTAAGACAACATTTTCTAGATTTTTTTTTTCCCATAACAGCTGAATCGCAGAAAGGATATGAAAAATATGGAGAAATATGTAGTGTAAAGTTTACAAAACTACCACAACCAAAAAGTTGTAGCAAAAAGCATATAAAGCTTTGGGGTGAATCCCACTAGCACTTGTGTCACTTTCAGTATTTTCTAAAATTGTTTTCCATCACATAATATAATCCCATATATATGTGTTCCATTTTTGTAAATGTCCAACACTACTTGGTTTTCTGAGTTTTAAAGCAGCAGGACACTCTCAGCCTTCACTGAAAGTGTGATACTTCTTAAATGTGTTTTGCATCATTTTATCCTCTTAATTGTATTTTACTGTAAATTTCATGGTCATCTTGGAAGTTTTCTGAGGTTTGGGTTCTTCTTTTTCTTCTCAGTTTACTAACACTTTCATGCACAG
The DNA here is from genome assembly GCA_008694505.1 of Cyanoderma ruficeps. Lineage (NCBI taxonomy): Eukaryota > Metazoa > Chordata > Aves > Passeriformes > Timaliidae > Cyanoderma > Cyanoderma ruficeps. The sequence continues at coordinate 982,244 of VZDJ01000084.1, read as the reverse complement.
TGTTTCCTGTTCTACTTAAATGTTTATTAAAAGTCTCTTTCTCTGTGTGTCTTCACTTGGTTTTATTACTGTGAATGGAGTGAAAACAGTGCTAGACCAGAACCTGCAGCTGCTCTTTTGCCGATAGCAGATTCCTGTCCCGGCAGTGCCCCCTCTCCCAGACTTCCTGAACATATTGCTGCACCAGCTCCTGCGAGGTAAATCATTCACAGGGGTTTTGATTCAGTTAACAATCTATCCTGGATTGTTAACTGAATCAAAATATCCAGGTTCTGGCTTGGATTTTTCTCTCTTGGAGGAGAGAGGGTTGTTTGTCATTCACTTAAAATAAACCACATTAGGCTGCTGTGACTAGGGATTTTCCTGGAAATTGTAGGAAGGGGAAGGAGAAAAAGTAGCTAAAAATGAGGAAATTCATGAACAGTCTGGTGGATATTAGTTAAAATAAGATAACAATATTTAGTGTGTGTATGCTGTCGGTGGGTGTCGACCCTATCCCTTGGATGGAGTAGCTTTTCAGTGGTCTCAACAAGTCAAAAGTGAATATGAATTTGGAAATATAAAAGTAATTTTCTAAAATGTGAGTTATTTCATTTGTAACACAGTGTTGTGTTGTGATGCAGTGACAGAAAACTAGGCAATTGTCTGGCAAATTTCCTGTCATTGGCCCTGCATAGTTTTGCTGGCACTTACCTTGGCAAAATGCTGGTGCTTTGGAGATCATCTATGAGTACTAGACAGCAACAGTTATTTTAGACAGAAGACAGTGAAAGTAGTTTGGAGGGTGATTGATTGTTACTGTTACCGAAGGTCCATAGTAGCATCTTCTGATGGTTTATCTTACATTGTGCAGGAGTTTTTGAGTTCCAGGTAGCATGCACAAGCACAAAGTCGTAACATGAAACAAAACTGTTCCTGTAAAAATGAGAATTAAATGGACAGTGCCTAGTCCTGCCAGGCCCTAGACATTCATGCTTGAATAAAGCATACAAGAATATACTGTTGTCTACATACACCTGTGTGGACTCTCTGCAGTAGGAAAACTAATACTAAGATTTTGAATTGACCAGTTTTAAACCTTTAAAGCAGTAGTCTCAACTAGCTGAGAGATGAGAGGATATCTGACATCAAAATAAAAGTCTATTTTGGTGCATTTTGAGGACATTTTGGTTGTCTGGGAGAAGCAGGTATGTTCATGAGCTGATGTGAACTTAGGCAGGAAGGGGTGTAGGCTGATGGGCTGTTGAGTACCTTCATGGTGACATTTGGTTTGAGCCATTACAGTAAAGAAGATTTGGCTGTGATGTTTTCAGCAGCAAATTCTCTTAAAATCAACAAAGATGAAGAGTTCACATGGAAGATTCACGACTGTTGACTTTTTTTGTTTTTAAGCAGAAAACCTGGGATGAAAAAGGCAGTGAAAAAAAGCACTACTTCAGTAACTGATTTTCATGTCTACCAGTGAAACTCCGGCATGATTACACCTACTTGCCCCATCCATGGATGTGTTCAAGGCCAGGTTGGAAGGAGCTCTGAGCCAAGTCTAGTGGAAGCTGTCCCTGCCCACAGCAAGAGGGTTGGAAGTAGATGACCCTTAAGGTCCCTTCCAATCCAGACCATTTTATGGTTCTGGTGAGCTGTAGATGGCTTGCAGATACCACTGCACCTACTGTGTTCTGAGTACCAAGGAGTCTTCTCTAAATCCTAGCTCTGTGTCTGAGTCAAGGCAAAGGAAATTTAAATCTAGTCTCACAGAAGACCTATGGCCCTAAATTTTGTTACTTGGCAAAATTTACCTAGCAAGAGAGCAGCTTTAAAATGTGAAATCTGAAAAGCAGCTACTTTCATGGTGGTTCAGGATGTAAGCCGAAGTATTTTTACAAATACAGAAATAGATGGTAAGAATTTTATGCTCAAGAAGGGCAGAAATTGGAGCAGCTTCTGCAGAGCTGTAGAGGGAAGGTTTAGCATTGGGTGTGGGAAAGAGAACAAATGACTTGATACAGCTGTGTAGTCTGGATTCTCCCCTGAACTGAAAGGTCATCAGTGTAGCAACTATAATTAATGTTTATATTTTGTTAGTGAGAAGATGCTGCTGGTTTTATAGTACTCTTTTGAGTGGGAACTAGAACAAATCTGATCTTCAAATCCCCTTTTTAGTAAAATGGCACCCATTGGAAATCTACATGGAGCAATTCATGAGTGCCATGTCAGGCATTTAGTAAAGCAAAATTGGGCCATCCCAGGGTGTGTAGACTTGCTCTTGCTATTGATGCCTTGCGTTTGTTGTCAAGAACTGGCATAGGTCCTTATTTTCCAAATGGGCTTCATCTTTTCTTGTCTGAAGCTCTGTAAATTGTACCACCCGCCACTTAACCACCAAGAAGGAGAAAGCTTGTTGTGAAATGTATGGAGGATCTGGATTTGATTTTTAGATTAAAGTTAAGTGAGCTGCTTAGAAGGTAGACTTCATAATGCTTTTTAATCGTAGTTTTAGTCTTTATTGAAAGCCTTAAATTGTTGTATGCCTATATAACCAACTACTGTAAGTTATAGTATATTATTACTCTATTTCATATATGCAATGTCCTCCTGTAAGTTTAACAGTAAAATATTTAAGAGCAGTTACAACCTTTCCAGAAAGTTGCAAAAAGTCATCTTAAAGAGTAATCCTGGCAGCATTAGACCATGTAAACCACAGAATCTGGTGCTTCCAGAGAAAGTGCATAACTAATATAAAACAGATGCCATGCCAGCGGGTCTTTAGATTGTGTTTTATATACATGCTTTTAACAGTCATGCAGGCTTACTTTTATATTTTATTTTAATGTGATTATTCCTGATATAAATAGAAAGACTTAGTAATGAGCAATAATAGGTATTAATCCTGATTTTTGTTGTGCACTTTCTGATAAGTAGACTGCCAAGACCGTTCTCTGCATAAATTGTAGTCTGGGAGAAGAGGAGGTCTCAGGCTGACTGCACTAAAACTGTCAGAGTACTACAGTTGATTGGGTGTGATGACAAGCAAGAGGAAGTAAAATATGGAGGAGAAATATTGCTCTCTTGTGGTGAATGCTACTTGTCCTTCTGCTTTCTTTTTTCATATAGAACTTTTGCTTGAGAACCTTTTGGAAGTCTTAGGCAGGTGTACACCTCATCTTCCCTTCAGTCATTCAGGATTTAAATGCCAGCAGCCAAGTAGCCTCAGTATCTGAAGTGTCATTTCCTGACACTAGGTAGTTTCTTGTATACTGATTGTGCTCTTGTTCAAATTTATCTTTTAAGTAACTACCCAAATAGTTTGGTTTTGTGGTTAAACAAGCACTCAAGCTTTAGTTGTAAAAATGCCTCAAAAAGTTGTTTTCAGCATGGTCTGATTCCCAGTGCATGAGTATTTGGTTCCTACAGAAGGAGGTAAAAAAGCCCTCATCTGCTACTCACTTACTCTTCTTACAAAAGACACAAAAATACCAGCTAGAAAGAGTTGTCCATTTCTATTTTGTATTTTTAATCAAATGAGAAATTTCTTCTCTGTATATTGTCTCATTATAATTCCTCATGACATTAACATCAACTAGGAAGATAGCCGTGCCTGCTCCAGATGCAGCGAGCTCTTTGCTGGCGGATGAAGCACCTCCTGTCCCCAAGACATGTGCTGTGGCCACACAGACCACCGAGTTCCCCCTGCTTGCTGACCCAGCTGGAGGGTTGCCTCCTCCAGCCCTGCACGTGGGAACAGCCCTCGAGCTGCCTCCTGCCCTCGCCAGGTACATCTGAGCCAGCCGTGTTAGAAAGGTGCAGTCAGAAACTGTAATTTTACACACATGGAATCACAGAGTGGTTTGGTTGGGAAGGGACCTTAAGGATCATTTAATTTGAATGCTCCTGCCTTGGGCAGGGACACCTCTCACTAGACCAGATTGCTCAGGGCCCCATCCAACCTGGAGGTGAACATTTCCAGGATTGGGGTGTCCACGGCTTCTCTGGGCAACATTTTGCAGTGCCTCACCATCTTTGTAGTAAAGAATTCCTTCCTAATACCTAATCTAAATCTCTCCTCTTTAAGTTTAAAGCCATATAGTTTCACCTGATTCTTTTTTTGATGATTATGCTGCCAAGATGGAGCAGCTTAAGAGATCCCTGACCCTCATAGTGCTCTGGCAATTTATATAGCAATTAGAAATTCAAGTAGCTTTTACGCAAAAGTTCTAAAAATAATTTAAAAATTAAAGCAGTCTTTTGGTGGAGGAGGAAAAGCATGGGTAGGCGATTCAGTTAAGTTTTATTGGCAGAAGTTTATGACATGAGGAGAATATAGTCATCCTTGCTACAAAAAGTGTTTTTAAATTGTCCAGTAGCCCAAAGGTTTTGGAGGAGAATACAGGCTTTAACTTGTGTGGTGGTGAGACATCCAGAATATAAGTCTTTACCAATAGGGAGAGAAAGTGCTTTCCTCGGTAATTACCACTACAGGATAACTGAAATAAACATACCTGCTTTGTTTGTTTGTTTATGGGTAAGAATGGCTTTAGAAAAAAATTCTGAATGAACTCCTGAGCTTTAGTTAGTATTGCCAGAGGTGCAATGTATGTTTGATTAATGACTTCTCTTGCTGCTTTTGGGCAGGTATGAAGCACCTCTGCCTACTTATGAAACAAACTCTTTCAATAAAATCTCAAGCTTTCAGTCTAAATCATCTGTAAGTCATACAAGGTAAATCTTTTAAGGTGTATCTACAGCAGGCTGCTAGGTGTAAGCAAAGTATTAAATGTTTTTGCATTTAATTCTGGGAAGTGGTATATAGTTGTGTAGGTATTTGGGGTGTTTTGTCCATCTTTGTAGTTACATTAAAAAATACACAGCAATCCAGTGGATAATTTTTAAATTTTAAAATAAGAACACAAGTTAGAGGTTAGAAATTGTAGGAGTTATTTGGAAGCAGTCTGGTTTTTTCACTTTTTTTTTGTCTGTTCAAATTCATTTCCACCTGTAAAATAAGTAGAGAAAATGAAAAGGGGTTTACATGCTGAATTTGGCAAGGGTTGCTAAAAGTGGACCTGCAGCAGAAGTTATATCACCGAATATTCAAGTTTTCTATGTTTACTATTTATTATGAAAAAGAGAACAAGGTAAATGGTCTTCAGGGCTAATTCTGTCACGCCATGGAGAATTAAATGGATCCATGTGGTGAGTTCTGGGCCCTGGTTCAGTGGGAATGACACAGGCAGGCAAGGCAGAGTCTATGATGAGGAATTTGAAAGCTGACAGACGCTAAATGCTCACTTGATGAGGGGAAAGTTTTATTTGTGGGTGAAATCAAAATTGCTGTTCTCTATATTAGTATTCAAGTCGCTCACACATTGCCTAATGTCTCTGTGAGCTGGAAACTTCCATAACTTTCCAGTGGTTAATGTGGTTTGGTGTTGTACTGTATCTCTGTCAATCTTTCCTACTTTCTCTGTTTTCTCCTGTGTTGGCTGAAAGTTTCTACACTGCAAAAGTAATGCTGGAAGATCCTTCGGGAAATCTGCCGATCCTTGGACCCTCTCCTCCTCCAGTTCTTTCTCCTTTCGAGCAGAGATCGAAAATTAAGAGCATAGCTGCTGCTGCAGTGTCTGCTGCTCTTGCTGTCCGGGCCAGGTAGACATCAAATTCAAAAGGAATGTTTTATAGGTTGGTTTAAGGAGGTTCCATTTCACACAAGAATAATTGGTCCCTGGCAGGGTTGTGAAATCAATCGGCTCTTTCACAATAGTGGGCAAGTCATTAGAATATGTGCAAAGCTCCCATGCCCTATTTATAGTTTAGCTGCTCTGAACCTTGGTGAGTAATTCTACCATTCTGTTCCTCATGATACCTGTTTTACAGTTCAGTTAGTAAATTAACTGTAAATAACATTTGTGTTACGTTAGTGACAAAGAATAATCTGTAACTTTGAGGAACTTTTTGATGCTTGAAAACAATAGCTTGCTGAGTTCCATCTAAATCTTTACTGCATTGCTTTTTATAAAGGCTTGCTTAGAGCAAACATTTTGACAAGTTTTTCAATCATCCATTCATATCAGTAAAATATCTTTAATAGGCAACAATACCCATATTTTTGTATTTCTAAATTACATAGATGTCCTAAGGTACTAGAAAATTATGTACATTAGAAAGCATACACAACATCAGAAAACTGAAAAAGATGAAAACATTTTCTCATTACTTTTTTATTTTACTTCATTAATGGTAAAAATGTATGAAAAAATGTGTCTCTCGCACCTTAGTGGGTTGTCTTATGCCTCCCCTGAATTGTGCAGCCTCCATTTTGTGGGCTGCCTGTTTAGACATAATCCCTGCATCAGTTGTCCTGGGTTCAGTTTCTCCAAATAGACATTTCATAAGGGATTTTGGATTGTCAGTTGTCCCAGCCATCCTGAACTTTCTGTGGTCACCTTGCTTGCTTATGGGTCTTTTTGCACACTTGCTAGACTCTACGAGCCTAGTGCCTGCCGCTCGCTGCTGGATGCCCTGCTCATCACGCCTGTCGCTAAGCCTCCTCTGCAGGCCAGTGCACCCTCCAGGAAATCCACAAGTGCTCTGGAGTTGCCAAAGGGCAAGAGGTATTGTCCAGGTGTGGTGTGTGGTTGGCACTTAGGACTCACAGGGAGCTGGCTAATCCTTCAAAGCACATTCCTGTTGTCTGCATGCTTGTGCCTGTCTTGGTCTTTGACCTGAGGTCACCAGCTCTGAACCCTTCTGGTTTCGTCTCTTTGCGCAACTAATGTGCACCCTGGACCTGCTGATGGTGTTTGTGCAAGTCCACCATACTAAAGCAGAGGTTTCCTCTCCTCACTGGCTTCAAGTGCCCTCTAATATGCATGGTGGTGCTTGTGTTGTGTCATGAGCCTCTGAGGGAGGCACTGTCACTCTACAGAGGCAGCTGGAGAAGAAACAAGAGATTCTGGCTTCAGACTTCTGTGCGGGTGAATTATTTGCCACAGTTCCTTGAGCAACTAGGCGTCACGTTAGGGTATTTTTTAAAGCTCACTTTGAATGTATAAAAATCAAGTAACTGGCATGCAGGCCAGCAAATGACTGTTTTAAAAATTATTTGCTGTCCAGGCCCTTCCAGTGCTGATTCTATTCAGTGCACAGGACTGTTTGTTCTCTTTCCTGACCGCAGTGATGTTAGCGCTTGTTTCAGCAGAAAGCTGCTTTTGTGACTCCAGCTGCACAGGCAGGAGTCTGCTTGGTTATTTTACCAGGCAGTGTGTATTAAATTGTGCTAAAGGAGAAATAATCTTTGGGTTTTCTTGTACCTATTTATATTTTCACAAGAGTTAGACGCCAACAGATAAGGACCAATTATAAGTAGAGCTGAAATCTGCTTGATGTAGAAACTTGTGTTGAAGTATTAGTTCTTTTTCTTTTGTTTCATGTCTTCCAAGGTGACCTCAGTCTCTAGAGAAGGCTAAAGTAACACTAACCTCAGGGAGAAATAGTAAGGGGAATAAGGGAAATAAGACACAAACCACCTTTATTTGTATCAAGATTTCTAACTTGTAGCATATCCACTTAAAAAGGATAAAAAAGCAACATTAATAGAATTGTGGTGATATAATGCAACTTAAAATACCAATTTTATTTTTGTCATTGAGTGATCTTACTAGAAAACCTTTTATGTACGTATTGAAAGATAAAACCTCTTGAGGAGTTCTGATACCTGTCTGCACTACAGGTGAAGCCTAGGCCATGCCATCAGTAAGACTTTATTCTATAGCTGTAGTGGTTTTTTGGTGATACTTTAGTAGAGTGAAAACAAATTCTCCGACTTACTTTTTTTTTCTTCACTTGCTAATGTGCATTGTTTATGGCAAGTGAAGATAGATTATTACATTAATGGAGGCATTCTCCTTCCTGAATCTGTAAGTGGCTTTCTGTTTGTCCATTGTTTGCTCACTGTAAAGGGGGAAGCTCTCTGGTGTACAAGAGAGGAACTCTCAATTTGTTTTTGGAGATGCATTCAGTGTTGGGATTCCCAAAGTGTCTCCATTCAGTTGCTGTCTCTTACAAGTACATGGGGCTGTGTGTTGGAAAAGGCAGGAAACAGTGGAGAACTGGTTTCATTCTTCCACAGCTGAAGTCCAGTTTTGGAGGGGCTTAATCTTTTTCTCTTCCAACTGAGAGCTGGAGAGAGATGTGCCAGGGAGGCAGAAGGTACAGTGGGAGTACAGAGACCATATAAGCCTACCCAAAAGACTATATCAGTATTGGATATATCAAGATTCAGGTTGAATGGCTTGAAATAAACATCCATGGATTTTTAGGGGATTTTAAAGGTAACCTTTAAACTTGTGAAAAAATCATTTTCTGTTAAGCCAGGTCGCAATAGCTGGGTTATCCTGATTATTCAGGTTGCTGCCACAAGGCTGTGGCATATGGTGATAAAGGAAGCCTATTATTTTCAGGCTGGCAGGGACGTCCCAAACAGGAAATGACCTAAAATTTGGGAATGTGATGTAGCAGCACAGTTAGTCTGAGAATGCTCTGCATAAAACTGCATTTTAAAAAGGATTTTTCCAGGAATAACCAGTGTTGCCCTGAAGATAGCATACAACAAATGAGGACAATGATTTCTGGTTTCCATATTACCATCTATAGTCCTGAGCTGCTGGCACTGGTAAGGAAGGAGAGGTTGCCAACAGATGGAGCCGAAGAAATGAAGCTTTGTGCTGTCTTGTCCTGTTGAATAAAGGACCACAGCCTTTGCTATATGGCTTGAGAAACATGTAGGAAAAGGAGATAAAAGAAGATAAATGCAGTGTCAGTAACTACATATTGTTACTGAATTTCAACAAAAATCAAGCAAAACTAATCAACTACATCAGAAAAAGAATAATGGATTTGAGAGAAATGTACCCATTGAGTGTGAAACTCGGTATTAAAATGTCTTTGCATTATAATCTATCTAGTGACATACTGTGATATGTAAACAAATATAATGCCAAAAAGTTGTTTTAAATGGCAGCTCACTTCACACACAATGAAACAGTTGATAAGAAAGGAGAGCTGAAATCTTACATCCCATAGCTAAAAAGACAAGTATAAGAGAGATTGCAGTAGACTAACTAGTTCAGAAGAACATTTGACTCAACCAAGAAAGCCAAGTAAATTAACTACTTTGGAGTTTTCCGACTCTTTTATAGCTTTCATAACTTTCATGAAAAGGTAATGAATCTATTTTACCAGGGTAGCTTAGGCTTCTTTGCATTATCTCTGGGGACAAACTCAGGAAGGTTGTAGCTATAACAGAAGCAGGGTGTTGATTCTGTTCTGCAGTAAGGTTCCTCCTGAAATATTTCGTTTTTATCCCTCTCGCTTCTCTGTCTCAGCTCCAAAAATCTGGCTGTCTTGAACTGCTCTGCACTGGGTAGCTGTCAGAGTACTTGACCTTTTTCTGACTTAGTAACTGGCCTGAAGTGGTGGTGAACATCCACATGTTTTTTTCCCCTCCAGACTCCTCTGTAATGGGTTTTTTTTGGGGTGTATAACAGCTATGCAATCTTTCACTAAGCTAAGTGTTTCATCCTAGTGGCAACAGGGATAGCCTTGAGTTTATGGGGCTTGCATGTTTTTTAGCAAACGACACACGTAGCACAGGAAATGATGTATTTAATGTCTTGCATGACCAAGAATTGGAGCTCTGCCTTAAAATTAAATCTCAAGGTAGCAACACTGTGAAATTTTGGGAAACACTAGCAAGAATGAGTGTTGACAGCCCTTTTGTTTTTGGCATGGCTTTTGGTTTATCTTCCTGATACTATGCCACATTCGGTTCCTTTAAACAAATGGTAGTCTGGCCTTGGGAAATTAGCACTGATGTTAACTCTGAGAGAATACTTACTCTGAAAGGTGCTTTGAGTTACTTCTGTGTATAGAGCACTGCTTACTGAGGGGTTACATCCTCCCTGCCCGTAATTTGATACAGAAATACTTCCACCCAGATGACTTCCTCTGTTCTTTCTATTATTTTGCTTTTCTTCTTTCTTGCAAGATACTGGAGCACTGTTAGGTTAAGATGAAATGTAAATACTGACTGACACCATGAGTTTGTAGTAGGGGTGGGAACAAGGTCAGCACTCAGTGCTGCTTGTCTTCTGTTTTTCTATTGTTACACCAGAAAACCTTTTCAAAAAAGCCATCTGTATTTCCCTTGTTCATGGAGTTTTGCCATTGTTGTCATACCTATGTTTTTCTGCTTTCCTATATATATTTTTTTTCAGCTTTTGTGTATTTTGATACTGGACAAAATATAGCACATGATTTGTATGACAAACAATTGAGACCTGAGATCCAAGTCACAGAATTCCTGGCTGTCTGGAGAAAGCATTTACAAACTGTCAGTTAGATGCTACATGACCTGTCCTGTCAGCAGATTTCCTCACACCACAGGGTACTTGTTCCTTACTTCCACAGTTGTTCTGGACAGCAGAGCAAGTTAGTTTAAAAAGCTACTTAAACTGACATTTATAGCCACAGAACTATTAGTAAAATCCTGATTCGCCAGACTGAGCTCAAGGCTCAACTGGTAAGTTTTACAGATGGGTAGCCAATGTTTTGGGCCAGCATGAGGAGAAATCCCAGCCAGATCTCTTGAATCTGCTTGGGAAAGTCCAAGACTTGACCCTTGTCATCACTTTAGTACTCTTAGAAGTTACATGACAGCAAGCTCAATTCCTTTTTGGTTGTTTAGTAGGTTCTCCTTTGGCTGATAACAACATCTCCATTATCAGCTTCCCTAAAGTTTGTGTGAAGAAATTCTGGGCAGCACTGTATAGGAGTTGCCATGGAAAGATGGAGGGAGGTTTAGTCATCTGTAGCTCCAGACCATGTGTTTTTCTTATCTGTTTTTGTGTGTTTGTTTTTTGGTTCATTGTTTTTTTGGGTTCTGTTGGTTGGTTGATTGTGTTTTTTGTGGGTTTTTTTTGTTTTGGTGTTTTTTTGTGGTGGTGTTTTGTTGTTTTGGGTTTTTTTATGGTTTTGGTTTTTTTATAGGGCTTTTTGTGGCTTTGGGGTTTTTGAGGGAGAGAGAAGCATCAAAACCTCTAAATACATTCAGAAGGACTTTCCAGTGCAAATTTCTTAAAATGCCTCTGAAATGTGCTCAGCCTGATCTCTGAAAAACTGGTGCTTCTATCATGTGTGACTTGGACCCACTTCCTCCCTCACAGGAGGAAGAATTACTACTTGCTTTTTCAGGGTTTTTTTCCCCTGTTTCCACAGTGCTTTTGTTGACCAGGAGACAGGGTAAGTCTGAGGAGCCTTTTGTGAACTCTGAATAAAGTTTGCACTGGCACTGGAGCCCTTTGTGTCCCTCCAAGTCTCCCGATTGCCTCCCCATAAATTTGTTTGTTTTCCATACACACACTTACTTTGATAAAATAAGGCTGCACTGTGTGGTAGGAGCTGTTCTCCGTGGAATTTCAGTCATGTCTGTTAAGTATAAGCTAGCATATGTAAAAAATAGAGAGGTGTCTTTGGCTTTCTTCTTTGCCAGATGTTTTTCTTGGGCTGTTTTTGCAAGCTGTTTCCTTTGCAAGACACGTCCAGAATTATTTTGATTAATCTTCCCATAGCTTATTAATCAAAATTTTCATGGGTTTTCAGGACACAAGACTGTGTCTGACAGACTCATGTTTCACTGTTCCTCCATTCTTGCAGCGTTAAAACCCCATGCCCAAAGGTTGCCAGCAGTGCATTCACAGTTTGCAGGAAAGGTTGTCTTGCAGGGATGAGGGTCTTGGTTGCATTAGTTTTCATCATGGAAAATTTTGATTTTTGCTGTAAGTATTCATCAGGTGGCAGAGTAGTGGTTTAAGAGTTATGGAATAGTGTTAAAATGTTAATGCTAGAGGCAGAAGGTAGGTGTGTCATTAATAAAAGTACAAGTGTTCTGACATTGAAATGTTCTTGACCTGAAGCTAACCTATGAGTGTCAGCTGGGAAGTCTGAGAATGTACTCACACAGAACTTGGTAAATACATAAAGTTTATCATTCCTCCCTCAGCTTCCCAGTGACGACACTGAAAAGCACATGGGAGCTCTCTTCCATAATATATTTATTTTCTTAAATTTCAGTATATCTTTTGTCTCTTCAAATCCTGTATTTTCTAGATGGTGAAACTTGGGTCATCATTGTACGATATCCTAGTGAGTTGCAAAATATTAGTAGGGTTAATTGTGGGCATTGTACTTGTAGAAGATAAATGCACTTCTGGAAAGATCCATCACTGTATTTGTAAAGCTGGATAACAATAACTGGAGTTTGGGTGTTTCTCAGTGTAGAAAAACATGAAGTAAAGTGTTGAGGTATTAACTTTGCAGCATGAATTTGAAGTTCAACATTTAAAAGGTTGAACATCTTGTGAGGGAGATGCTGCTAAGTGTGCAGTGCATCTTTGAAAGTGAGACAAAGATGGATCTGTCTTTCTGCAGAGAACACTGCATATGTACTCGCAGCCAGCTGATTGGAGGCTGTAGTTCCAGAAAAATGGTGCATTATTTCATGCAGCCTGCCACAGGCAGCCAATATCACACAGTAGAGACATGCCAAGCTGCAGTAGCAGCCTGCCTGTTAAATTAACAAGTGTGGTGGTGGCTTGAGTTTACTCAGTTTTTGCTTTAAAGAATCAGACACGCAATAAAAGGGTGTCCAAGACCTCTCAGAAGTTTTGCCCTGAGGCCAGCAACACCCTCTGTCAGAGTGATGGCTTCAGGCTTTTCCCTTGGGAAGCTTCTTGCTTGAGGCTTCCACACATAAACTTCCAGAGGTGATTAAAAAAATCAGGGTAGCTTATACCTGGGTTTATAATTGTCTTTTAGTTTGGGATCGTTAGGATTTCACCTAATTTCTAAATGAAAGCCTGAGTGCCTCCAACATCCTGTTGCTTCAGGAAGTGTCATGCCATTTCATTCACAAGACTTAGAATTCAACCACAAAAACAGCAGTGGTGGAGTTTCCAATCAGCATTGCAGTGAGCCTTGTGGGCCTCTACCAGAGTCTGCTTCCTTGCCATCTTCTCCCTGGAGGGTACCTTTTCTGCTTGTCTGAAATCCATTTTTGGTTGTCGAGTAGCCTCTGCTGTGAACGAAAGCTGCTGAGTCAGCAGGATTTTCTTATTTCTGACTGATGATTTGTATTATTTATGACTTATATTTCCAGACAAAGGCAGTAAAGAAGTGCTAGACTTGAAAAATTATTTGACAAGCAGTAATGAGTCTCTTGGATGGAGAAGGAGGAAACTTTCTTTTTTTAGCACCAACAGAGTTAACAAGAAATCCTTAAAATTGCAGTGGGACTCTGGCCTGGAGGGGCTTTGATGGGTTACATGTCAAATATATTCAACAGTACAGAAGGATGTTTCTGTAACAGTGAAGCTGCAGACATGCACTTTTTTCATTGTGGAAGACAATTCTAAACTACCTTGTCGTTTTCAACCACTGCTGCTACTTCACATCAGAGAGTACTTACCTATCCTTTTTCTTTCAGTCTGCATTAGCACTTTTATGCCCTCTGTCTCCACTGCCTCAAAACCTGCCTGTAATAAAGACTTGGAACATGAGTCTCAAAGGAATCAAACGTGTATCTTCAGTGACTCCATTTGAGCTATGCAAGTGTCTTTAATACCTTTTCAGCCTTTGAAGATGATGGAATGCAAGGTCTCACTTTGTGCTTCACTGCGCTTGTGCACGCTGCATACAGCAAATCCACCAGTGCTGGTTCAGCACAGCTGCTGCTGTTTCCCAAAGCCTGCAATTGCCATAGCTGTTACTCATTAAACTGAGCATTCAGATTTATTCTCCAAACTGTGAATAACTTTTTTATCCCTTACCCGGAAGAAGATTCTAAATACATGAATTATTTACTCTGTAAATCTAGAGAGGAAAAAAAAATCGAGGTTACAAACCTGTGTTTTGGCCTCATGATGTGTTCAAGTTGTTGCATGTCATATGGGCAAGGCAATACTGTGCATGTGCAACACTTGTAAAGTAAAAATAGCTTGTGGATTTTTACTTTATGAACTTGGCACAACCTGTAATTCTGGGAATGACCCTGGTGGAAAATACACACGATGCACATGTGCTGTAAATTTGTTTTTCTTCAATAGAGGAAAGAATTCTATGCTTCTCCTGGTTTCCAAATTGTGCAAAATATTTTTTGGGAATGGTATTTCATATATGTATTTGGCTGTATTTCACAATGTTGTTAATTTCCTGGTTTTGGTGTACTTTTGTTTTGCAAATGACCTTCATTAGTAATTACTCCTCTACCATGAATATTTTAAATAAAAGTATTTATTTTCAGCGTCCTAAAGGCAAGTGAGAAACGAAAAATTTTCTTGCTAGCAGTGTAATTAGTGGCTACTTGGACTCCAGGTGAATTGTGATTAAGTTGAGTTTTCATCATGTGTGTTTTTAAAGAGCTAAAAGAGTTCTGCCAACCCTTAAAATATGCAAGTAGCTGTAAAGAGGCAATATAAAACACTGTGCAAGTTGTTTAATGACTAAAGAAATTTACAACTCTTTTAAAATTAAAATTGTGAAGAGGTTTAGCTGATTATATTGACTTTTGGCAGACCTTACTCAAATGTCCAGTTCCTAGAAAGCAGCTACAGTGTGTAACTACCATGGCATTGTTGGTGATGACAGACCAGTGGGTGCTGCGTTGTTGCACCAGGATGAGGGAATGTCACTCCACATCTCCACTTCACAAGTTCTCCTGTTATAGCAAGAGGCATTTATTTACTCTTCCCTCATTTCTGAACAGTGATTCCCTGGAAGCTGCCCAGTCTGCCCCGGTGAGGAGCGTCCCTGCCTGCCAGGATAGTGTGGATGTGAAACCTGCTGCTGCCAACAGCGCACCTGCCGCAGTCCTCAAGCCAGCAGCATCCCTGGGTTCTGCCAAGGGCTGGCAGCCTCCAAACCAAGCAGGTAACTTCCAGAGAGGCTTCTTCTTGTTCACCTAAAGACCTTTGGATGGCTCAGAAAAACAAATTTCACCTTGGGTTCAAAACAGCAGGCTTCAAATGGCTGTTTGTGGGTTTTGAGTACAGGCCAGTTCGTTTGGAAAAGAGGAGAAGAAAAAGCAATTTAGCCATTTTAGTAAAGCAGTAACCCTTCATAAGTAGCCTCATAGATATAATTGGTTTCATAAACAAGGAAAATTGGTTGCCTCACACCTCTATTGAAAGCATTTATACCAATAAATTATATGTATATACACCCCACAGTTTCATCTTGGTGCTTCCTATGTGACTGTAGATTCAAGTATATTCCATGCTATTTCAGGTAGGAATATTGACATATGTTGATATTATCTGTATACATGTGTTTTTCAAGTTATCTTTTCAGAAGTACTAATTAATTAAAAAAAGATAAAAAAGGCTGAAGCATTAGAGTATTTACGTATTTGACATCTGTAGGTTTTATTTGAGCAGGGCGGCGGATTATTACGTAGGTTTGTGTTACAGAGATTTATGTAAAAGTTCTTGTAAGGACAATTCACATAGTCACTACCTTTAGGTGATTGCTAGCCTTTTGAACCCACATCAGAATGTCTTCTATCTGGAAAGCATTCTGTTTTCTTTATGAGCACTCCTATGTTATTAGACAATACAGATATATTTATATTGTAACTGTGTACTTAAGTTTTTGTAGTATTACATGCAGTAGTTACTTGGGGTAATTTTTTAAGCTGAATCAGTCTTTGGTGCTGAATTAAACTTGTGTAGTAATTTCAAAGGATCTGCGAAATCTGTATTATTAATTAAGCTTTAACTTCAGATTTTTCTTGCTAATACGAGATGAAAAGTCCTGGCAGGATAAGTTATGCTAAATAGCTCTGTTTGGTTTTGTTTTATGTGGGTTTTCCCTCTTTAGAAGTATATCCAGTCCCAAAATGGAACTATAGATGCCCTGGCATAAAAGTAAAGAAAAAAATATGGTGTTAATGCTGCATATTTTATAATGGCTTTGGCACTTCTGATTGAATGACTGCTGTGACTGGTAGCAGGCTGATGTATTTTGGTTGGGTTGTGCAGTTCTGTAGGAAGCCTCAAGATGGCAATGCACTGTCATTGCTGTACTTTCCTGGCAAATAGTGAGCCTGCTAACGAGGGCAAGGTAAAGACTTCTTAAAATTTGCATCAGTTTAATTCTAGCATTGTTTTACTTCTCTGAGTTAGCTAGCATTAGAAGGGGAAAAAAACTCAAGAACAATAACAACAGAATCCCCAACATTTTTTTAAAGTTAGGATTTTGGTAGCATGTGTGCTTAAGGGAGACTTCTGTGGGAATGCCATAATCCTGCATTTTTCTAAGTGTCTGGTTGCGCTTCACATTTGCTGTAACTTTCTGTCTCAACAAGTGATGAATTATTTCACTTGCATAGAAACCACCCATCAGTTTGGGGTTTCTGTAGTACCACACTCATTTTTAGTATGTTGGCACATGTTTCACTGCTAAATCCTACTAGTGTGCTCTAGCATTAATGGGAGTCAAATGTTTGAAATAGCCTTTTTTTTTTCTTAAGATGTTCATGAAGAAGAAAGATTTAAAGAGATTAATTAAGCTATACTTGATTCTGTGGTACTCGCAAAATCTATGCCTAGACTCTTGCATAATGTGAAAATCTCTTTTTTTACATCAGAGATACTGAGTAGGCAGGTGAGAGGGAAAGCCAGTGGTTTTGACTGTTACGTTCCAGAACGGCTTAAGGAAAGCTTAGAAAGTTCATGCTGGTAGAGAAGGTGGTGGAAAGAAATGGTCATGAGGATGTCAGCTTTGTGCTGCCTTGATGAAGGGTTCTGAGAGGCACTGCTTAAGTTCCAAAGAGGCAAAGACATTTTCTCTCCCCAAAAATATTGGGGGAGCCAGAAATAAAAGCTGTAGGAGGAAGAGGCATATAAGACTCAGAGCTCCCTAAAATTGGGAAGTACAGGGAAGATAATGCAACAGTGTGAATAGCAACTGCCCAGGAATTAACAGTGTGGGAAGAGGTATGATGTGCCAGGTGCCAGAGGAGCTTCAGTTAACATTTGCATCCTAGAAACAGAGTTACCCATTGCCATGGGAAGCCAGTCTGTGCTTGTCCCCTGTAGGTAGAACAGCAGTCAGACAGGTAAAACTGTTTCAATAATTGAATGTTTTGATAAAATTAGTCAGATGTTGAAGAAAAAGTAAGTGTTTCAGAGAATGCTTGGACTTCAGTTCTGCTTTTTTTTTTTTTTTGCAGTCTGTGAGCATAAGGTTTTCCTTAATGTAAAATTGCCGGTGCTTCACAGGCCAAACAAAATTTGGCTTTGTAGGCCATAGGCCTGAAAAAGTTTTAGACAAAAAACCCCTTTGATTTCATAGCTGAAGTCTACCTTAGGAAATAATTAGAAGGAAGATACAATCTTATGTAAGTGTGTATAGCAGTATGCTGTTAATAGCAGAAATGTATTGGGAGCACAGTTTTGTAGCTCTGATACCACTCGCCCTTCATCTAAATAATGCCCAAGTTGTTTCCAAAGCAAAACAGGCATGTCATAGGATTTTGTTTGTGCCTGGGGAAGCTGTAAGATGCTGATTGATGGTGTGGCATGAAGATTACCAGTGATTTTATGAAGTTGTCTAGAGGTATGTCATTTGGGTATACAGCATCTTTTCAGTTGTTAGCTGGAATCGCTCTTTCTTGTATAGGCCATCCAAAGAATACCTTTTTAAAATTTATTTTTGATTAATGTAATATGGCTTTTTTTAGCTTCAATGTAGGTGTTTGGGGTGATTTGTTGATTATTGTTGGTGGTGTTTTTTGAGATTGTGCAGAAATGCCTGAAGGTGTCAGAGGGATTTTGTTGTATGAGCTATTTCATGACCTGGCAACAAAATGCTCTAAAGTTGAATGGCTGAGATAGTGAATCTGGAGATGCTTCAGGGATTGGCTTCCTCTCTACAGAAGTCAGTCATGATCTGAGTGAATCTCACAATGATAACGCCTTTGGGCTTGAATTATTCTCATTGGCCGTTCATGGAGTACTCATGAATGCTACTATGCTAGTTGCCCACTATGCTGGTAACAGAGATTTTAGTCTTCTTTGGAACAAAATCCTATATTACAGGATTCCTCAGTCGTTTGCTAGAGGAAATGAGGGATGGCTGCCTCACGCTTTCCTTTAAGGCATGGGTAAGAAGCTCAGTAACCTTCCATTTTTTTTTCTATTGTTGAAACAAGTAAAAACACACTGTTACTGTGTGTTATGTGCACAGACTGAAATTTATAATAGTTCTCTCTTCATTTTTGTTGAGCTCTGAAGCTCTACTCACCCACCAGAGGCAGAAGATTTTTGCAAGATTATATTAAATTCAAAGAATGAAATAGCCCAGAGCATCCTGGCTACATTGCAGTGAGCTATTCTATTTGGTAACTAACTATGGCTGTACATTGACGTAGCATTGCTCACCCACCCCCAAGGAACCCCAAAGCATTTTCTAGTCCTAGGCAAGGACACGGTGCATGCCCAGGAATGGCTTTCACTTGCCCCTGCCATGCAGCCGCCTCATGGGTGAAAGGTGACAGCTGCTTGTCAGCATGCCGTAACATTCCACAGCAACTTGAAAGGAAGTGAATAGCACCGTGGCAAATTGAAACTGCTGGGACAATTTCAGAAGGTATAATTGCCCGGTAAGCACAGCTCCACCGACTGGAGACAAACTGTTCTCATGGAGAGTGTAGCAGGATCTGTGATGGTCAGAAGTGGCCAGGACTTCCAGTGTTACATTTCTCACGTGCAATTGCCTTCTCTTTCCTGAAATCTTTCAAATGCTGTTGCTGGGAGGTGAGCCACTGATGCATGGGGACCGTAGGGGCTGTGTGCCAGGCACTGCAATGCCAGTCCCACACCCTGCCTTCCAGTACAGAAGCTGGACAGGCAGCATCCCACTTGCTTGCTGGGGTCCCGAGGGATGGCAGGGGGACTGTGGGGAGCTGTTACAGCTGGTGGCCAGAAAGGCTGGTTTGCTTCTTGGAGAGTTTCATTGCAGTCAATGCCCTTTGTTCCTCCTAGGCTTTGCAGCTGAGATAGAGGAATGAGATGGGGAAGGTTTGTGGTAGAAGAGTTCAATGTTGGTGTTTTAGGTGACCCTTTACTCAGATGTACCAGTTTCCTTATTCCCAGGGTCTTTCTCAGCCTGGTATCACTGGGATATATAATCCTCTTCGAGCAGAGCTGCTAAGGAATGTCAGCATATTTTGCAATATGCACAACTGTCAGTTGCCTAATCCTGAGCAAGCACATGTGTTAAGCACATGATCCCTTCAGCAGAGGGAACACACTTAGAAACTGGCTGTGAGCACATGAAAAGTACTCCCCAGACAACTTTGTTTTAAAAAATTTGCTATTTCCTTGAAGTTGTTTTTGTGTATTTGGTAGCCTTGCATTTACCTCCTCTGGAGTTATCCATAGCTTTCTTGCTGCATTTTCTTTTTTATAACCCATTCCTGCAATAATATTAAAATTTTAAAAGCAAGAGAAAATGCAAGCCTGTTCCTAGGCATGACTTGACATGGTGCTCTCCTGGCTGTCTGAGTCTTTGTTTGCGTCCTTTCTACTTTTTCTGCTACTTATTTATGTAGAGAAAATGGGATAAAAATGCAGACTCTATCTAACTGTGGAGTTTGGCCATCAGGGCAAACAGTATGGAGCTGTGGAGAGGAAGGCACTGAGATGCATTCTGCTATCACAAAAATGCCTCTACTGCTAGTAAATACCATAAAGGGATGGACTGCAGCACTTTTTGTCCTTGTCACTTTTGTTTTTCTGTGTTTCATTTGTAATTGCTCCAGTCCCTATATCAATTCTGTTGATCTTATAGGCTGTACAGGCTGGGTAAGTTAAGTTGATAGCTTTGGGAATACTATTGCATGGCAAAAGCAACCAAGCTATTGTGTCACCATCACTAGGTTCATAAAGTTCTGCAATTTTGTTTTTAGAACCCTCTCATACTAATTTGTTTCCTTTGTAAAACAGGAATTAAAGACAGGACTAATTACAGGAATTCAAGGAGCTACTTGCCCGTTGAGGACCATGGTCTGAATATGGGAAAGAAACTGGGTTAACACTGCTAGTCATTAAGACAGATTCTTACATTGTTGGTAAGGCCACTGTTTAAAATAGATCCCAAAATATAAACATTTCCACAGTTTTTCACTGAAAAAGATTTTTAAAGGTTGCTGCTCCATGATGCAGTCGCCATTCATGAAAGCAGAAAACCTTCTCCATAAAAGTGTTATGATTGACAGGTCAAAATACAAAATCTTTCTGATCCTGGTCTATGGACTGTAATTAATTTTTCATCCAATCTAAATTATTATATCATCATGTGACAGCAAACCACAAGAGTTTGTTCTTACAAGTTAATTAATGTGAAGTGACTTAGCCAAGCAAAACCTATTGTGAAACCAGAGTAATTTATAAATGTTAACCTTAACTTGATGGCAGTATGAAATTGTAACTCCTGTAGAGTTGGTGAAAAAAGGAGTGTGTTTCTAAAACTTGAATGTTTACCTTTAAGAAGGGGCAGATCATAGTCATGGTGCAGAAATGTACCACCTGCTTTTTAGAGACAGAATGGCCTGGTGTACCTCAGTACAAGATCTGCTGAATAGAAATTCAGCTTTTCTGTTACAAACCTGTCCTTAGACAATTTTTCTGTGTTTTGCTTTTGCCAAATTCACATGCTGTTACGCCAAATTGCGCACTTAAATGAGTTGTTTGCATCAGTTGGACAGATGAATGTTTCTTTATGTATTCCTTTAAACAGACATGCAGAGATTTTTTGACTCTATGATTATTTCACACACATAAAGTGGGAACATTCACTGACTTCTGAAATTCGATGTTCCTTGTCTTTGATTTGTTAAAAAGTAACTTCTTGTTGCAGACTGACTCACCATATGGGTTCCTCTCCATTAGCTAGCACCAACTCAGAGCAGTGATGTGTCCTGTTTGGATGCACAGGTGTAGGACATCCAAGAATTATGCCTAATATTTGTTCAGCAAATGAAAAGCCAGTATTCCTCTGGTAAATCCATTCTTATTGGACTTCATTGTTAAACATCTGCTTCATGAAAGTGGCAGATAATCTACATGAGACTGGACAGACATATTCTCTGCAGGCATAGCCAAGTTGTCGAGTTCAGAATAGGAACTAAAAGCAAGGGAGGCAAAATCTTATCTGCAGAAAGCTACCAAAAGGGTTTGTATATTGCCACTGCAGAGAAATGCAACACTGCAGTACAGGAGTTCGTTTTTCTCTTTCTTCTTGAGTCGCTTTTTTGATAAAAGCAACGCCAGTTGTGCCAAATTTGTGATGGTATGTGATGTAACAAATCAGGAGGAGACAGGCTGAGCGAGCCAAAACCACCATACTCATTTTAATTAAGATGCTTTACAGCTAATTTACCCGGAGCATTTCCAGTTGAAAGGCTGGTTACTAACACAGGAACTATTCCCTCTAGTTGCAGGGGCTGTTGAAATGGGGCTGAGGTGGCACCTGTTCTGATTTTCCACGGGTGCATACCAGCTTTCACCCGCATTTAAAGACATGATAATGGTTTAGTCTGTCCTGTTCTGCCTTTAATCAGCAAAAGGAGTTTAGCTCTGACTGTGTTTCCAAGACTTGGTAAGGAACAAAAGAAACAACTACAGAATACGGGGGTTGAACTTGGCATTTATTGGGGGGAGTTTTTTGGAGGTTGTTTTGGTTTTTTTCTCACCTCGTACTTGTCCTGTAGCATTCTGCACTGAACTTGTGTGATTTTGTGCGGGCCTGGGAGTGGATGGGGTGTTACATTCAGCCAGTGCAGTGAGCTGACAGCAGAGCTTTTCAGACACGTTGCTTCATCCGGCCATCTGTTTGGTTTTGAGGGAAGGAACAGGAAGATGTCTTACACTACAGATATATTAAGAAAAGTCAGAAAATTGGACGTATGAAGCTTTATATTTTCCATTTATAATACAGTAGTTTGATTGCAGTGTATAAATCACTGAGTTAGAACACTTTAAAATGAAGTTCTGGCACTCCCACTGCTTCAAGTAGCATTGTTATTTATAGATATTACATGAAGGCTGATGTTATGTTTAAGTGAGCGTTAAACAGTTCAGGCTGTTGTATTGTTGCTACGCACCAGAGAACCTCTGTCAAAGTGACTTTGGCACCGCTGCATATCCGCCTTTTTCCCTTTGTCTTCCAGACCTTTCAGCAGTGTTTGCAGTTATCCATGTGCTCAGCGATGGAACAACCTATTGTTAGACTAACAAGGGCAAAGTCACACTGGGATTTTTAAAAAAGAAAAAAAAAAAAAGTGGTTCTTTACCCTGCCTGAAAGATTGTTAAATATTAAACTAGCCATACCAAGGAGTTTAGTGAAAGCAAACACTGTGGGTTTGCTAAACTTAAACCTAATAAAGTAGAAACTTAATAGTCAGGTACAGAGTGTTTTTGGTTTTAGGAAAAAAAAAAACAACCAGCAATGACAATGCATCGGTGTAAATCAACAGTGCTTTAGAATGTTTAATTAAAAAGAGTGAAGTGAAGCCTACAGAACTCCAAAATTTGGCCACAGACATCTTCTCATGACTTGCAGAGAACCCAAACCTCTCTGGTACTCAGATCAGAATAGCTCCTGCTGGAGTGTATAATTCTTATAAATGATGTATTTTATTTATTAATTGTATTTATTTATTTATTTTAGTTTTAGATCTTCAGCCTACCCACAAAAGTTGCTGTGCTTTGTCCCATTTCAAGCAACAGAGGTGGCAACAGGAAAATATGGGGTGAGATTGTGTCATCAGGAGGCTGATTTCCCATTACTAATCAGTCACCATTTGCAATTAAAAATGTGCATGCACCTCAACACATCTTGGATACTGGGGCATCTATCTCCCCAGTACTCCTTGAGAACAAAGCTGCTGATTGTATGTGTAAAATACAAAAAGCCAAGTATAAAACACAAACTACAGGAGAGCTCAGACTGGTTGCCAAGAGCTGTGAGGTTTTCACTTAGATTGAATGTAAAGATTTGTAACTACTTTGGCATTCCTCATGTGCCCTGGTAAAATCTTCACATTGCCAGAAATAAACTGCCTGCATCAGTTTTCTGGGCCTGATGTTTTTAAATCAAGTGGTTGTGTTTCAATCTGAAATATTTCCAAGGGAATAGAGAAAAGAAAGGAGGGCAAGAGAATACATTAAATCAGTGTATCCTCTTCCTCTCTGCTGTAAAAACATATTGTCCATTGGAGTGTTAAACTTGCTGTTGAAGTAAAAGGAATATATGGGAAATATCAGTGTTCTATCTAAGCAAGAAAACAGGCCTAATATTTGAAATCCTCTAGCTACAAGAGAAGGAATATTGTTGGGAAAAGTACTGAGAATTAATACAGATTTAAGTGAGGAATTAATAGGGGCGATTTTTAAAATCAAAAGCAAACCAACTAAGCGAAAATGTCACCACCAGCAAAAAAATGGTCTGTGGGTTGCAGTGGAAGTAATGAACCTCTGGTGAAATTACTGAAGTGTTAAAGGTATGTTTGTGGCCTGTGGAAAGACAGAAGTGGCCAATAAAAGCTATTCTCCTGCTGGTGTTCAGAAGGAAATGAAGAAGATAAAAGGCTGAAGCAAATCAAGCAGTGAGGAAGGGAGAATGATCTATAGTGGAAAAAAAAAAAGAAATAAACCAGAGAACTGTAGAACTGTAGAAGGTTTACAAAGAAGCCAGTATATCAAATAAGGTATATGATAGAGATATAGCTATTGCAGTACTTTACTGGTGTATTTTCTTCAATGAAAGTATGGATCTGAAGGCAAAGGAAGCAGACTGACCCCTATTCTTTAGGAAGAGAAATCTGAACTGAAAGAAGCTTGAGTCCACTTCAGAACAGGAGCAGAGGGGAATGAGACTGTGCAAGACCAACAAGGTCTTAATGTGATTACCAGCAAAGAGAAAGAGAATCCCTCAGAGAATGCTGTGGACACAAATTGGGAGCATGGGCAGGGAGCTTCCTCAACACTAAATGCCCAGCTTGATTTTGCTCAGGTCACAGCTCTTGGCTGACGCAGTATTAATTTGTGTGGCTTCTATTATGTTTTGCTTAAAAGAGATTTTTTGTTATAACATGATGGACTATCCCCTTCTCTCAGTTTTTAGTGCTTTAAATAACTCAGAAATGACTGATCTACCAGCAAGAAGGTTTATGTAGACAAATTCTCCTCCTGGCCAGTAGTAACTTTGAAGTTAGGTAGTGTTCAGAAAAGCATCATTCATAAAAACAGCAGTAATGAAAGCTGTAATGAGAGCAAAGAAAAGGGAGCAATGGTGATGTTTGTGCTCTTTTTTTTTTTCCCTTAAGCAAGCAGAAAGACTTTTTTTAACTACACAGTGCAAACGAGACAGCTGATATGTCTGAATGGGCTTTGGAATTCAGTAGATAACCCAAACAGAAATTAGCTAGAAAATACACTAGAAGCTGTGCTGCAATTTGATTTATGGCAAAAGCAGTCTTCAAACAGATTTAGGTTTAGTGTGTATTCCTGTCTTCTCATAAAATGGGATCTGAAAATTGAAAAACCATGTGTGATGACAGAGGAGGAAAGTGCTATTAATCAACACCACTTTTGTTCATGTCTTCAAAGCTGTTCTGCCACCTTTTTCATTTTTATCTCTTCCTAGGTTTTCATCTTAGCAGGCATTTATAATCTAAAGTGAGCTACAGTAGCAGTGACTTTTTCAAGATCAAGTGCCTATATTTCTAAATTCTTTCCATTCAGGAATGTTGAATGTTTCAAGAATAAAGATGTTATTTTTTTCAAGATATTGCAAATTCTTTAATTATACATGAAATATAGTCATGTTAAAAAAAAAGAAATAAAACTAGAAAAAAACCTCTTATGAATTGTTCTGGTTTTTGCTACATCAGGTTCTGAAAAGGATCCAAAAATATGTCAGTCTTGAAATTACCTGATATGAGAAATTTTGGTAAACTTAAGCAAAAACCAAACAACAACAACAACAACAAAAAAACCCCACAAAACCACCACCACCAACAAAAGATATATCAGTATATTTCTTCTTCATAGACAATAGTAAGCAAAAGCAGGTATTGAGCACATATCAGCAGGTTAATATCAAGTCTAATTATAGTACGAAAGCATTGGTGTTAAACAGGATTTCTCTTCCAGATGTGTTGTCTTAGCCTACATGTGAGTAGAGGAGGGGATTGCTAATGTTCATGGTAATGTTTTGATTAAACTGTGTAATGCCTGGCTACATTCTGTAAATAGCACAATATTGGCATTTTTGTTGGATTTTCTGTGGATTCAGTGTGGCTTAAATCTGTCTTCTCTGTGAATTAGTATGGCACTTCTCTTTCAGCAGGGAATGCAGTGTTTTGCCTGAAAATTACTTGCAACTTTTATGTAGGACAGAGGCTGATCAGCATTATGTTAATGGAGATGAAGAGAAGCAGTTTTTCATCTTTTCCCTGGAAGATATGAAAAACAAGAGAGCATGAATAGCACAACGATTAACAGCTCCACAAACTAGACTTTTTGCAAAGCTCTATACCTTTGCCTTGACCCTGGTGTTGGAGAGCTGCATCATCCTGCACTGTCCGATATCTCGGTCATTGCTTGGTTGTTTGCCTCTGAGTTTCCACTCAGGTCTTAATTTCACTCTTTGATTTACAAGGTTTAGGAAGGCTGCACTAAAGCCAGGGCACCAAGCAGACACTCCAGATTTCTTTTGCCTGTGGTTTCAAACAAAAGGCTGTGGAAATGTGGGCTTTTTATAATGTACTTGGATAAGAAAGATACCTCCTCTTGACAGGAATAACTGCTCCCATAAACCCGTGTTTTTGTAGCTTGTACGTTACCAAGGTACATATACATCAATAGAGGGAAAAGAAAAGCAGATGACTGTTTCTTCACTACCCTTACAACAGTATCATTTGTGCCTTTCGTTTTTGTAAATGTGTTTTTCAAACTCCATAAAAGCTTATGTCTGTTCTCCAGCTCTAAAATCCTGAGTACACATGGAACTGTGTAGCATATACATTTCTGAAAATGTCAGGGTTTTATTTGTGTCATACTTTTATAAGAAGGATGTGAACATGACCTTTGGAGTGCTTCAGATTGGCAGAATCCACTGATCTAGACCAGTGTTTAATTTCAATGTAGAAACAAATTTTGCTTATACAGTACTCTAATTTAAATTCCTACACGTTGTATTGAATGTATGTTCTTGTTTAACAGGTTAGTAATGATGTATGATCTATTGCACTCACTGTGAAATTTTTTGAGTAGGTATGTCATTTTCTCCTGCCTCTGTTCATACGCTGATGTTCTTGGCTTCAGCTTTTGTATCTAAAACAAAATAATGCCTTCACAGGTTGTATATTCTTTTACCTAACTTCTTCAACGTGTTAAAATTTGTCCACTGCCTCTAAAAGTGTGCCAAAACCATTCTGTGTTATTTCACAGACATTTCATAAAGTAGTTAGGACTTTCTTGGAAACTTGTTGGGGGAGGATGGGAAAATGAGTGCTTTTTAATATGTTCCTTTAAGGAGGCAGGTATACACCGGACCGTGACGTTAGGCAAATGTTGTTGGTTGCTTCTATTTCAAGTTAATTTACTTGGTACTGAAAGATGGTCCTCTAAATGCTTTTGGCGTTCTTTCCCCAGCTCCTGTCAGTGGATGGACATCAAACAGTATTAAATCACCAGGAACAACTGCCCCAAGTGAAAAAGCTGCAACAACACCTCAGCTGAACGAGCAAGACACATTGGTTCAGCGGGCGGAGCATATTCCAGCGGGGAAGCGCACTCCCATGTGTGCACACTGTAACCAGGTCATCAGGTGTGTATCTGCTTGCTGGGAACACTCTTTGGGGTGTGCGGAATTGGCTGTGTGGCCAAGCCCAGAGAGTGGGGATGAATGGAGTGAAATCCACGTGGCAGCTGGTCACCAGGGTTGCTCCCCACGCTCAGTATTGGAGCATGTCCTGCTTAATATCTTTATCAATGATCCAGGCTGGGATCAAGGGCACGCTTAGTCACACCTGCAGGTGACAAAGTTGGGCAGGAGTGTTGGTCTGTTGGAGTCTGGGAAAACCCTGCAGAGGGATCTGGACAGGCTGGTTCAGTGGGCTGAGGTCAGTTTTATGAGGTTCAATAAGGCAAAGTCCTCTGTCTTTCACTTGGGTCACAACAGCCCCAGGCATCACTACGGGCTGGAGCAGAGTGGATGGAAGGCTGCCTGACAGAAAAGGACCTGGGTATGCTCATCAACAACAGCTGAGCATGAGCCTTCAGTATGCCCAGGGGGCCAAGAAGCCCAGTGGTATCCTGGCCTGTATCAGCCATAGTGTGGCCAGCAGGACCACGGCAGGGATTTTCCCCCTGTACTCAGCACTGGTGAGGTCACACATCAAGTGCTGTGTCCAGTTCTGGGCCACTCGCTACAAGACAGGCATTGAGGTGCTGGAGCATGTCCAGAGAAGGGCAGCAGAACTGGGGAAGGGTCTGGAGCACAAATCCTATGCGGAGCAGCTGAGGGGGCTGGTGGTGTTCATCCTGGAGAAAGGGAGGCTCAGGGAGGACCTTACCCCTCTCTACAACTGCCTGAAAGGAGGTTGCAGTGACATGGAGGTTGGTTCAAAGGAGTCAGCAGGTTTACAGTCAGGTCAGCGGCCAATAGTACTTTTATCACTCTTTTATAATTTCAGAAATAATGTTCCTCAAGTGATAGGACACAGCCACAAGATGTGATGGGGAGGTTTAGATTGGATATTAGGAAAAGTCTTTTCACCAGTAGGATTGTCCAGCACTTGGACAGGCTGTCCAGGGAAGTCATCCTGGAGGTATTTAAAAGACATGTAGATGTGGCATTTACGAACATGGCTTAGGGGTGGACTTGGCAGTGCTGAGTGAACAGTTTCACTTTATGATCTTATAGGTCTTTTTCAACCTAAATGATTCTATGATTCTGTTCATCCTGCAGCCTCTCTCACAGCAGGGCTTTGTTTTGCTTTCATGGGTTTTGATTCTTAAGTCACAAGTGGTTTAAGGCTTCATTTCAGAAATGCAGAACACTGTTTTCATGTGTAGTTTATCTCACAAAACCAAGAATGAAACTACTTTGGCAGAAAAATACTGCAAACTGCTAACAATCACAGTCTTACAGTCTTTTTTACAGAGGAACAGAAAGCTGGATGAAATGGATTAAATGTAAGACCAAAGAAAAGTAAGCAAGTTAGATACACCCATTCCAATAGGATTGGGGTTATTAACTAGCTGGAAACCAATCAGGGAGCATAGCCTTAGAAAGACTAATGTCAATTTCTAAAGTGTAGTTTCTAATTAAGAAGAAAAATAACATCCATAGAAGGAAAGAAAGTGATGTTTTAACAATTACTAGGACTGGGTTGATGATAATTTCCTGCATTGGTGGATTTCAAGCTCTTTGATGAGCTCTCTGGCCTTTGGACATTATGGTAGCTATTGTCTTTGACTTGTACGACATGGGTAGAAAACATTAAGCAACACAAACACAAGTTTGCCAATAGACATTAAGTTAAATAAGTTCTGCTGATCCCACAAGATATTCTACCATTAGCCAGAATTTTGTATGGAGGAAGAATTGAATCTGGGTTGCATTGTTTAGTCAGTGATTTCTGACAATTAGTCATGATTGTCTCATTCAGGGAATTGTAATTGCTTTTATTGCCAGTGTGCAAATCATCCTCATTTTCATCCACCTAGCATTTTATTTCTTCCCTAAAATAGAAATCTCTTAAGATTATTCAAAAGTGTTTTCTTCTTGCTTATTCATTTGTCATTTGTATTGCTGAACTACAAGGGGAAAGTAATGGTTTTTCAATAGTATTTTTTTGATTTATTTATCTATAATCCTGTGTTTTCAGTGGACAAGAGAGCCTGCATTATGTTTCACCATAATTAAAGAAAGAGTCTTTTTTGATTAGAAAGTTTTGAAAAACTAGGAACTCCATAAGCTGTAAAATTTCCATTCATTATAACAGAAAATCAGCCTTTCCACCATGGGTTTTTGTAGCCTCTTGAGCCCCAGCTTGGATTCTACATCAGAACCAGCCAATGCAAATCGCTTGATCTTTAGGGGTGAACTGAGTCCAGCTTGTTTGCTTCCATGAGATTTCTGTTGTGGTAGTTAACTAGCAGTTCAGTTAGCACTGGGCTAATTTTAGAAGACTCTTTACTGATGGATCTGTGATGTTTTGGAAAAGTTATTCCTACTTCCACTGGATACATCAAGGAAATAAAAATATATGAACCTAACCCCCTTGAAGCAATAGAAAATAGACACATTCCCAACACAGGTGCACCTATGCAGCTCAATCCATTTTTTTTTTTTGCTTCATTGCAAAATCAAAGATTAATATCAGAAAAGGCATACTTATTTTGGGATGAGATTCATCTGATTCCTTGAACAGTTTGACCTATGTAATAATTCTGTCTGTCTTTAGTACTCTATCCTTTTTGTTCTCTGGGATTTGGATTTGTGTTGAGTACATAACATGCAAGAAGCCATTCACTTTCTTTTTTTGTACTGTTATTATTTTAATTTTAAACTAGACACAAGGTGCAATATACGCTGCATCTTTCATACAGGAGACTTCATTGCCTTTTACAGCAGTTGTTTGTCAGGGTTTATGAGGTTGTGCTGGTGCTCTTTGCTGTGGGGTCTCAGTCCTGAGCAGTTCCCCTCTCCTCTTGGCCCTTAAATCACTTTCTGCTCCTCCCCACTCCCCCGTTTTGATCACAATTAAAAAAAAAGAGATGTGCTGCTGCCTTCTAAGTAGGGCAGAGTATTGGTCTGTGGAGCAGCATTTACTCCTTAGTGGATATGTGAGGATATACACCTTAGTGGATATGCAGAGGCCCCACTTGACTGTACTTAAGCCATTGTCACCTCCTGTAAGTGACACCTTTTCATGAATAGTAATTGGTACCCACATCTGACTTCTTTGTAATTTGCTGTTGGTGTTTAAATCCTTATATTTCTTCATATGTTAAATGCCTGCTCAATTATTAAAAGCAAGTGTTCCGAGATGAGTTGGTCTGCATTAATCAATGCCAAATATGCTTCATGTTCACAGCATACAGTGGATGTGGAAGACTGCAATGGCATTTTGAGTTCAAGTTTTAGCATAATTACACATGCCCTCAGTGGTAGCTTTACCCATGAAAAGGTAGGAGGAGGATCAAATGGCATTGCATTGTACATCTGTTTTGAAGCCAAAATGCATTTTGGAGTTGGTTACTTTACACTTAGGCATAGAATAACCATGGCTGGATGAGCCAAAACCTTTCTTACAGACACCTTATAACTTTTTAATATATCTTCAATTATTCACACAGTGATTGTCTGAAGGTTCCATTTTTTTTCCAAAGCTTCATTAAGTAAGCTTTTCTTTCCATGTCTAAAAGAAGCAAACTAAGTTTCTCTTGAATTTCTCTTTCTACTTGCTGTGACGGTCTGGCAGACTTCTGGCATTTCCTGATGAAGACTTCTGGTTCCCAGACAGCCTTACCAAGTTCTACACTGCGGAGTTGGCTCTTCCTTTGAAGACCAAATGTGTTTTCTCTGGATTGCCATTGAGAACATAACTCTTTGGCATGTCTGCTGTGAATGATGATTTGGTTTTGTCACCTTTTCATAAAGCTTAATTGTTTTTAAAGGCAAAAGGGAAAAAGTACAAATGGTGCTTCCCTTCAGCACCTCTTATACACAAATTGTATACTGTGGCATTTTCTGGGGAGGAGAGGAAGAAACTTCCAAGAATGTAGAACTGCTGCGTGGTTAACTGTGAAGTGATTGACCTTTCTAACAGATGTGGAAATCCTTTTTGATCTCTCTACCACCGAATTTCAGTTCTGGCTTCCTATCATAATACAAGCCACATGAGAAACTAAAATACTGGCATACCAATATAATACATCATGATCATACTGATGAAGTTATATTCAGTTGCAAATGTAAAGTCATTGAAATTCCATTTATATTTCCTGTATGTTTGTCACTTCTCCTTTTAGTTTGCCCCAATGTCATTGCTACACGCAGAACCCAGATGTTTGAGGTGGCTACTAAAGTCATGTACCAGGTGATCCTTTGGAGCATTAGATTCTGCAAACACTCTTGTAAATCAATCAGTATCTCTTTCCAAAAAATAATCCATAAATGACTAGTTTGTTTTCATCTCTGAGTTCCGTTCATATGGTCTAGGTGATGGTGCCAGAAATTTGTTCAGGAATGCACAGCATGTCAAAGTAGCCTGGGATAGAGGCACATTCATACCCAACTGTTGCCAGTTGGGTCATCCCATATCCCATTTGGACAGTAGGAATGTGGGGTTTTAGCTCTACTTTTACGAATATGTTCTAGTTGATAGAGGCATGTGGGATTTTTATTAGTTTTGTTTTTAAATAGGGAAGAAATGTAGGATGAAGCCATATTCAGCCATCTACCTAGCATTGCATCCGCCTAGCTTCTTCTGTCACGTTGTGTGAGTGTGGGCATCCTGCCCCCTTACTCAAATTGGGACTTTAAAGTCCTTTTCAAATTAAGAGAGGAATTAAATACCTTTCATTACTGGAAGCTATCATTTTGATGGCAAAATTATGCAGAGGCCGGGAACACCTCCAAGTTCTGAATATTATGTTTTAGTGTATTTTACATGGCAAGGTTTTTTGCGGGGTTTTTTTGGTTTTTTGGTTTTTTGGTTTTTTTTTTTTTTTTTTTTTTTTTTTTTTTNGAGTATCATTAAGCTGCAGTATCAGCTTGACATGTTTAAACTGCGGCCTGATTGAAAGTAAAATTGTATTTAGAAAGTGTTCTTCTGGACATGTGTGCACAGGGAGCCAGTGCACTAATGGAACACCTCGTAGACATTGTGCAGGGCACAGCCCCAGCTGTCTGGGGGCTTTGGGAGAGGAACTTTGTAGGTGTACTCCCAGGCTGTTCCCTGTCTGTCTGCGTTCCTGCACACTGTCCTGAGAGGCTGACCTCAACATGTCAGGCTGTAAACTCTGGAGAGCTAAATGCAGCAGATGTAAAAATTCCTTCTCCTCCTGTTGCTAGCATGCCTGCTTCCCACTGCCGAGCTGAGCCTGTCATTTCAGTGCAGACGGCCAGAAACTCAATCCTACCTGGAGCCGGGAGAGCGTCTTTAGTGTCAGCCCCGTGTTAATGAATCTGTTAAATTAGCCTGTGCTGACACGGTGCTCTGAGGGCACTTTGTTGTACATAAGGGCTTGTATTGTTTGATCAGTACATAACTGAGAGGGCACTGATGTAAAAAGGTGCTTGTAGAGCAGTGGGAGGGTATCGGGTTAGGTCAGTGTTTGCGCTGCTCAGGCATCCGCTGGGAGCGGGGCCGGAGAGCTGTGCTCAGCCCCGGCTCCCTCCTTAAAGAACTACACGCTTCTCTTCAG
This sequence comes from Cyanoderma ruficeps, assembly GCA_008694505.1. Classification (NCBI taxonomy): domain Eukaryota; kingdom Metazoa; phylum Chordata; class Aves; order Passeriformes; family Timaliidae; genus Cyanoderma; species Cyanoderma ruficeps. Next base: position 949,685 of record VZDJ01000084.1, on the reverse strand, counting down.
CAGCTCTTTCAGGGGTGATTAGAAGATACTGGCCCAGGTTAAATATGTTCATCATCTTACCGGGTCTTTGGGTTATTCTAAATCTTTGGGTCTATCCTAAATCTGTTTGAGTCCTTTGTGTTTGAATTCTCATCCTGCTCAAAATACATAGTGTTGCCAGAGAAAATGTAGAAGAAAAATGACAGTCTTTACACTCTGTTCTTGATGAAGTTGCCTGCTGTCCTCAGCCCACTTACATTTCCATTTTATAGTCAACAAGGAAATTTCAAGGTGGAATTTGGGGTGTTGTTTGAGGTTTTTCTTTGTTTGGTCATTTTTTTCTTTATTACTGTTGCTTTGTTCATATAAAAATCTTACACAAAAACATTCTTGTAGATGACTTGATTTCCAAAAAACGTTTAGCAGCAGGTGGTCATATTAGTATCTTTCAGGTTTTTTTCAGTGCAGTATTAGATCAGAAAAAAATATTAAGCACTACTTGAAAGGATTAAGTCTTTATTGGTGTTGGAAAAACAGGAAGTCTGGTGAGGGAGAAGAACTTAAACCACAAAGTTTATCTGAAACCTAGATTTTGGAAGGGACCTTGGAGGCACCTCTTTAACTATGTTCACTAAAGAGATGAACATGCTGAGTATATTTTCAGATGAATGTAGAGACAATGATATATACCTGCAATTCATGAGTTACAAACTGTGAAATTTTTGTTGACTGAAAAATGGATAAATTTCTATTAACTGTATTGCATTAACCAGAGAAATGCTATTAAAAGTATAGTTACTTTGTGTTTGCAAATGACTGAGGAAGCTGTGTGTTTAGGAAAAAATTGACCTATTTTAGTACAAAAAAAGTCCTCCTATAACTAGGATGGATTATCCTGTAAGAAACTTGTTGGGTAGGGACAGTGATTGAATTTTTGTCTCAGAAGAAACTGATGTTATCTGTTCCTAGTGGGGTCAAGTCTACTTTATATTTGTAGTCTCAATATGCATGCAGACTATAGGAGAGCTGATCATATCACTGAGCCAAATATCTCTTTGCAAGAGATGGAATTGGGAACATGGGAAACATCCTTCTTCACTTCCCTAGCAGACACTTCAGGGCTGTATTTAATGTAGTTCTAAAATAGGATTTCCAAAATGCAGTCAAGGGAAAAGAACTAGTGTTTATTGTGGGCAGGCATTTCTAGGAGAGAGTTCAATGGAGATGGATACAGTCAACACTTGGGGCTTTCTTGGAGCCCATAGGAGGAAAGAGGGGTGGAGCCGTGTGTGTGTGTGAACAGTGTAGTAATGAGAGAGAGCTATTGCAGATAAATCTATTAACAGCTTTTGCAGGTGCCAGCCCAGGTGCATTTGCTGACAATGTCTCTTCTTTCTAATCAGAGGACCCTTCTTGGTGGCCTTGGGAAAGTCATGGCATCCAGAGGAGTTCAACTGTGCCCACTGCAAAACCTCCATGGCGTACATTGGATTTGTGGAAGAGAAAGGGATGCTGTATTGTGAGGTCTGCTATGAGAAGTTCTTTGCCCCTGAGTGTTCAAAGTGCCAGAGGAAGATCCTTGGGGTAGGTGACCAGCAAGTGGCCTGTTTTTTGGTGGGAGCAATGATCACAGTGTTCAGTGCCTCTCTGCAATCAAATTCCATTTTAGCTGGCCCAGCCTGCATTATTTCAAATATACTCTTGAAACATCTTTTCTGCTCTCATTGCATACCAGACACACCTTTGGATTTTCTAATGCTGAACCTTTTCAATCTCTTTGAGAAAAAGTGCTGTAGTCTCCTTGGCTTCTTCTAAGCTCAACTCCTATTTTCATGGAGCTGTTCTGTAGCTGTTGGGATTGCCAAATTTTCCTGACAAAAATGGTTTTAATTGGCAGCTTTTTACAGAATGGGAAGGGGGAAATGGGAGAGGGAAGTAAAAATAAAAAATCCTCCTTAGGTGAGCTAAACGCTGAAGAACACACTACTTGCTAGATGAGAAGTACTGAAATATTCCCAGTGTTAATGTAGATGGAAAGATGCATTGTCCTACTGGGCACCAGTATTGCTCATTTGAGCCTGCCAGCTGATCGGCTGCTGTTTCACTGCAGACAGCAATGTGTCTGCATTCTTGTGTAACTGGGGTCATGCGGGGCTCTGGCAGCACAATTCTCAAGTCATATTTGGCACTACAGCATCTTCCAGAACGACACAGAGCGGTCGTAATTTTCTGTGTGATGCCTTCTGATTAACTCTTCACAGACTTCAAGAGAAGGCAGAGATGCTGCTTTTTGTATTTCAGGGGACCATTATGGGTTAGATCCTAATCAAAATTAAGAATTCGAACAAATGAGTGGTTAAAATTTGTCCAACTCTATGCCAAACCTTCCAAAAACCCCAAAGGATTGCTCATGAAAAATAAGGAGATGTACCATAAATAAAGCACCTCATTAAGTTTAACACTGCAGAACTTGTGTGCACAACCCATTTTCAAAGTAGCAGCAGGAAACGAAGTATTCTTGAAGCGAATCAAGTGTGGAGGCACGGCTACCACAATCTAGTCATCACATCGAAATAATGTGTTCCTAACACTTTTTCTAATCCCCACAGGAAGTAATAAATGCTTTGAAACAAACTTGGCACGTTTCCTGCTTCGTGTGTGTGGCCTGTCATAACCCCATCCGCAATAATGTCTTTCACTTAGAAGATGGTGATCCCTACTGTGAGACGGGTAAGAAGCAACACAACCAAAGTTTGCTGCAGCTGTGCAGGAAAGCAGAGCTCGGTAACATTGGGGGAAAAAAAATAATTCCCTTTTCTCAAGCTGCACATTAGAAGTGCCCCGGCAATTTCATATAACTTTGAGATGTCAATTCAAAGCAACAAACGCTGCTGTAGACACTTGAAGTTTGCAGCAGGAGGAGCTGGGGAGGATTTCTTTGTCAGCTCCAGCAGCAGCAGGCTTCTTTTCACTGATATTACTTATTCCTGTTAAGTCCTCAGCTGGAGTATCAGTGATTCATCAAAGTGTTAGTTTTAGGCTGACTTTCTCGTTGGGTTTAAAATAATCTGAATTTTATGTAAATCTGCTTATTTACCTAACACAAACAATGCCAGTGGAGTAATGTGTTTTTCTCTGAATAGTGTTATTCACAGCCCGACCAGCTTCCAAGGGCAAGCAGTCTGGCCAGGTAGTTTTTTGCAGGATCAAGGATAAAAAAAAAACTGTCAGAGGAGAAATACACTGGTATTGGTAATTACAGCGCTTGAAAGCCTGATTAGCAATATTACATGAACAATGTGGCCTAGAAGTTCAGAGCATTTCTGGTTTGGTTTCTAGTGCTTCCAGCTAATCATAACATTTTTATAAAATCATAAAATGGTTTGGGTTGGAAAGGACCTTAAAGATCATCTGGTTCCAACCTTACTGTCATGGGCAGGGACTAGTGGACAGCCTCCCACTGAACCATGTTGCTCAAAGCCCCATCCAGCTGGCTTTGAACATCTCCAGGAAGGGAATCCACAGCTGCTCTGGACAACCTGTTCAGTGCCTCACCAGCCTCATAGTAAAAAAAAAGTCACCCTATTATCCAATATAAATACACTCTTTCAGCTTAAAGTAATTCCCTCTTGTACTGTCACTACTTGCCCTTGTAAAAAGTCCCTCTCCAGCCTTCCTCTAGGCCACCATCAGGTACTGGAAGGTATTGTAAGGTCTGCCTGAAGCCTTCTCTTCTCCAGGCTGAACAACCACAATTCTCTCAGCCTTTCCTCAAAGGAGAGGTGCTCCATCCCTCTGAGCATCTCTGTGACCTTCTCTGGACTTGCTCCAGCAGGTCCACATCCAACCCATCTTGGGAGCTCCATAGCTGGATGCAGGACTTCTGTGGGGTCTCAGGAGAGCAGAGTAGATGGTTCAAAATCCCTCCCTTGCCTGCTGGCCACTTCTCTTGTGGTGTAGCCCAGGATACAGTTTGCTTTCTGGGCTGTGAGTGCACATTGGCTGAGCCTCTTGTCAACCTATTATTGTTTATATGAACAGTTTTTATTTAAGTTGGTTTTCTAGTTTGCTTAAAACTTTTCATGTACCCCTCTGAGCTAGGAAAGAAGTGAAAAATTTGTAAAACAATTTCCACAAAATGGAAAAGAGACAAAACTATGTTTTCACAGTGCATGCTGTGTTGGAACTGTCAGTTGGAGCCTTGCTCTGGTTTTCCTTCTACTCTTAGAAACATTGCAGTTTCACTAGATGTAGAAATGGATTGACCAGAAAAGATTTTGCATGAAATTCTAATGACCTCTTTGAAGCCAAGATTTCCTTCTAAGCAGATTCCAGAGTTGTTCACAGTGGGTTCCATGGAGAGTGCTAGGTACTGTAAGCCTGAGGGAAGTAGGCCAATTTATCCAAAATTTCTCTTGTCAGAGCTGCTCTAATGAGATGCTGGCAGATACAAAAGGACACAGTAGGTTATTGCTAACTTGGTGACAAATGTGGGGTAGGGTTGTTGCTCCTATTGAATTTGTGGAGCAGCAGAGGAAATGGGCATATGAGCAGCATCCTCCAGTGTGACAGCACGGTGAAATTTCATCCCAAAGAAATGTGAAGCCCCTAATCCTGGAACCATTTGATGATTCAAAAATAGTACTGGAGGAATCAATAACTCCCCTTTGGGTGGAAAGCTCGTGACAGGGTTTGTTCTGTTAAGGTTCAATTCTTGTTCCTGCTACCAAATGACCCACATGGTGCGGTGCATTGATTTGTGCTACTGTTACAACTTCTGTGTAAAATGTGCCTCTTTCTATATTGTGAGAAGGGAAAAACTGTGGCAAGATGTCAACTGTGCTACACTTCTTGCAAAGTTTATTTCTGAGATAGAAAGTTGCTAGCACAAGTTAATGCAGACACAAGCTGTGAGGTGTTATTGGCAGTGATACTTTGTAATGGCTCTGGCTCACTAACTAGATGTTAATTTGAGTTATATTAATTTTTCAAAGGCTTTCAGTCCAGCTGGAGTTACGAGTCTATGACTAATTTTAAAGAAATAAGGAGTAAATGTCATTGCCAACTTTGCTTCTTTCTAGTGCAAAGGAGAGTTCTAATTTTAAATCTGTATTTGAAATTATAACAGCATCAACAATTAGTATTAAAGGGGGATTAATCTGCAGAATGTTCTGGGTTTAGATGTTAAAGCTAAAATTAAAATAAAAGTCCAGATATCTACAACTTTGAACTTTTTTGAAGTGCAGAGTTAGTAGCCTAGTTTTGAAAATGTTGTGTGCAGGAAGCACTGATATGTGACTGTGTAAGAAGTCTGCCTTGGAAGGCTTCTGTGGTATCGCAATTCAAGCATGCAAAAGAAAGCTGATGCCCTTCATTCTGCCTTATCTACTGCCCTTTCTTCAGAAGAAAAGCCAATAAACTTATCAACACAACCACAGGCCAACTTACAAAAGGGTTGTAACTGCTGGCACCAGGAAAATATCAGTAAGATTCTGTATGACCACAGATGCAAAAGCTGAAAGAGTCAGGTCATGAGACCATGTCCTTCAGGGGGGTTTTGCACAGGTCTGTTCTACCATTTGATATTTTTGTTATCTTTCTTCTTAAACACTTAAAAATTCATTCTAGTACCATGGATTAATGAAGGTGATCAGTGAAGCAGTGTCTTGCCACTGGCAGCCATCAAGGGCTTTGCTGCTCCAGAGCACTTGTGTTCTCCATCCTGTTGAGATGTTGCCTATGATGATTCATTTTCAGGGAGGTCATCACATAAAACACTGTCTTAGTAAACAAAACCAGGACTTTTCTCTTGGGCTTGACACATCTGATGATCCTCTGTGCACTCTGCTGCAGTAAGCATTAGAACTTCAGCAGATCTGTACAGTCTAGGTGAGAAACAAAACCCACTTCTACCCCACTTCCCATCCCTTATAATTCTCCTTTGAAAATGACCCCTGGCATCTAATTTCCCTGTCAAAGGCAGTGTTACTGTGGTAGTAATGCTCTGTTACTGGTAGATGGAGTCCAAAGCTTCATTGTGGCTGTCACTTTGACTCTTCATCTTATGAAGATATAATGTTGCATGACATGTTTGCCGTGGTAGTGTGGTGTTCCCAAATTCTTTCGTGTTATAGCACTAATGCTGCTGTTGTCTCTGCAGGAATAAAACATTTGTATCCTAGAATGGGGTGTTTGAGAGTTGAAATAAATGAAAAAGACCAGACAACTTGGGCAATGCCATTTGTTTTAGTCCCTGCTCCCTGAGATTGCTGGAAAAATTTCTTGTTCTTCATAGTAATGAAGGGGAAGGGTTTGTTGTTTCGTTTTGGGATTTTGTTTTGTTGGTTTTTTTTAAAGCCATGTAATGTACTTTGGTGGCTAGAAAGGTATTCTGACTTGATCCAAATTTCTAGATTTCTATTAGGACAGAAGCCCAATGATTGCATGGTTTTGAGTAGTGCATTCTGGGGCAAAAATTTTGCCAGAATGTAGTTCAGAGTTCATTACTCTCTGAGAATGTCTGTAGTGTGAAGAGCGGGGGTGTCCTTTCAAAGCAGAGTTGGAGAGAACATAAGGAACATGTAGAGTTCACATGAGTGCTCTCAAGGAGTGCATTTCCCCCTCTCCGGTGCACTGTTTATCTCAAGGAAATGAAACACCAGGAAGATGGAAGCATTGACCACTTGAAAGGATGAGGAAGAGAAGTGAATTCACAAGAAGTCAGCATCCCAGGCTTTTGATCTAGGAGCTCTTTAGTATACTCAGTCAAATAAACCTCAGCACATCCAAACCTATTGCCAATGGAAGACCAAAGTTCTCAAAGGGTCAGTCCTGATTTTCTGCATATGCTTTAAAAACTGTTTGTATCTCTTTGCAGATTACTATGCCCTCTTTGGTACGATGTGCCACGGCTGTGAATTTCCCATTGAAGCTGGAGACAGATTTCTTGAAGCCCTGGGCCACACTTGGCATGACACTTGCTTTGTATGCTCCGTAAGTAAAGCTGATCTGCCTTTAAACAAACGCTGACAGCAGTGCTAACCCGACCCATATGGGAGTTAGCAGCTCTAACCTCTCTCAATCCCCTGAGCCCAAACAAAAAGTGCTTTCCCAGATATTTGGAAGGTGTGTTGCTTTTGTAAGCCTTTGGCGTGGGTGTGGGTGAAGGTGTCCTGAATTGCAGCCCTCGGTCCCAGCATTTAACCCTCGATCTTTTACTTCCTCTGAGTAAGATGAAAGTCATAAGGGAATGGGTTGTGTTTCCAAAGTAGCAAGGGTGCTTTTGACATAAGGACACTGTAGCCAAGGTACTGCTTGCCAATATTGTTTGACCAAAAAAAACCCAGAAAGAGAAGCCCCAATCTTAATGATTGGGGTTTATTTTTCTTAAATTCTGAATCTAACTCTGCTCCCAGTTAAACACCTGTTGTCTTAGGAAAGGTTATGCTTACACCAACCACTGGTATTACATAGAAAGAGGATCCCTAGAAGAAAAGGTAATTGTTATTCTTTGAATATATTTATGCATGGAACAGTACCATGATCTGGCATTCTGAATAGTTATGGTGCCATTCATCCATCTGAATTGGGTGTTCTTTTCTTTTTTTATCCCATTTCAGGTATGTAGTGACAGTTTGGAGGGCCAGACTTTCTTCTCCAAGAAGGACAAGCCACTGTGCAAGAAACACGCCCACTCTATCAACATCTGATACTTGGAGTTGGTCTTGTGTAACCAATGTACTGAGCAGAAAGGTTAAAATGTCCATGTTCAATAATTGGTTGATATTTTTTATATACGGTTTTTCTAAAATGGAAGAGAGATGTGGAAACTTGCAGAAGGGATTGTACACTAATTTTTCAGAGTGTTTATTATTTACGATTCTGCTTCATAAAAAGAAAGGTATCAGGAATTGCACCCAAGCCAAACAATTAGTGTGTCTTTATCTCTACGCTTCGCACATTACTCTATTTCATGATTTTATGACCACATTTATCTCTGTTTCATTATGAGAAGTGAAGTATCTATAAAAGTAAATACCTGATCTTAGAAGTCTCGGTCTTGCTGCTATTCAACAAATAAAAGGAGATTGGATTCAGCAATCCCGATCACTTTATTTCAGTGGTGTTTTTAAAGTGTGTCCAGAAGTATTGCGGCTAAACTCCATTAAAAGGACCTCAGAGTAAAGATAAGATTACACAAAATATAAGTTTCCAAAACTTATTTTTTTAATCTGATATTAGTATACAGAATGCCTCCTACACAATTACATGTACCTGTGCCTTTGCACTTAAATTTCTGATGGGTTTGCAAGAGTCAGAGGTTTTTACAAAGCATTTAAGTGGCTATGCTGGTGAAAAAGAATAATTAGAAGACGCCACTTAAAAGAAAACATAAGTGGGATACTTTCCTGTAACTCATGTACTACCAGAACACAAGCCAAAACCCCCTGCTGCTGAGGATGTGTGATAGGATGAAAATGTCAGATCAAATCTTAGGGGAACAGGGATTTCGACTCTTTGGTTTGCAGTTCAGGTTTTAGGTAGCTTTAAGTGCCTTGCAAAGGGGAAATCGTGCTGAATCTGCAGGTAATAATGTTTTGTATCCAGAATGTGAGATTCTGGTATTAAATGAGGGAAGCTGCTGAAGTGCAACTGAGGACATTGGTTTTTTTTCTCAGCACATTCTTTATCATGTAGCTCACGAATATGTATATTGGTGGTGTGCCAGGTAGCGTACTGAAAACTTAACTGTCTTGCTCAGCTGTTATGATTTTTATTAGTTTAGGTTTTATTTTTCTCTTCCAGATGTAGTGAATGTATTGTTACATGATATTCCATTGGTTTAAGCAGCTCAGAACCTCTCAGATCTTGCAAGGGAGCAGAGAGACAATGCTGTCATTATGCATTTGGTGTGAGCTAGATCAGCCAATTCTGTGGCTTGATACGTATTTTGCACCCACACAGAGAGGCAGCACAAGGCCAATGCACCAGCTCAGTCCCCCTTAGCCTCAAATTAGGGCTTAACTGGTTTAATTGGAGCAATTGCAGGCAGCCAGGGAGGAGCTAGTGCTCCTCGGCAGAGGGTGAATTTGCTTCAGCAGAATTGTTCAACAGACAATTGGGCTCTCTTGGGACCAGAGCAGATTCCTGGAGGAAACTGAATTTACTTGCTGTTTGATTCAACTGGGGTGTCAGAGCTTAATTGTTAGTCTTTAGTGCTCTTTCTAGTAGACGTTAAAAATAACAATTTACTGGTTTCATTGTTGTGGGGTGGAGTTTTTTTTACTGATTTGACGGATGGTTTTATCCATAAAACTGTGGATAAAACAGTCACCAAAATTTTCCATGGTTGAGTAAAGCAATTGTAATGAGGAACATCAACAAAAGAGGAGGAAAGTAAACCAAAATTGCTGTACTGAAATATGAAAAAATATTTGGCTTTTTATAAATTCAGTGAGACAGGTTCACATCGTGGGGCTGTTTCACTTCAATTCCTGAAGTTGTTTTTGTTCAGTATTACCACATTTCTTTTTTAACTTCCAGTGGTACAGAAGAAATTTGGTAAATTTGGTGAATGTTGGTAAATAAGAAGAAATTTGGTGGTACGGTATAAAGCTGTTTAAAATGTTTACACTCTTGTAGATGTACCCTTTTGCGAGTTTGGCTGAAAATCAGAAGGGTGGAAGCAGACTGGACAAGATACAGTAACATGTAAGCCAGGTTGCTTTTAAAATTAAGTGGAATGTGGAGAAGTGAGACCTAAGGACTAGGTTTCAGTGGAGCTTTATTGCACATGTGTGAGGAAAGAGGAGGGAAATGCACAGGAAAGGGCGTTCCATAATTTCTACAATTCAAACCTTGCAATTTGAACATAGGATAAAAACTTCTCAGCTTGTCATTGGCCTTAAAATCCAACTAAATTTTGTTTAGCCTCATAATTTTAATTGGAATTTTTTTTTAATCCATGTGCTCTAGGGTTTGAAATTTTGCAGTTGTTAATGAATTTGAGGACAAAAGCCTGAAGGGCTCCAATAGAACTGCTTCATTTAACTGCTTTGCCTTTTAATTTCTGCTTTTATCTATTTGTTTAAAATTTTAAAGGAAGCATAGAGTCACTGATAGATAATGAATATTTAATGGCTGTACCAAATTATATAAATCAATTAAAAGGAACATAATTTTTATCGTTATTTTAATAAGTGAGATTTTAGTAGAGCACTTTATAATACTGCCATATATCTCACTGAATATTTATTACCTTTTGTTGTTGTTGTTGTTGTTTAGAACTATTTCATCCTGGTATTATTTTGTTTTATTTGTAAGCCTGCCTTTACCTCTAGAATCTTTTGGGGTTTGAGTGTATGTGTTTAAATATACTTCTTTCTACATGCACACATATGCACGTGCATTGAGAGACCTAAGTATATATGTGCATTTGAATGCAGACTTGACATAGCAAAAAATCACTTGGGGACTTTGTTAGATTCCCAACTGTTTTTCACACAACACACATACAGCATTCATGTTGTGAGGGTCAGGACAGATATATTAGTAACCTAACTACTGTAGATCTTTGCATGCATTTTCAGTCAGTCATTGTTTTTCTTCTAAAACAGCCTGTGAGAGAATTTGGCTTAACTCTGTTTGAAGGTAGAATGTCTTTATAAGTGAATAATTGATCCATGATGACAGTTTCAGTATGTTTTAATGAAATAATTCAGGATTGCATATAAATATAAATATAAATGCTTAAGATAACAATATGATAAACTTAAAAGCAGGAGTTGAGTTGTGGTTCAGTGTGTGTTGTGGTCTGTTAATTGTGTACCTATTTCTTCACACAGCTACTTGCCTCATCTAGCCATGTCAGCTGCTTTGCAAACATTGTTTTATGCTAAACTGCCAGCTGTTAGATCCTGGTGATTTCTTCACTTGTGTTTAATAACCTTTGGCATTAAATTTTGGCTGTTCGCAATTGCAAATTTAATTATAATTGAAAAACGTAACAAGCAAATAAACCCTACTCAAAACTTAAAATTCTCTGTCTTCAATCATTTTGTGGTTGTTGAATTTTTTTTTTTCCTGAATCTTAGCCAGTAAAGGTAAGCCATGATTGTACACATAACAGATGACATTTGAGCTGCTCATTCTTCAGGTTTTGTGATTTTTTTAGCTTTGTTTTACAGGGAAGGACCAGGGGTTGACACCAAGGTGACTGTGAGCCAGTGATAACTCCTCTGAGACAAGGAAGACCACAGTCTCCTGGGGTCCATTAGGCAGAGCATTGCCAGCAGATGGGGGAAGTTGTGGTTCTGTCCTTCTCTGCTCAGCCTTGGTGAGACCCATCTGGAAAGCTGAGTCCAGTGCTGGAGTGCTGGTCTCACCAGTACCAGAGACGCACCTCTACTGGAGTACAGAGCGAGGAAGATGGGGTGGGCATGGAGCATTTGTCATAAAAGGAGATGCTGAGAGAGCTGGGACTGCTCAGCCTGGAGAAGAGGGGCCTCAGGGGAGACCAACATGTACAAATACCTGGATAGGGGAGTCCAGAAAATAGAGCCAGGCTTGGTGTGTAGTCACAGGACAACAGTGAGGATGGTAAACATTGGAATGGGTTGCCCAGAGAGATTGTGCAGTCTCTCTAGTTGGAGGTACTCGAAACCCGACTGCATCCAGCCCTTGGACTAGTCAAGCTCCCTTCCAGCCTCGTAGAGTGTCTGATTCTTCATCTTTTCTCAAGATGGATGGAAAGGTATAAATACTGTGTTGAAAGATGTAGAATATGTAACAATGTAAAACTTATTTTGGCCAATTACTGTTTATTTGCTATCCTTTCTCCATCCTACTGCCTAAAATGCTTTGCACTGTTTCTTGGGAAGGCTTTAGTGTTTTCCCTAAGTTAACACTCTCCAAGGAAATGGCAGGCATTGTCTGATGCTGGACTTAGCCTTGGCATGGAGCAGTCTCTGTTTTCACTGTGGGACACTTAACTGTCTGCTCTAGCATGGCCAATTCCTTCATGATAATACCAGTCTGGTAAGAATCCCCTTAGCTGAGCATCTCTTAAACAGGCAAATGGTCTGTTGTTTTTCACCTTTATTTACACAGGCAAAGGAAAACACTGCACACAGCTCTATAAAATTTAGAGGCAACTTTACAGAAAACTTGCCTCCCCTTCAGTGTTTAGGCTACAAGCGAGACAAACGCAAGTCTATTTGCAAACAGTACATTAAGCTCCAGAAGCCAAATTTTTAAAGGCATAAAGTCTGCATTTGACGTTTTAATGGCAAAGGTTTGGTTTCTATCAATCACAACGTCATGTAACATTAAAATGCACCGACCGAAAAAAAAAAAAGAGAGATCTGTCATTCATTCATTAGGATGCTGTAATCCAGTGTAAGATTTATAGGCTTAAAACTCAATGGTGTGTTTTCACAATAAATCCACTTTCGCTGCTCAGCATGGAACAAATCTCTCTGTCACTCAAAATATTTGCTGGTCAAAATGCCCTATATGAAATCTTCAAAGGGTTTCTCACAAAATTGCATATAAATCCTTTTACCAGCAAAGGCTTAATTTGGGTTCAAGTTTTACTTTCTTGGGACGTTGGTTAATATCTTGTGCTCAGACAAGATCTTGGTTATATCAGAAACACATAGGGCCTAATTTATTATTAGCAGTCTGGTGTTAATTAGGGGGAATTACCAGAAATAGGTTGCTTGATGGAAATTTATTATGGTATCACACTTTACTGATGGTGAAATAGGAGTCACTGAAAGAGTGCAGCTCCTTCTCATAACCAGCTAATTAATAAGGTGCCAAAATTCCTCTGAGAAGGGTTTGGTCCTAACTATGGGAACCTCACAGGGCAAATGGTTCCTATGCAGTATTTAAAATTTAAAAGAGGAAAAGAGAGACGAGAAAAAGCTGCCCAGCAGAAGTCTCGAAAGTGGTATGGCTTTTTCTTTTATGAAATTTATGAAAGAAAATATTTAGCTGTGTTTCCAAGCTCATTAAAGAATGGCTTTTCTCAGACAGAAAAACAACAGCTAATTTATAATCTCGTTTGGTATGCTTGAACTTGGTTTTCAGTTTTACTTGTGCGTACTGCACACTACAGCTTGTAATTTTATGAATCAGGCTTATAATGAGCTTTTATATTACTCTTTATTGCTTTGCTTCATGGTCTTTCTCATTATCATTTGCCAGGAAAGTTGAGGTTGGCATAGAGAGGAAACTGAAAAATAGCACAGATCTCTGATAAGCCCCAATCTGTTTTATGTTACGGCAGTTTGGGGATAGAAAACCACTGTGTCATTAGAGATCTCATGAAAGTTGTGTGAGAAAGGCATGTTGTAATAAGATGGAGTGAAAGCAAAAACATCTCTAAAGAAATTTAAAATGGCCACACTAAAAGTTATGCATGACAGTTTTTTTAAAAAAATACTGAAGACGATAGGGTATGAAGTTGTAATAAAGCCCTTTTGTATTTGCACTGGAAGTACCTTGAACTATTGAAAAATATCCAACATTTTGGATATGCTTTACAACCTTTCTCCTGTACTGTGAGACTAAAGATTGTGTCATTGTGCCCTGAGTAATATTCACACTTTCCGTAGATCAGAGTTGTTTCCTTTTCATTTCTCCTGCCTTTGCTTTGCTTTTTCTTACTGCTGGGCAGTGCCATTGTTTGTTTTAAAATACTTCATTACAAGATAATCCTGTCAGGTGTGTCCCTTATTTCTCTTTGTGATGCATCAATGAAATGTCAAATGTTCCTTTGGTAGATGTAAACTTGCACTTAATTTTGGCATGCTTTTCAAAGTGTCAAGTTTTCCCACCCAGAAGTTTCCGCTGCAAAAATAACTTGAGATACTAGACCAAAATGATAATTATATCCCACATAAAGTCTTTATTTCCCTTGAAATCCATCAAGCAAAAGGGAAACACATGAAAACCAGTATAGGGCCGAAATCATGGATAACCCAAACAGGTACAACCTCACTGATTTCAACTTATTCCACTCCAAGTTAAAAATGGCTGGTGTCAAAGCAACTTTAATTTTATACTTACATTTGTCCAGTGAGCAAGCTCAGAATTAAGGACTTGATCCTGGGTTTTATCAGGATTTCCTTTTACCTGGGATCCAATCTTGGACTTACGCTTGGCTTTGAACAAGCACAGTGAAATTAATCTGCCGTGTGACTTTTTTTCCCACGCTTGCTACCCACTGACCATCAGTTGAGGATAACTGGGAAATTCAGAAAAGTGTTACCTGGAGAAGAAAACAGGCTGGACTTTCTTTGAAATAAATCAGTATGTATAAGTGGAAGTTAAATGATGCTACAGTAAGGCTGCAAAATTGTCTAGATCTTGTATGTTATTTTTGGATGGTGCTTTTTCATTTTTTCCAAGTGCGTGGCTGTGGTGGCAATCAGTTTCTGAGTGTGCTCTGATGAAGCCTATGATATGCCAGTCCCCCCCCCCAAAAGAAGTATTTTACAAGGTTGCAAAGCTTTGGCATAGGTTTCCTCATACCATATTCATCTTAAAGGCATTTGCATGGCTGTAAGTAGGAGAATCTTGTATTTTTCTGCTCAGTAGTAATTAGCATTCAAGGATTGTGGTGTCTTGTGGGAGCACTGCATCGCTATTTATACAACATGGTGTATTACCATGAAACTGGGAATTATAATTTGGAGTGTGATGGGAGTAATGTGGTGATCTTTGCTCTGCTATACAAAATAACTGCAAGCAGTTAAATGAAAATCAATATATGGGAGCTGTGGATTGCCACCTGCATCCAGACCTCAGCTTCTTCCTTGGATAGGTCCTGCTTGTTGCCTCTATGCCATTCATCTCCCCTCCCTCCACCTAGCAGCACCCTGGTGACCTTGAACCTTCGTTCTCCCACATCCAGATGCCAAAAATACATCTTTGGAGGCTTATATATAGGTTAGGTTTTTAAATTAGTGTACATTCAAGGATAATCACTGTTGAGGGCAAGTGTAAGCCTACTCTTATCAATATGTGTTTAAGTTAATGTAATGACTGACTTATTTTTCAGGGAGCATGTTGAGAGAAGACTAACTTTTTCCTGGTAGGGGTTTGCCAAGTCAACCAGGATAGAAATTGGTATTCAAACCAGTATATTTACTGGTTCAAACAGTAACAATGTTTGCTGTTCTGTCCTTCATGTCTTGCCATGATGTATATACAGTAAGCTCCCATCTTACTCCTGGAGGGGAGAAAAAGTGTGCTCCACAGCAAATTTTAATTGTGCTTTCAGTCACTGTAAAGACAAAAGGAAAAAGTGAGCTGCAGCAGAGGGCAGGACTGAGGGCACAGTGACAGGAGGAAAAAGGAGGTGGCAGTAGGAAATGGTTTAGAAACATGGCAAGAGCTTATGCAAGTCAGAGTGTTTTGTCGGTTGTTTCTTGTCAGAGATTGATGAGCACGGGGTCTGGAAAAGTGGGATAATTTGGCTATGGCAAGGTAAAACAGCAGGCAGGAGCTGAGGATTTTCCTGAGGGAAACTCAAGGAGCACACAGACCTTGCAGCCTCATGGGAAGGGACTTTCCCCTCTTTATTCTATATTTATGTTCACTACCAAATTTTTTTTCTGCCAGCTTTTTCCTTTGAGGTCAAATAGCTTTTTTTATCTTCATGATGTACACGAGCAGAAGCAAATCGTTTTTTGTCATCAGCTGATCTGGAGCTGGCCAGAGGCTAAAGTGAGATTTGCTTTACTTTACAGTGCTGACTGTTGCTTCAAATTACACCATCCCTCTCTGTGCTGCCTGTAGGTAGCAGCCCTATCTCAAATTCCCCCAGGGCTTTGCATCTCTGAAGTTCTTCCAGCTCTTGGCATGGCCACCTCTGCTAAAGTCCATTTGGAGATTTTGCACAGAAGCTCTGTGGAGCTGTGAGAGCAGAAAGCACCTCGAGCTGCTGCAGCCTTGTGCAGTAACCTCACCTAATCACTAACATTAATTTTTTTGTGTATTGCTATGGGTAAAGTTGGAGCCTCTGTTCTCCAAATGCTGTTTAAAATGCCTGAGTGCCAGAGCTAAACCATGTCCCTGGGCATCCAGCTGCTTTGGAAGCTGACACATTTCTGGAAGCTTTTTGGTGTGGCTTGTGGATAAACAAATCCATTGCTTCTTTGGGCCAGTGGGTTATGTAGATTTGCATAGATTTCATATCCTCCTCTATGTCATCTGTATATTATTAGCTGCTTGAGGATCTGATCTCTCCTTTGTCATTTTGTCAGTGCTGCCTTGTTTGGAGTTCCTCTTCATCTGGAAGGACACCCTGCCCCTTCCCTGGCCGCGTGCCCCAGCTGTGGTTTGAAGTGGCTCTGCCCTGCTGGGTACCACAGCTTGTTGATGGGAATGCTGGAGGAGTGAAACACCTCACCTTGTGCACTCTCAGGCAACTCTGCTTTGGCCAGGCTGGTGTCCTGGACCACAGATAGAGAAAGCATCCAGGAGCTTCTGCTTTTCCCTCCTGGTCAAAGTTTCCACCACCTGTTCAGTCCCAGCAGGCTCTCATGAGGCAGGATAGAGATGAGGCCCTGAAAAGCACATGGGATGAACTTGGAGAACATTCTAATGCACCCAGCATTTTCAGTGGTTGTGAGTGAAGGACACAGCTTAGCTCAAAGTGCATTTGGTCATAGAGAAAATGGGACAAGAACCACACAAATGTTTATCCATCAGTGTGCTCCCTGCTCCTCACCAAAGAACTTGGTCATGTGATTGTGCTAGGTGAGCCCAACATGCTGCATGGTAAAGACTGTTTTCTCTATTTATACATACTTTAATGTTTATAAATAATAACAAAAATAGTGTAAATTTACTTTGTTTTGATTCATCGGCTTTCTGGGAGCTTGTTCATCTGAGTTCCAGCATCCTTAAAAATTAGGATCTACATCTCAGCCAAAACGTGCCATGCAGGAAGTAGGAGTGCTATGGAAAACCGGAGCATGCAGTAACCAGAGGTTGTATGCAAAGAGGACTGAATTGGCACCATCTGCTACCTAACAGGGTCTTACTTTTCAGCCTTACAGATGTCCTTCTAATGGAATATAATCCATACAGCAAAGACAAGTGCTGGTTTTTTTATATCAATGCTCTTGGTCTGGTTTAAAGCTCAAACTGTTAGAGGTTTGAGGTATAAGAGTAAATCCAAGAGAATATTTGTTAGCAGTGAAGGCCAAGCACAGCAGTCAGTGATATGACCTGAGTAGTGTAAATTCTACAGGGCTTGTGTCTGTGCAGCTACAGAAATGAAGGCCTGTCATGGTTTAACCCCAGCCAGCAACTAAGTAGCATGCAGCTCCATAGAAAAGAGCAAATAGAGATGGAGAAAAAATTGATGATCCTGGAGAAGAAGTAGTGCTGGCAATTCAAGCAAAACAAGATCAAAGAGGAGATTGCTTTCAGGTGAGGTAAGCTAAATATTTTGCTTTTTTCCTAATCTCCACCACCACCCCCAAGCTTAGACGGAAGCATTTGCTTCACTTTTGTTACAAGAGAAATTAGCCAGAGATATTAAGCAAACTGTTTATTTTGTATAAATTCCAGTAAGTCTGGTTTTAATTTTCTTTCTTTTGTTATGGTTGTCGTATGGATAATACTCTGCATATGTATGCACAGACTAGAAAACCTTGTGTTGTGCCTCAAAGATGTAAAACACAAAGCACAGTTTGCAGCCCTTCTCTCGCTCTTGGTCATCGATTTCAGACAGAGTAACCCTGTTGTAGCACTCTGGGATTTGTGGGCTGGGATTTGGACAGGGAAATACCTGCTGGAATAAGGCAGAGACTGCAGGTAGCACTGAGCTTGTTACAAGGACAGTGTGCCTGGAACCCAGCAAAGCCCTGAAGCACGTGCTTCCTCTTAAACATGTAAACAAGTCCCCTTGAAGATAACTGCTGTATTAGGCTTTGACTTCAAGCAGTCTGTCACGGGCATTTTTAAAATAATATTTGTATGGCAAGTTTATCAATGTTTATATTCCTAACCAATTTTTTTAAATTATTACTGTTTTGAAATTGAGCAGCCTTCTTCTCTTGCGTGCAGATCCAGGCAATCTGCACATTTTCTAGGCTACTCACATTTGTCATTATGTGTAGAAGGTGGATTTTATCAAAATGATTCATAACATTATTATAACAGTGCATGGCTGAATTTGAGGATGGTAACAGATGTAAGTGGTTGTGACTCAGTACAATTGCTTATGTGATTCTAATTCTAGTGTAAATCTTCTCCTAAAAGTTATGGCTGCCTGAGAGACAGAAAATGACATTTTTTGCTTCTGGACCACTGACATAATTAGTATTTGAAATTCTATGTTTGCATAGCTCAGAAGAGCTGCACTCATTGGGACTGTGCTATCCTGCTGCTTCCCAGGTCTGTGTCCGTGTGCCACACATCCCGTGGAGTAACAAAGCTACCTTTGAGTCAGCAGCAGTGACCTCTCAGTTCTTATTGCATGGAGGTCTAAGATGTCAAATCTAAAACATGTCACTTATCCAGAGCTGGGCAGATTCAAGCTAAGGGAGGTGTATGCCGGAATTAGAGGAGGAAATAGATATTTATAGACAAAGTAAAAAGAGGCCATCTGAAGCTGGTTAGGTTTGGTTCTGTTGCAGACACAGCAGCAGAGACAGGAATTGTGCAATTGCCACAGGGCTTGGCCTAGATGGCTGCAACTGCTGGTAACCATTGCATCTTTTATAAGAAAGCAGCTGCTGTTTTTCGAGGGGATATCTTAAAACCCCATGTGTTTTGTCAGAGTTTCCCTACTTGAGCTGGAGAGGTTTTTCCATTCTTGGTGTCCTTGGCTTTGTTCACCAGTCTGCCCAGCTGGCAGACATGGTTTTCTTTCTGCAGTGCCATGGAAAGGAGCACAACGGGACCAAGTGGCCAAGCAGCCACTTGCCTGTCAGGAATTAGACCACCTTCATGCAGGAGAGTTGGCTTTAACTTTTAAAACTCCGTGTGAGAATTGCACTGTGTGCTAGAAACCCAACACCTGCAGTTTTACAAGTGAGTCTCAGGTGCCCCCCCAATCCACTAGAGCACAGTAAGAAATAAAAGGTTTACAGAGAAACTCAATTCAGTGGCAAATTATTCTAACAAAACTGATATCCCAGAGCTTGCTGGGATAACTTGCCAACTGTGGCGTAAAACCTTTGCAATAAGGCAAGGAAGGACATGGTTCTGTAGCTGTGGTTCTTAATTCATGACCACCCAAGGTAGGCTCAGCCCCATCACATTTATCATGCTTGCATTTCAGGGGTGATTCAGGCTGCCAGTGCTGTTTTGTGGTGCTCTCAGCTTCCCTTCTCTCTGGGGAAGGTGTGAGGAAGACAGATGCAGGTGCTTTGTAAAGGAGAAAGGAGACAGCAAATGTTTGCATCTTTGCACAGCTCACCTAAAGATACTGTCCAAGAATACCTCTTCAGAAATGAGATAATATTACAGTGCCTTTGCACACAGAATACCTAGGAATAACTGAAGGGAATTCATTTAATTGTAAAGGGTTTGGTGTTTCTGTAGAGACTATATGTAAAATTGCTATATAATTTTTATATAAATTATATTATCTTACATTTGCTCATAATTTGGAGCCTCTCTAATAGGTACTGTCTGTCTAACTTACAAACGTCAGAGCTGTTCCCAGCGAATTTCACCTGTACTATATTTAATATATGGCATTTATGCATAGCCAAAATTACCCTTCCTAAATAAGTTGCAGCAGGAATTTATAGCCCTTGTCTTCTTTACAAGAATAGTTCACACTTTCATGTGGCATGAGTTTACCCAAGTGGACCAAGATGAAGGGAAGTGATGGTTCAGATCTTACATGATTATTTGCCCATCTGTGTAGTCCTTCTTTGAATATTGCCAAGATAGGAAATACAAAGTGCCTTAAAAATGTCAAAGTCTTTAATTAAAAAGTAAGCAACAGTGACATCTGAAGCTAATATTACAGGGGGAAATAAAAATAGAAACAGAGCATAGATAAGGACTTTGATATGATTAGTCAAGTGCCAGTGGAGCCAAAACTCAGGCTCTGAGGGTATTTTGAGGAAAGCATTTAAAGGGATGGTTGCACTGCCTGCTTGCTGGGTGCTAGGATTTTCAGCAGAGTAGGGAGCTTTTTCTTCCAAAACACTAACACTAAGAAGATGGAATAAGAGAGGCGAGTGGGATGTGTCCGGCATCTCCTGGGGTTCCCTCTCTGCCTGTCCTTGGGCAGAAAATGAGCCAAAAAGGAGCA
Organism: Cyanoderma ruficeps; assembly: GCA_008694505.1. NCBI lineage: Eukaryota > Metazoa > Chordata > Aves > Passeriformes > Timaliidae > Cyanoderma > Cyanoderma ruficeps. The sequence continues at coordinate 929,413 of VZDJ01000084.1, read as the reverse complement.
CATCCACTGTGTGCCACAGAGAAGCTGTGGCTGAAGCAAAGACCTCAGGAGAGATGATGCAGTAGTGTCCCCAGCCTTGGTCAGCTTTAGGAGCCACGGGAGCAGGGGGATTGGGAGCAGCCTGGCTACGATTGCTGTTCCAGCAATGAACACTTGAGTCCTGTTCTCCTGTGCCATGGCCTCAAAGGCAGGGCCGGAGCCACCCACTTGTCCCCTTCCCCACTAGTGCCTCCCCACCTTGCACCAGGGTGGATATCCCTGCTCCAGGCCCCAGGAAATATTCCCCAAAAGGCAGGAAGGTTAGCTCATCTGTTGCTTATAGCCTGCAGTCTTTGTTAACGACGGCGACTATATTGGGAGTTTTCTTGGAATACGTGGTTATAAACGGTCATGGGGAGTTCTTAGAAATATCATTTCAACTCCCTGTGCTCGTAACAGATGCCAGTGCATTCAGGCTCTGATCACACTTTCCAACCTTGCCCTCATCTTGCAGGCACTCCACTCCCTTCCTTCCCACAGACAAAAGATGCTGGGCTGTGAAATGCAGGGGGCAGTGATCTGGCAGATGAATGAGGTTTGTCACACACATTTCAACACTTGTCACATCTCCCAGGAGGTGCTTGTTACCCAACGTGGAGTGACTGCATTTGAATGCAACACCAAAAGACAAATCTGCCCTTCAAATACTCAGCCTGCAAACATCCCATGCTGGTCCAAGGGAAAGGGTGACTTCTTTGTTTATTTCTATAGAGTAAAGCAATCCAATTAACTGTGGCTCTTTGTGGGGAATTGAAATGGATATCGCACTTTTTTTTTTTTTTTAACTAGCAGTTTGCAGTCACTTTCTTTAGATGTCCTCTTTCCTAGCTGATATTTCCTCTGATTTATTTCCCTGCAGAAGTGGATCGTTTAAGTGAGTTTTATGTAAGACCTCTTGGCTGTCTTACAGTTCTCTACATGTTTCAATATATTCCACTGTTAAAATTTTTAAAAGTAGGTGGGGAAAGAGGAAATTTCTGGGTAATATAGAACAATTTCTGAAGTCAATGTGCTTGGACTCAATTTTTCAGGGCATTTTTCCAGAGATCTAATGATGCCAGAAAATAAAAATAGCCAACTAGCAGGACCTTTCTTAAAAACTCCTCTGCAACACAGCAGAAGTTTCATGGTCCTCATCAGGTCCTTTTCCACTGTCACTGGGGAGAAACAAAACACTATCACAAGCACACAGAAAAAAAAAGTGCTATATAAAACTGCTATAGATGATGAAATTCTTGTAGCAGAAAGAATTGAAGTTAATATGTGATCTTTTCTGTAAAATCAGAACAGTCGTGGTTGACTAAATGGTCTAGCTGAGCTTTGCTTTCTAGAATAGTGGAAATGTCAGCTGAGCAATTGTGTTCATTCACAGCAGGCCACAGGGAGAGCAGCAGGCTGGGCTCACACACCAGGCTGGTGCTATAATTATTGCTATTACACACTCTGTGGGCAAATGTCTGGAACCAGGGTATGCAGTCCCAGGGGGTCTCAGATAAGTTAAGATGCAACTGTTGAGAGAAATATCTTGGATTTGTAAAAGCACTCTATTCATTTTCAAACATATGTATTTTGGATCGCAAGTACGGAAAGCCTCACACTGATAATTTTTATAAAGTTCAACTAATGAAAAACTCAATGTGTGAAAATGAAAATAGAATGAGATGGGGATGTTTTTCAGTTCTCTTTTATTCTCTTGCGTTTGAGGATATGTAGTAAAAGGATGTGCATCTTGAAAAGAGTGTGACTTATGGATTTGCCCATGAAATTAATTGCACTGTATTATCTTATTGGAATATTGTGTAGCTCAGAGACGTTGTGTAGTCTCCATTCCTTAAAGTTTTTGAGTCCCAACTGAATCTCTGAATCCCTGAGCAACCCAGTGTGGCCTCACTTCTAGCAGGAGGCTAGGCCAGACACTTCAGCAGGTGCCTTCCAAACAGAATTATCCTATGATCCTATCAAGAAGAAAGAGAATTACAATTTTAATTGCACGCTTTCAGGCGAAATTTTGTGCATTTGTGTGAGAGAAACACTCCCCTTGATGGAAAGTGAGGACTTAACTGGATTAATATATAATTTTACACACTTTCCAGGAAATGTTGCTGAAAATACCATATCAAACCACCTTCCATTTCATTAATAGCCTTCTATGATATAAGGTGTGAATGAAAATATTACAAAATGTGGAAATTAAATAAATGACGAAACACAAGAGTGGTTAATGACTGAGTAGCTTGGCAAATGAATTAACAGGATAGTGTGAGCTGCATTAGCTTAGGCTGAGCTGTGTGCATTAATGATAATACTCTATGCAGGATCAGCATTATGAGCTCTTCAGTTATTGCTGAAGCAGAAGAGCTGATCTGCAATAATTCCAGGTTCACCTCACTCATCCCACCTGTCATTTACGCCAGCTGCCAAATGGTATCTATGAAATTCTTACTCATGTCTATATTCTTATTCCTGGTTTGGCTAGTAAGAAACTATCTGTGCGGCTAATCCTTATTATACCCTTTTCCCCCCCGTCAATTACTTTGTGTCATTATTACTTAGACAATTGCAACAACATGACTGGCGAAAAATGGATGTATAAAAGACCCAATCTGAAATCTTATGCTTGTGCCATTCATAGTATTTCAAATTCTTTATGAAAATGTTGTTTCGGTTGGCCCAAGTTGTTAGAATGTGCATAGGAGAGCTGCTTACTCTTGCCTCCATGTGTGTGTACATCTTGTTTTAACCTGACTCCAGCCCTACATAGCAATGTTCATGGAAAACTTCACGAAGGTCACATGCCACATGTTAGCTTAGCAGCTGAAGGATGCATAAGTTTAACAGCAAGAGAAAAATTAAATTAGGTAAAGGGAAAAAATGACTATTTAGTGATTTAAAATCACTTAGACCTCAGCTGGTTTGGGTTTGAACACAAGAAAATGAAACTACATGGGCTTTATGTGAAATCTCTTCCATCTGTTTCAAACAGGAAGCCAAACTTTTTGTCATGTGGTTAGATATGAATTTTTCAAACATGTTTTTCATAGATCCTTTCTGAGTTTATTGTGATGCCTTCCAGAGGTCACGGTGCAAGTCACTGTAAATAGATTAAATTACCATGCCTTTACAAAGAGAGGAGTGTGCACAGTCACCGGAGTAATCCCGGTCTGACTTCCCAACCTTTTGTGGCTGTTTCAAATAACAAAGTGAAAATTTTCGTCTGTGTTTCCTTTGTCTTTGGATATATCCAAGCAAGTCATCAATTTCCTCTTCACCCACACAGTTACCCAAATCCTTTTATTTCAAGATAGTGATTTGTTTTATAGAACTGTTACTAAAAGGATCTGAACTGAGTGACTCTGGGAGATGCTTTATGTATTTTGGATCTTTTAAAAGACAGCTGACTTGAGAATAACATGACAGAAGAGTCCCTTGTCATCTTTCAAGAGGTTAAATCTAATGAATTGCAATTTATATGTGGCAGAGAGTTCAGCTTATTGTGGGTTGTTATTTTCAATTAGTAGAGCTTGTGAAATTCCGATATAAAATAATCTTTACAAGGGAGATGTAAAGAATGGAAATTATCTCAGAAGCTTGAAGGGAAGTATAACTTGGATTCATATTGTTTTCCAATAATTATTTAATTCACAGGGCCTGTCCTGTCTCTTCTGGCCACATAAAGAGATAGAGCAAATGCAACCACAAGGTTTGAGGTGTTCATTACTTCAACTAGACATACATACAGTATAAAACCACAAAGCATTGCAGTTTAGAAAGGGGCCCACAGCTTTAGGGATAGAACAGCATCTGGGATTCTTGTTAGCTCTAGATAAAAAGTTTACCTTTGAAAAGAATTTGCAAAAGGTATCATTTTAATGGTTGGTTCTATGATTAGGTTCTATGATTAGGATCTTGCCTCATGAATTTGCTGCCCAAGAGATAGATAAATACACATTGATACAGACATTTTTTTGGTCATAAATCGGTTCTGAAATAAAATAAGCAATACTTACTTCTAAGTTTGATCTGTCATTTGCAACTGGAAAAAATTGATGTCCCAGGACATTTCAGTGCTCAGAATAAATTGGGCTTGGGACTGTCAGATACTTCTTTGCATCTGTGCAGAAACTTGCTCAACTGCAAGAAGTAAGAATAATGGAGAAAAGGGAAAAGATTTTTTTTAAATAGGTGATTCAGGTTTCTTAAAGTAACATTAGAATGTACTCTGGAGTTTCATGTTTTAGAGAAAATCAAAAGAATTACATTGTTGAATAGATAAGGGCAGCATGATAATTGATTGTATCATATTCCTGACAAACTATCACATGGGCTCTCATGCTCATATCAAGTGTGCTTGTGGGTATAGATATATATGTTTACATAATGTGTACATGTATATTTGTGTGCACTTGGGTTTCTGTAAGATGAAACGGTCCATATGCTTTTTCCTGGGCTATGCCCAGCACATTTATTTAATTATTCAGTGAGAACATACACTACCAAGTTCTTGGACCTTTTTCTTTTATTTCTTTTTCTTTGTAAAAGCTTTGATACTTTTTGGCACTGGCTCGTGTAGTCAGTAGAGTGTATTTAATGGGTCAAAGGCATTTTTATTACCTTTTAAAATGTTTAACAGGGTTTCTGTATAATTTCTCTATGTGTTCTATTTGTTTATTTTTGTATATTTTTGGTATAAAGAGGCAACATTGTGGTGTAAGGTTTTATTACCTTGGCAGTGTCATCATTAAAGAAGTATCCATCTTTCCATTATGTGCCCAATCTATTTAGGAGCTTACATTCTGAACATGGAAATTAATTCCCAATGAGTGTCCTGATACAAATGTCCCAGCAAGATGCCAGTCGTGATATTCTTAAGTCGAGTTTTAAAGAGATTGGCACTTTAAAATAGCTCAAAATCTGTTTTTCCTATTTTTTTCTCAAGTGTGATAAAAAATACATAATTTTTCTCTGAACAGTAAAGGGATTGATCCATCACTTCCAGGCATTATCTTGGTTGTAACAGGACATAGTCTGAGATGAAACTAAAGCTCAGGAAGTGCCAGTTGCTGAATAGTTTAGCCTAGCTTTTGCCATTATGAGAGAAATGCAAGTGGACTATTTGATAGGAAACAGATGAGAACTGAAGTGCATGTAATCTGGATTTTCTCCTATGCTACACACAGGGAAAATAGTACATATTTTGAGTTGAAAATAACAGCAACATATTAGTCACTAAAGTCATACATTGTCTTGTGTTTCTTTTTGCAATGCTGATTATTGGATTTGATGTTTTTTAACTCTGCCAATTAAATATTCTGATGTGTACTTGATTCGGTGCAGATTTTTGAGAAGGACTGATCAGGAATTAGGATTTGGTTATAAAATCCATATGAGGGAGTTGCACTGAAATGTTGGTTTCTTGTATGCGGAAGTCAGACATCACTATCTGGGTTTTCTGGGTATAGTGGCCTTATTAATTCAGTGAACATAGCATAGCAGACCACCTTCTAGACACCTGGTGGGTGGCAACAGAAGCACTTTTTACTGCCTGAGTTCCAGTCTGTTGCACAGCTCCGTAGAAAGAAATGGTTTATGGTTATAACAACTCAGAGTCAGATTTCATTTCTGAACTCTGCTGAGCTTTGCCATTCAGTAGGCAAGGGTGCAGCTACAGCAACAAGCTCCTCGGTATTTGGAATCTCTTTCTCATCACTATGGATATTTTTTAAGGATTTTTTTTTTCTTTTTTGGCAAAGAAATCATAGCAAGAGGCCAACTGCAGAGTTACCCTGTAGGCTGCAAGTCTCCCTCCCAAATGGTACTGAGAAGCTGGAGCTCTGCAGATGGAGAAAACCAGCAGTTGTGTGGTTTGACCCTGACTCTTTCACGCCCTCTCCTCCCATATACAGAACACAGAGGTTCAAACAGATGCTAGACCAGAGCTCAAGTCCAATGCTACATCAGAGTAATAAATACGGCAACTCTATTACAGAGCTCGGTAATTTCAAGTTTAGTGCTATTCCCCAGCTTGGGATAACTCTTTAAAAAGGACCAGTGCTTGGAAAAATACCAGCATCAAAGGTGTATTCACTACTGTCCTGACTGTAGTTCCTCTCTTTTGGAACAAAACAGTCATGGTATAGCCATTACACTGTAGATGCCTTCTGCTGTGCAAAAAATATAATTCCAGAATTGTCAGTGCATGTTGTGAACATAGATGCAGAATATGTGAAATTTATGAACATGCCTGTAGGTATAGGCATAAATACATAATAGATAAATAAATACATACATACATACCTGAGAAGTTAGGAGTGAAGGTAAAATGTGCAGGGGGCCAGTTTCTTGTTCAGTTTGCTGAAAGAAACATCACCTGTGCACCTGTCCTGGAAGAAACTGATGGAATATTAAGGAGATTGCAGTCAGTTATTCCTATTATATGATATCCTAAACTGGTGGAAGATGAGTAAGTGCAGCATCAACTCCTTTTATCATTGCTCAGGATTTCCTGTTTGTATCTTTGGTCACACCACCTCTCTGGAGTGGCTTTCCAAAGAACTACCTTTCCCATAAAGCTGTGGGGCAGTGCACAGCCGAGAAGCATGTCTGAAGCTCCTCCTGCTTGTCACTGGTTTCCCTGCCTTGGGAATATCTATAATCCTGGCCCATCCTTGCATGCTTGGGATCCATAATGAGGAATATAACGGTTCATAAATCACAGTGTATCAACTTTGGCTGAGTCTTTGAGAGCCAGTCCCTTAAGTCACGTGCTGCAGTTGAAGAGCCAGCCTGAGCTCGGACAAGGGAAAGAAGCAGTCAGGTTCCTGCTGACATTTGGAATCTGCCGCCTCAGAAACCATCATTTTTTTAATGCATGACTGAGAGCCTCATTTCAATTAGGGGTCTGTGCCATTGGCTATCAGCTGTGATGTTGTGGAGTTTGCTGTGACAGGATACTCCCTTTTCCCAGACCAGAGTCTCCACTCAGTCTCTTGACAGTCTGCCAAGCTTTGCAACTGGAATGTGTGAAGTTCAGTTTCAAAACACTTTCTTTCCATCATTTCTGCCTGTTTTGATCTAGGATGTGAAACAGGTTTCTACTTTTGTTATAGGATTCTTGTTCATTCTTGCCAGATTCAAATTTATTATATAATCTGGCAGCATCAGATGACTGCCTAGGAATGAGTAGCAGATGCATCTCCTGAAATACAGAATTCCTTGCTACAACTGTGCATTGGTGGCTTGATAGCCACCACTACATGGCTGGATTTGTGGCAACAAAGGCATCACGAATTTCATAAAACCAAAACCAGATGTAATGAGCTCTGAAGAGGGTGTGATGCAGAGCTGGCCTGCCCCACCATAAAAATGATGAGGAAAACATTTGTCCTGACACAACCACACTGTCGTGGTAATCCTTTCCTGCCTAGGAGCAACTCAGGACTGCCCTCTCTGAGGAGACTCGTAGCTATTGTCAGCATTAGTCTTGTTTCTCCATTTACACACAGTTGTACTGCAGGCAAACTCTGCAGCTCCTCTTTAATCTACCAAGAATGACACTGATCCAAGCTAATGGATGAGGTCCGTTCATTTCATGAGGGGCTTTGAGGCTGTGGCCTCAAAGTGGGGTTTTCAATCCCACTGCTGGCATAGTGAAAAAGAAGTTACAGGTAGTAGTGCCCATGAGATTGCCAACTGCTGTACACTTCAGAAACTTGGAAAGAACAACTGAGAATACTGGCATGACTGGCATTTTCCATCTTTTTTTTTAAAAATAATCATCTACAAAAGCCATCTGCCAGCTACTGCTACCAGCAACTAGTGCAGTGGAAAAGGCTATTAAACGTCTTAGGAACCTCCATTCAAAACTGCTCTCAAAAAGCTGGCTAAGCTGCAACTTGACTCTTGAGGTACCTGATGCCTCCAGGACCTTTCCTGCTTGGTGTTATGTTCTCCAGCTGCCTCAGGTGGTACCTTTGAACATTTTACCCTCACCTTCACAGGACTAAGCACCTCAGCTGTTAGTATGGAAGTGAAACACATCAAGGTCTTTAAACAGTGCTATTTTCCCCTGAAGTCCTTAGCAGCAGTTGATCTTGGTGTCCCCAAAATGAAGTATAACAGTTGTCTGTGCAAGCCTTTTCAAAGGCGTATTTAAGTCTGAATGGACAGGGCAGGTTTTTGCTACAGTGTGCTACCTACTCCCATAAATAGTGATTCCCTCAGAAAAGGGGAAAAAAAACCCCAAACCCAAGATACAAAACATTAAAAAGCCCAACTACTGGTTTGGTCCAGTTGTAAGCATTCTCAAAAAATGCTTGCTACATACTGAAATGATTATGTTTCTCTCAAAATGAAGTCACAGCTGCCTCTGCCTCTTAAAACATAGCTGGAAGAAGAGAAAAAAATGCCTTCATTTTCATAAAACATCCTAGTCAGATCATTCATCAAGTGAGAGGATATTTCTTCTGATACTGAAGGGAATACAAGGTCAGAATGCTCCATCTATGAAAAGCATCCTAGAGCTCATGCTATAGATCTTTGTTTTGTTTCAGTGTAATTTGTCTCTGAGCAAAATGAAAATAACAGTAATAATTCTGTGTTAATTGGCCCAGATGAGATGCGTGAAAATTCCTGGATTTTCGTCTTGTTCTCCCATATCACTTGTGTAGTGACAGCAACCAGGGGCATGGGTGAGTCCTTCAGTGCATAGGTAGGCCTTGAACTTCTTCCTGTCCTCTCCAATCCATCTTCAATTATGGAATAGGGGAGTCCTACCTAAGGCGACCACCATTTAAGTAAAGAGCTATGAGTGGGATGAGACCATCCTGAGTTTCTTCTTTCTGTCGAGCCTTAGGTACTTTCACTCCAGCCCCAACCCTTTACAGTCCAAAGTCTCTTGCTCTGAGGTGAGGTACTGCTGTGAGCATTCTTGATATGGGCTGTGGGGCTTCACAGACCAAAGCCCTTCACTGTGTCCCCAGTTACCTAGCTCATCTCTGAGAGGTCTGTCTCTGGATCATATCCTGGGACAGATATCCTTATGCCCCATGGATGTAACCATGGTGAGAAGAAAAGGTCTTTCTCCTAAGTCCACCCCTGCATTTTGCAAAAACAGGCATAAATTAAAAATGTTCCTTAGCAGTTCCTCAAGCGGATGTCAGTGCGTCACAGATCAACCATAGACAGACCTCAGACCAATCCTCACTAAATTATTTGCAGGTTTCTCTTGTAGATCAACAGTTGGCAAGAGGTTTTCCAAAACTGACTAATGTATTGTATGCATGGTCTTGAGGATAATGAATGGATGCACATCTGTGCTCAGTACTTTTTTGCCTTTCAGAAATTCCCCGCATTCCACAGATGTGAAATGAGATCCTTCAGATGTGAACAGTGCTTTTGAATTTCCTTCACAGCTAAAGAGGTTAATAACTTGATGACCACAAAGAAACCACTTAGAAAATAAAACTTCTTTGCCTTTTAGATTAATTAATAAAATTTAGTAATAGTGGTCATTGTATAAAATTGGTCATTATTTTTCTGGTGGAAACCAGTATTTAGGGATCCAAATGCCATAGTGGTACATACTGCATTACAGTGTTGGATATTTATACAGCAGCTATCAGGGTTTCATATGTCCTTGTTGGTGATTCCCACACTGTTTATTAGGACAGCTCAGAGTTTTTGTTTCAGGTAACTCCAATTATTAAGACTGTCAAGAGCAAGTTGAACAAACCTGGGTTAGGAGACAGAGGGGACAACTTGGGAAATGGATATTGTAAGCCACAAAAACTGCAGCCAGCAATTTCTTCACAAATGGAAATTTGCAGGAGGAGATATGTGGATGTTGAATTCTGTGCTAGGAGTGTGTCACTTCTTGCCTTGAGACAGAGGGCATGCTTTACAGGGCGCTTTGAATTTTTTTCAAGGCCATATGCTAGTATTTGTCATTAATAATTGAATTTATCCCAATCTCATTTCCAGGTAAGAGCTGCTGAGTCATAAAGTGGAGCAGAAAAAGCAATATGACACAAGACTTCCATAGCCTGGCTTTTGTTCTCTACTGTACATGAGTACATACCATATATGACTGCAAGCAGGTCGCCAGTTTTGGCCTACATTGAGGCTAATTTTTGGCACAAAGTAAGTCTGCAAACTCAAGGTGAAGACATTTTCTTGCTGTTGTCTAAATATTTTTAGAGGGATTTGTTTTAGTCAAAGTATAATTGTGCACCTTTGATTCAGATAATGAATATGCAGTGTAGTTATTTACAACAGACTGCATGAACACCATCTCTTTCTTTCTCTCTCATTTCCTTTATGTTATCCCCCTGTGGAAACCAAAACAAGAGATTTTACTACTAAAGGCTGGGTAGCAGCACAAGACCTTAGCAGCAGGTAGGTCTCCTGGCACAATCCCCACTGGGTTTCCAGATCTGGCAAACTGCTACTTTATGTATGTCAGAATTTTTCCATATTTTTAATATTTTTGGGTTTTTTTCAGTCACAGTGAGGCTTTTTCCAGAAATAACGCATGTCTCAGATTAGAGCATATGAAATAGTTTTTTCTGTTGTCCTTTTGTGGTCCTCTAGAAGTAACTCTCCACCCTTCTGGGTTGAAAACTGCTTATCTGCATGTATATCTGCACTGGGTTGGGCGTGCTTTTTTTAGCAGGAATAAACAATCTCAGAGAATGAATAAGCTGTCACAAGCAGCTTTGGAAATTAAGAGCAAAGTCATGGAAAGCACAGAGCTAAAAAGGTTCTTTTTGTCAATGCTTATATTCATGGTTCATAAAAATCTAATTCAGAATGTTAGTTCACACCCCTCAGCTCCCCCCAGAAAAATCCATTCAGACACTGTGCATTTGTCATTTGTGGGCCAAATGCTGACAACCCTGGTATTATCCCATCTCACAGTCCAAGAAAAATCAACTTTTATCTTATGAAAAATTATTTAACGTATCAGAAATATTGCAATTTTTTTTGTGGAGTTGTGTTTGTGGTGCCTTGCTATATTACAGAGTTAGCACAGCAATCTCTCCCTTGATGGTTTCATGTTCCTCCTAAACAGGCACAAAGAAAATTAGAGTCATGCATCTGATGCTGAGGTTATGGAAAAACCAACTTCCAAATGATAGTAAACTAAAAGGAAGATTCCTGCCATATATTTTTTATTTGGTAGCATGTTTCTCTGTGAAAGACAAGAGCTCTTTTTTGATCACACATGCAGAGGGTCCCTAACTCAAGGAATTTATATGGGTGGGAGAGGAATGGAGGCACAATAATGAAGGTGCTTGGGCAAGGCAGCCACAACTAGAGCTGCTCACTGCATCCCATTAGCCTCCCTGGAAAAGCAAAGCTGCTGGCCTTCCCTGAAGACATCACCTTTAACACAATCCAAATATTTATTTAGGTTTATTTCCTTATCTGGAAGATGTGGGAAAAAGCCAAGGGTCTCCAGGGGGACCAAGCATTAAAACGGCTCCCTTTTTTTTCCAGATAAGGACAAAATAAAGTACTAGCAGTGCTAGATTTTTTTTAATCTATCCTGTTTAATTTTATGGCAAAATTAAACATCTTTTCATTAAAAACTGAACTGCACAGTCTGGCCATTTACATATTACTTATCAATGAGTTTGTTCAGCCATTGGTCCCTAAGGAGAGCCCTGTAAGCCAAATGAAGCGCCTTTGGCATGCTGGAATTCTTGGTGCCCACTACAAGCAGGGAATGAAATGGGAATATTTCACAATCAGTGATGGACTACAAAATGCCAAGGAAGGAAAATACAGGTAGCTTATCTGAAGAAGGTGATCCACACTCTGTTCTTGCCCCCTACTTTGTCAAAAAATCTGCCATAAAAGCTCCTTCAGACAGGCATGTAGGAACAGCTTTTGGCTCTGCTATTAGTTTAGCTTGTGTCAGGCTTGCTGTCCCTGGGAGAGGTGTGAGGATTTGAGGGGCACCAGGAAACACGTGTGGAGAGGCATACGTGTGTGAAGAAGAGTATTTCTTCCTCAGATCTGTAATCAAAACAAAGCTTTGAAGCCTGAAAGCCACAAGAGTCAAGTCTGTAGAAAAGAAGTGTGTTCTGTACCCAGCAGAGAGTTTTCTCACCACAAAAGACAGCTCTTCGAACAGGCTGGAGAGACCCCTGGCCAGTCAGCCCTGTACAGCTACAAAACCTGTCTGAAAACGTGTCCAGATGCTCCCTGATGAAGTTTCAGGCAATGTCCTGCAATAGTCCCCAAAGCAGAGGAACTGAAAAGAAGGAGTTTCAGAGGGAGGGTGGTAGCCCAAACTAAGCAAATAACTGTTTTGTTTGACATTCTGCCCAAGGCTCATAATTGAAATAAAAAGCTCTGACCTGTAAGAAACCCCGGGTGTGGTGGAAAGTGCTTCCTGGGCTGGGGGAAACGGGCGAGCCGCCCTGTCAGCTGCCTGGGGCATAGGTGAGCAAATATGTGGCCCCTGGCTGAAAAGGGATTATGATGGGAAGTATTTTGCATGGATTCATAGTTAATGATGCTCAGGATTACTCAGGTACTTTTGTTTTGAGGCTTCAGTAGAAACTTGTTCTTAAGGGCTGTGAGAATAATCCTGTGAAATCAAAGTTGCTGATGCTTTGGCACAAGCAAAGTTTCACTCAGAAGACTTAAATTTTCCAAGCCCGATAAGTGCAATCCAGCATGGCAGAGTCCACTGATGAGGTGACAAGTCATTTTCTGTACTGTTTGAGTTCTATTTTGAATCAAGATAATACAATGTGAAAGGCTCCAGAAACAACGCTTCTCAATATGCTGTCAGTGTGCTGTATATACAGCACCAGGCAGTGCATAGATGAGAGCAAATATAGATGTATAGCCCTGGATCAGAAAGTCAATTTAAAACATAATTTATTATGTGAACTATGGCTGACAACAATCTGATCCCATGTTTTGGCCAGATTTTAAAACTTCACTGAGCTTCAGTACATGTGCCCATCTCATGCCGGTGCTGTCTCACTTTGGAGAATGTGAGAAATGCTCCAGGGTAGCTCACACCGGATGCAGAAGCAGCATCATTACAATTTGTAGAAGGAATTGTTTTAATCCAAGAAACAATAGAAACAAAAATGGTGAGCATCTGCTCCGAAGGACAAGTCCCAAATATTACATTATCACTACTGGGAACTGTGAAATGAGAGTCCACTTTAGTAGTCCTCAGCAGTACTTCTTTTCTGGTAAATATTGCAGTGTTGGCAAATGGAATGTATATTTATGGAACAGCTTTGTTTTTGATGGGATTAGTGTAACTGATGAGGCTCATGTCTACAAAAAGAGAATTTCATTGGGGTATTTGAAGATTATGAACAGTAATATTTCATTATAAGATGTCTTTATATATGTGCAAATTGGCAATATGACAATCTTTTACTTAGTGAACTGATACTGAGGGTGATCACATTGCTTTCTCATGATTTAACAAGGAATTAGAATCCTAAACAGTGGTAAAATGCATTTGAAAGTATTTGACCTTGACCAAATCATAGCTTTCAGTTTAATTTTATTTTTCATTCCTTGCAGAGACTTGATAAAGTAGATAAACTGGCCCTGAGTTTTGCTATAACTTACTGTTTGGTACTATTTGGAATTTCTGTTGTGCCTTTGTGAGATACCCAAGCATAATTATGCTAGTTTACCCAGCACAGCCTGTTCCCTTCACTGCACCAGTATAAAGTGTCTGTTGTTCCTAAACTCAGTGACTTTCAGAGCACTTTAAGAGAATATATTTTCTTGAAAAGAAAAACGAGAGGAAGTCAACAGCGTTTTGTATTAAATTGTTTGTGTTCCAGTTATAGCTGGAGAAGCCTCCTGTGGAGTGTGTCCTCAGCTTTTCTCAGACAGGGCAAGTTCAGGGAGATTGCTTGTCCCTGGGACCTTGAGGGAGTCTCAGCTTTTGATGTTTGCATTTTTTTCTGTGCAAAATAATAAATTGGAGAACAAGCTGCAGCCTTGAGTAATCTTTCAAGCTCCCCACCTGTTACCAATATGATTATGTTAATGAGCCTTAATTGCCCAGAAAAGCCTCACATGGGTCTTCCACCCACACATCCTACCCAGGTAACCAGGGTCTCCAGTGAAGGTCAGGACTGAATACCTCCTTCTTCTCTCCGAGTACAATTTTCTCCAGCCCTGTCTCCTGCTGCTCCTGCTTGGAACGCCAGGTGTGGCTCACACCTTGCCACGTGGGGGCCATCAAAGGACCAGCTCTACCCTGTGTTCAGGTACTGTGGGGGGACAGGGTCCTGAAGAGCAAGTGTATGACTGGTGCTGGAGAGGCCCTCAGCTCTCCCTGAGCTGGGGAGCCCCTCCTGCTGTTCCCTGACACTGCAGCCTTGCAGCTCAGCATCCTGCACTCAGCTGGGGCAAGGGGGAGAGAGCGCATCATTGAACAGTAGCAAAAAAGCAATTTGTGCTCCAAAGCAATTTGGTGCCATCCTTGGGCAGTATCCTTTCCTTCTGTTGTGTCAGACACCCTGCTCAGCTTTGTGTCATCTGGAAATTTGCTGAGGGTGCACTTGGTCTCACTGTCTGTGTTGTTGATAAATATATTAATGAGTGTCAGCCTCAAGATAGAGCCCTGTCCACCTGGGCACAGAGCCATTGGCCATCCAGCAAATACCTTCTGCACTGAATAGCCTCTCCAGTTTGGAGATGAGGCTGTCGTGTGGGACTGTGTCAGATGCCACACAGAAATCTAGGTAGATGACACAGCTTGATCCACTGTAGGAGGCTGCCAGATTGTTCAGGTGTGATTTGCCCTTGGTAAAGCTGTGCTGGCTGTCTCTGGTCACCTCCTTGTCTCATATGTGCCTTAGCATGGCTTCCATGAAGACCTGCTCCATGATCTTCCCAGACAGAGAGGCCAGGCTCACTTTTCTGTAGTTCCCCAGGTCTTCCTTTCTTCCCTTTTAAAAAATAGAAGCATGTGTTCCCCTTTTTTCAGTCAGGACCTTGCCTGATTGCCATAACTTCAAATAAAATGGAGGATGTCCTGTCAACAGCATCAGTCAGTTCCGTGAACTGGGAAGATGGTGTACAAACCTGGAAAGGGATTTAACTGTCCTTGTATGGTGAAACAGAACTTTGATTCCTATTTCAAAGTACCCCAAAGGCAATGTTTTGCATTATAGACAGTCTTTGGTCTTTGTGTGTTGCCCCCCAGAGTAAAAATTAAATTAACTTCCCAGAGTATCCCACTTGTACAGTCTTCCATTCAAGTCTTGCATCTTTGCTTACCACCTATGTTTTCATGTGAGTACAGATTGTTAGATGTGTATTCTTGGCTTGGTTCTTCCTTGCACTTTTTTTCTTTCTGATTTTTTATTATTTCCTTGCCATAAAACCCTTTATTTTTTTCTTCCCTACACACAGACTTTTTAATTTACATTTTCTTTCATCTGGAATCTCAAGGCCTTTGATTCATACTTGCTCTTTGTTTTGATGTATGGAAAAAGCTTAAGACATACTTGGCTCTAATCGCTGTACAAATTCAAACGCTGGTAAGGAAGAGAAATATTTGAAACCAAGTCAATCCTGATTTATTTAAAGATTTAATTTACCCATTTAAAATAAAAAATAAAATCGTCATTTATATTTTATTACTAGATCTTATAATAATAAAATCAGCCATAGTTTACATGCTTGTTGGGTGACATTGGGTGTTAAGGAGGAGAGAAAGCTGAAGTTTGCTTCCAAAGGATTCTTGTGAAGTGACTTTGAAACATGGCTTAAAGGGTAATTGCTTTTCCATCATAAAGTTTTTAATGGAGAGTGATTTTCCAGGTGTTTGATAAATGCTTTGTTAAATAAGATGTCTAACATAAAAGGTTCAATGAAAACCTTTCTTTTTCAGAAACTAAGCATTGCAAAGAGAGAGGAAAAAACATAGCTCCTCCTATGTTGTAGCACCTTAACCAGAAAAATGTAGGGGGCTGTAACCAGAGAGGTATAGGGGTCCAGCATTTACCCATTTTTGGCTGCATTCAGGGGGAAGCCAAGAGGTAATAGTAACCACTTGAAATTTTATGACTAAGATATTAATGGCTTAGTTAATTTTTTCTTTCCTTAACACTGTTCACAGAAATAATCTCCAACTGCAAAAATGGATGTAGCTTTCCCCAGACTGTAAAGTAAAAAGCCAAAACCAAATATGTATATTTTTAACTCCTTTCTCTGTAATGTGTCACTACCTTGAAACAGCACCTCACATGAGTAGCAATGTTTCTAAGTTGTGATACTTACAAATGCAGGAGAAATGCTGATGCTTTAATCATAGAAGTCTTCAACTTGCAGCTGTGAGATGGTGGCTTTTTTCTTTTCCAGGAATGGTTTGAGTTTTCTCTCCCTTGTTCAAAACATAAAATGAATCCAAACTATGCTCTGTATTTACAACCACATCTTTCTGCCATCTCTAAAACTTCAAAGGGTTAATGCTGAAGACATAGGTAAACTTTTTCCTAGATAGATTTGTGAAAAAAGGTATGGGTGTTTTGTACAAAAGAAAACCAGATCCTCTGGTTGCAAAGTAGAATTAAAAAATTCTTTTCCTCTAGTGTGGTGTGTCTTCCCACAAGAATATCTGTTTTCAGCAGTAAAATTAAACTCTGTGGGAGGCAGTGAATGACACAACTCACCCAACAGGACAAGTTTTCTTGTTTTCAGTATTTGCCTCCTCTGAGCTTTACCTCTGGTGGTCAGTGCTTTCTGTGCTCAGTATAAATGTGTCTGCTGAGGAATACTCACGGAGCCCTTTCCATTTCAGTCCCCACATGGGGTTCTGGTGGGGCTCAGACGCTGTCCATAACCTCCTATCCATTGCTTAAACCTTACTGGGGCCACTCCAACATGAGAGCTCATGGGTTGAAAAGAGCTGAGTAGGAAGGGATTTGTAGGCTGCATTTCCACATTGTAAAATGCTTTCCAGAACTGGCAGGAGCTGATCCTCTACAGGATAATTTCTCTTTCTCTTTGGGAACTGGAAGTAAAATACAGAAATCTCATATATGTTCTCTTTGTGATGGATGGCAATGAAAGGGACTGTCCCTCATGTGCTGCTGCTTTTTATTGTTATTACAATAATAGCATTATGAAAAGGTTTAAAGGGGATTTCTGTCACTCTGATGCAAGAAAGGTGGTATTTCACTAGAAGCAGTTCCTCCTCTGTGTTATGCACCTGTTCATGCATGATACTGGCTGAATGCTTGCAGGTAGCCTGGGAGTGTTTATCAGTTTTAATAACCAAGCCTTTACAAACTCTTTATCTGCCTAAAAAATATGAAGTAAACATCAGATTTAGCTGATACCATGTACTGGTAGTAGGAGAAGAGAGAAGAAACATGTTTCTGTGATATGTCTTATTTTACTCAGAAGACACGTGGGAGCTACTAAATCAGTATTTACTATGCAAGAGTATGTGTTGCTCAGGGTTTGGACAAAGCTGCTCAAGGGGAAATAGTTTGGTAAGAATGAAGGAGAGCGGGGGATGAAGGCAAATAGACCGACCGGCATGCAAGGAAGTTATTTGTTGCTGGAAAAATAGTTCCTAGAGTGGCAGTTCCTCCTCTCTTGCCCTGTTCTGCTCCCAGCACAGCATAAGGACATGCAATGATACAACTGTGGTCTCCATGCTTGGGTTTGGAGATGTCTGTGTTCTGCTGATCTGCTGAAAAACGTATTGGCTTAGCAAGCATTCATTAGTAGTGACTGCCAACGTTTATGCCTATTTGCAGCTTTTATCTGCTGAGACATATTTAGGGCTCTGAGGGACTTTTACTACTGCCACCTTGGAAGCATGAGGAGATCATTTTCAGTTTCATCACATACTTATTATAAAATAAGAGCTCTCCATTATAGGTGTCTTTCTAACTAATTACTACACTGGGAATTAAAAAAGAAAAAAAAAAATCCCACTTTATTTTCCACCAGACAAATATCCTGGTATTTTTTTGGCCGGGGTCTCAGAACACAGCAGAAAAATAAGTGTAATCCACTTTGCATGTAGTGTATTCTTGCTTCTTAGAAAGTTTGGGTAAATGGTTCTCCCATTTCTTATCTATGCCAGAAGTATAACTTCTGGCATCCAATTACTCTATGGTCCTGAGTTTGAAGACATTTCTTTGCATGGCTTTTGGTAAAAGCAAGCTATTTGAGTTTACTCAGTTCAGCCTTTCCGAAAAACCACCCTAAACCCAAGCAGTGCCCTGACAATATGGTTGGATGCGTGGTCACAGCTCCAGCAGCCTTTATAAAGGGCATAATGGCATGGGGATCTGTGCACCTGAGCTGCAATACAGCCCAGGAGAGTGGTTGGGATAAAAGGTGCTGGTGGGAAACTCAGGATCTCTCTCATGAGAAGTCAGGGTAGGACAGAAAATATTTCCCCGATTCCTCTTGAAATTTATGGAGTAAGTGGATTGACTGGACCAGGAAAATATAGTGTCTCCAGCCTCTAGTTGAGAGCTTCAGTCAGAGTGCAAAGGATCATTTCTCAAATGATGTCTTTGTTTATTTGTATCTCTTACATCTCTTACAATTTTCAATATACAATTACACTAAGTGGTGATTATTTTTGTTTGCTTCTTTAATAGCACCTCTGGGTTGTTCAGTTACCATTTTTTATGACTGAAAATTGGTTTTAAAGTTTTCTCTTTCCTCCTGATAGCATTACAAAAATTTAAGTGCTTTTATTGTGATATTTTTCTTTATTTTCTTTTTCTTTATTATTTAAGCTGTAATAGCAACATTTGGCCAAATGACTGGCTTCTCAAAGTTTCAATATGTAGTCAGGCTGTGTAGGGGAGAATATGGAGTGGTGAATATTTTAAATCTGAGTAGTGTGAAGGCATGGTAAAGCCAAGGGTGTGAACGGGATGTGGTGGCTGATTGCTGGATGTGCAAACTGTTTTAAACATTTTCTTGGTAGGAAATTTCTTTTTCCTTTTTTTTGGTAATGAACTGCAGACAAACTTTCCTGTTTTCTGGACATTGAACCCATTGGCTTTCACCTGATGTAGTGCTCTGTCATTAACTCATCAAAGGACTCTCTTTGGAGCCTCATCAGGAGAAAGCCAGTATACTAAACCTCTGGAAATCATCTCTGCAGTGCAAAAGAGCAGCAGTCCAACGGATTGTGTGACATGGCAGGTCTTGAAAGCACAGCACATCAAGGAAGGAAGGAAGGCATTCCATAACTTCAAGGGTATTTGGCTGTTATTTTTAGAATTATTTGACTGACAGATCACTATGCAACAGTGATGTGTATGGGTAGAGCTAGTAAAATAGTGCTGTAGATGGTTATAGTCTGATGTAACTCCAATGTGATGACAATTCCCTGGCACTTACTGGCTTTTTATCCCTGACATGCAATGTTCTACTTGTCATCTTTCTTTTGTTTTCCATGGCTTGTTTCTCCTTGCTTTCCACACCACACAACAGTGAGCAAATGAAAAGGATCCTTTTATGAGTTAATGAATACCTTTTGTGGTTTTACATATTCCATTTTGGGCATAGGAGAAATGCATTGTGTGGCTGAGACTGGGGTGGCAAAATGGGTACCTGCAAATAAAAGGGCCTCTAATTTAAAATCAAGTGAGACCTTCTTCCTTTCCACTGCAGAATGAAACAGTCTCTCAGGATGGGACTTTGTCTTGGGTGAGTCACTGGTGTAGAAATCCAGTTTTCTTACTCCCATTTTCCTGTCAAACCTGATATACTTAGAAAAGGCAAAACATGACCAAAGGAAGATCCCAACAAAGAAATGTACCTTTTTCTCTGCGTTCTCTGCAGATTTCATCAGGCTTTCACCAGACAGTCATATGGCCTGCTGGATAAAAGTAAAATAGCTT
Organism: Cyanoderma ruficeps; assembly: GCA_008694505.1. Lineage (NCBI taxonomy): Eukaryota > Metazoa > Chordata > Aves > Passeriformes > Timaliidae > Cyanoderma > Cyanoderma ruficeps. Next base: position 909,491 of record VZDJ01000084.1, on the reverse strand, counting down.
AAGCAGTTTTGTTCCAAGAACTTTTTATGGCTGCTTCAAGACTGAGCCCTGATCCTTGTTTTGATGTCTTAGGGAATACCAAGAACTTTTGCTGTCATTGTGCGAAAGGTCAAACTTTATGCCCTGTGACAACACAGCTGCATTCAGGGAAAACTGCTGTTGTTATTGCATTAAATTGGTCATTTTATGCTCTCCAGAATGTCCATCTCTTTTCAAGGGTTTAAATCCAAGAGGAAATCCCACTAAGATCAAATAACATTACAGTATAGGAAGAATAAGAATATATGCACACTCTATATAGACATGACAAACAGTAAATATAATAATCATACCTACCATGCGAGTCCTAAACTAAGGAATTTTAAGAGGAAGAAAAAGCATAAGATATAGTCCATAATACTGAAATGAAATTATTATAAAAGAACGATGACAGACTTGCTTTTAATTAAAATAACACCTGTTGGATTAAGTTTCAAAGGAGTGATCAAAGAAAATACTGAGTGAAAAACAAGGGACACAGTAAGCGTTTAGTAGATCAAAACATAAAATGTTTCAGAGAAGTATGAGATGTAAAAGGGAAAAAAAACGTTGGGGATTATGTTGGGATTATACTGAAACTTGACTAAAGAAGCAACACTCCTGAACAAATAATATTACATTAAACTAATTAGAGTTTAGAATATGAAATTGTTAGAGTTTGCTATCTCAGCTGTTTCTTTAAACTGAAAAAGGGATTAATCCATATTGTAAAAATAGTTAGTGGTTCAGAGGGCAGAAGCTATAAAATACTGCTGAAGTTTGGAGAAACAATAACAAAATCCACAAGAAAGCACAGTCTGCGGTCCAAGTCCTTGGAAACCTTAGGCACAGGAAGAGCTCTTTGTGTGAGTCCCTTTACTGGGCTTGGGCGCAGTACTGCTATCAGCAAGGTGTACGTGGGTGCTTTGGGATGTACCCAAAATCCAGGATGTTTTGTCTGCAGTTTAAGACAGAGTAGTTTAACTGCAGTTAAAAACATCACAGGAAACAGATTTATTTTCAATTGGAGGGTATTCTTCCCCACTGCTGTTGTCCTAGAGACAGTCTTCTGGGGTTTTTTTTTTCAAATTTACTCTGAAGATTTTTTGCACTGTAAACTTCTTACTTAGTAAAGATCTCTAGTGTTCAGTTCTGATGGCTTTCAAGCCCCATTTAAATCAATAGGGATTGTGAATGCCAGAAATTCATAAGAAGACTTCAGCTCCAGCTCTTTCCACACTGAAAACTTGTGGAGGATGTTATGGCTGACTGCTGGCTCCTCTTGCTGGTGAAAGATGCTGAGGCAGGCAGCCAGCCAGCTGCTCTCCCCAGGAGGGAGTTAGTCCCTGGATCTCAGTTTGGGAACGGCTGTCTTAAATAATTTTGTTCAAATATAGTGCCTTTTATGTTCCTTCCAATTCTCTGTCCCTCTCGCAGTTACCATTTCACATGGGAAGCATGCACCCTTTCTTCTTGTTCCTCTCCTTTTATTGAGATGGGCTGTCAGTGTTTTACTCCCAGTGTGTTACATACTTAAACACATATATATATATATATATATGTATGTATGTATCCTATGGCAGAGTGAGGTAACAAGAAGTGAATTTGATCCTAAGCTTCTAGGGTTTGCACAGCAAATATGAAACAAGACTGTGCTGCATATCCACAGACTCAAGCTACGCTTATTTATAATGTTTGAATCAAGTTTCAGCAATTAAAATGTGTTTTACATGTTTGGGGGTATTTTATAAGCATACTACATGGTGTAGGTGGTTAGTACATTGTATTAGGTGATGGACAAAAAAGCATTTTTGACATCATGTAAGTGGTAATTATCTGTTTCCTAAGTAATTTTTTAGCTGGCAATGAAGGTTTTTGATATTCTGTTTATCACAGTTTAAGGGCTGATTTGAAAATCACAGCACAGCACTACAGACACTGTACTCCGGCAAACAGATGGTAGAGAGCCATCAGCTGTAATCTGTGAGCAAACAAAGACAACTGAAGTTTGGTATAGAGTTTTAAAAATGAGATGTAATTCTGTTATGGAAGTGTAAGAATGCTGTGAAATAATCTTACCCTGCCTGTACAAGCTCTATTTAATCTGGCATAATAATACTTTTTTTTTTTTTTCTGTATTACTGAAACTTCCAGCTTTGGTGCAGTAGGAAAATCATCATGTCTGATCAACAGTTCAGAAAATGGGAATAAATGGGTTGCACGTGTGTGTTTTTTCCTTTGTGAAGTACATAGGGCCACTGAATGACAAACAGATTCCATGAAGTTGTTTACCAAGGAGAAGAAACAAATAAAGCCCAAAGCCACCAGGCTCTTCACAAAACAGAGAGAATACTACTGTTTTGGAAAGCGCGCGAGAGAATTTGCTTCTAAAATAGAAAGGATTATGTGATTATGTTGTCTTTCCTAAACATAGACAAAAGGTGAAGAGATCACACAATATTTGTTTTTCCACTGGATGGTTTATTTGAATGTGTTTAGGGTGGGTGGGGGGGATTCTCCTCCACTGGCAACACGTAGCATGAGAAGAAATTGCAGAGGAGTGCTCAACACTTTGAGGTCAGGAAGGTGAAAGCACGCCAAAAGCTTTGCTAGGAGGCTCAAACATTTTTGTGGTTTCATGTGTTTACCTTAGCAATGATAGAAGATTTAGACAATTACCCAGCAGTCTCAACAGTGTCTTGTAGGGCAACACTACATCTCTTCAGTAATGGCACTGGGAGCCTGATATTTTGAGCATTTTCATTCAAGTGTTGTTATAATCAGGTCTGATGTAATTAGGAGTTAAAGAATGGTGGCTGAAATGATCCAGTTAGAAGAGAGTAACTGGAGCTTGTGGGCAGAAGAGAGAAGTTGTGATGCCTTCATCAGAGCTCAGTCCAGGTCTGCATATTTTTCCTTGCTGCTGATTCATCATAGCTAAGAAGGGCATTCATTTTTGAAGGTTTGCTGTATTCAAGGAAATCGGTAAAAAACTTTCCACTTCTTGCTGCACGCTGACATTGGAGTGCTGTAGCACAAATCCTTGATTTTCACATACTCAGTAAAGAGTTAATTTGTTTGATGCCTCAAAGGAAACTTTTCAGTTTCTCAGTGTGAAGCAGAGGTGTCCATAAGGCCTCTTTCTCACTGCCAACTGTTTCACTTTATGGCACTTTTAATTCAGTTACACCTTCCTTTTGTTCCTTTCCTATTTGTTTTTATGTCTTCTTTTCCTTTTCATCCCTCTCTTTATTACTTCCTGAGGGTGTGTTTTTCTTTTCTCTTTTGAGTTCTCTGTTTTCTAGGTTTTTCTTGTCAGTGTAGCAGCAGTAGGTATTCAGTTTTTTCCTAGGAGAGCCATGTCTATTTGCCCTGGTCTTCTCTTTTTTGTCTGTAAGAGATTAATGGAAGAGGGAAACCAAAAAGTGAAGTATCTCTGCTGAGAGGGAAACCTTGGGTTCACAATAGACAATTTACCTGTGTTATAATGAGCTGTGGCTAGGATACAGGCCAAAAAAGTGAGGAGCATGAAGTGCACAAGGACAATTTGAATACACCAATTTCACAAAACAGCAGTGCAGAAATCTTGCTGGAATGAGCTTTCTGCTAGTTTTTCAGCATTTCCAAATTTGCCTTGGCTAGTGCTAAGGCTTCCACCATGTCAGTCTCTACTATTAACTGAGGTTGTTTTAAAGTGGAAAAAATGCCCCATGCTTCCAGTGGCAGGGAAGAGGATAGGTTTGGGCCTAAGAACAGAGAGACATGCAGCTGGAAATAGTTTGCCCTCTGCTCTGTGTCTCTGGGCCAAAATATTGGAGCAATATTCTACAAATTAAACATTAAAGGGGGATAGACCTGCTCCGGTGTGTGTGAATGTAGCATTAATACACCAACCCACTTGAGCAGCGAGGGAGTATGTTAACTTGAGTGTGAGAAACTGAAATTAAATGAGGTTATGCTGATGTCTGCATGACTAGTGAGTGTGGCCCAGTGGATTTGCCATGGGAAACTGCTGGTGCTCAGGCCAAGGCGTCTGCACTGGCTGTGACCTCATCTTATGCACGGGATGCCTGCTGGCCCCACAGTGCATTAGGTGCACTCCCAGGATGCATTTTTTTGGCTTACTGCTAGCAGCTTGTGCACTGAGGTTGCCCCACCTCTGTTTTAAAGCATACTCTTGATGCACACTTAAACTGCTAATGTAGTCATCCCTTGAACATTCCCATTTTAAATTTGCATTTTCCCCATCAGAACATCTTATAATGGACTAAATTGTGGTGATAATCTTCTAACATCATAACTTAAACTGCTGATCTGTTATTTCCTTTCAGCAAACATAGAAAAGAAGGAAGCAGTAATCAGATCATACAGAGGTTAAAAAGCCTGGGCTGTAAGCTAGCACGGGATGGTACTCGCCTGCCTGTGGGATGCAGTACAACTTGCAGCAGGAGTATCCACGTCGGGGCTGTGGTGCTGCCTACACTTAGTAATAAATTATTGCCGACACTCTAAACGCTATGCAATGTATCGGCGATTCATCTTTCAATCTCCTGTTCCCACGCTGTCCGTTTTATCTCGATAGTTAATTTAGTGCTGTTAGTTAGTTAATTTAGTAAATTGCTTCGTTCTCTTAAATCTCCCCGTCCCGCCAGCCAAGCGGGGAGCCCTGGGGCGGGTGTGTGGGGGGACGGGGCGGCCGGGCACCGGGCTGGTGATGAATGCACGGCGGTGACCTGCCCGCGCAGCCCCGGGGCTCCGCAGCCCCGCGGGAGTGACCGGGGGAGCGCCGGCCGCGGGGGGGCGGGAGGAGGAGGAGGAGGCGGCGGCGAATCCTCGTCCGGCTGGCCGGGTGTGCAAGCACTAGTGGGAGCTGGAGAGGGCGAGAGGAGGGGAGAAAGCCTCAAACCACCCCGAGCCCGGGCAGAGCGGCTGCGAGCCGGGCGGGAAGGGGGTGTGAGCGGGAGGCAGGCGGGCGGCGAGCGCGGCGGCAGCGCCGGGAGCGGCGGCAGCCCCGGCAGAGGAGGCAGCAGCCCCAAGGAGCCTTCGCAGGCGGGGAGGACGGTGAGGAGCCGAAGCCACGCGGGGAGCGGGTGCTGCGGCGCCGAGATGCTGCAGCGGGGCGGGCGGGCACCTGCACGGCCGGGGTGGGCCGGGAGGCTGGGGGGTGCCGGGGGCCCCGAGTACTGCGAGGGCAGCGCCCCGAACACGCCCGGCGCCTTCCAGCCCCCGCCGGGTGCTCGAGGAGCCGCGGCCGCTCGGCCCCTGTCCCGTGCCGTGCCGTGCGAGGCTCGGGGCGCTTGCCCCGGGTGAGCAGCGGCGGTGAAGCAGCTGCGGTGAGTGGCCACGGCCGGGAGCCTGCGGGGACCGGGCTGCCGGACCCGCTCTCCTCGGGCACACGCTGCGCCCGGCTTGGTGCGATCTCGTTACTCGTGCACGTCAGAGGCTGGCGATGTGCGGCGCTCCCGAAACGAACTTTTAAGTCAAAACGCCAGTTTGTCAAGGTACATCTTGTTCTGTAACTGAGGACGATGGAGGGCCCCTGTGAATCTTTGGGAAGCGGGAATCTCTCGCTCACAGTATTGTTAACTCACAGTTTGTCGCTTGCGATGGACTGACGTGAACTCTGATTTACCGGCCAGACTATAGCAGTCGACGTCTTCGGTGATGTTCAGAAACATGGCGTTAAACCACTCGATTTAAAGACCTGCTGAATGTAAATTACAGAAAGTGTCACTGTTGAGGAGTCTCCTGTAGATAAAACCAAAGTCTAAGTGTCCTGGGTCTGACGGTGCAAAAAGCTGTGCCTGAGGGGGAGTAAAAATAAGATAGGCTTCTAAGGATAATTCTCTAGAAGGCTCTCTCAGCATGCAAAGATTTGAAGCTTAGATGCTTTCTAAGGGAAAGCTGGTGTCTTTATGACACTCACTGGTTTTTCCTTTCCATGAGCTGCTCTGAGTGCCCCTTGACCCTGTGTAAACTTTTAACAATGTGCTGTGAGAAGGAATTTCATAGCTTTAACTTTACACTGTGTCAAACCCCATAGCATTTTATTCTGAACCTTTGATAGTACCTATGTCTTGACACAGAGTTAGAGCAGAATTGGTCTCTGTTCCTCTCTGTCCCATTCGTGCTTTTATAAACTTCCAGTGTGTTCTCTGATGTTTCCTTTTCATGCCAAAATGCTCTCTTCTCCTTTAAGTAAAGTGTAGCGTAAGAGGAGGGAAATGAGCAGAGGCATAGTTATTTTCTGAGAATGGACCATTTTGAATGACAGGCATGTTAAGGTTAGGATGTTAAAAGTCTCTGGGAGTAACTCGTGGAAGGAATACATTGGAGTGACAGAACAGCTACCGTGTGATTGCCTACAGAGGACAAAATCTCCTCTGTCTGATGACTAACATAGCTTCACAGCACCAGCTATTTCTCTTTTCCTTTACTGGCAGAGGCTGCATGTGCAAGGGAGTGGGTTCCTTTCCGAGGTTTTTGAAAGCAAGCAAAAACCCAACCAGCATTTTACTATTGGAGTATCATAGATTCATAATGTGTTTGTAAGAAGATTCTCCGGTTCTTGTGTTGAAACTTTGCATTGTTAGGAAACAGTTTTGCAGTTATTTCAAAATAAGGAGTCCATTACAGTAAATACAACCTAAGGACCTTGACTCTTTTCCCACAACCTACTGCCCTGCTTGGCTTCAGCTGAGCTGCCCTTGATTGACATTTGTGCAATCAGGGAAAAAAGACCCTCAGGCCTTTGGGATAGCTGTATCTGTACTTACTAGTGTGTGTAATCCTGACTTACAGCAGTCCTTCCTGTGGGTCAGTATACTGAATGCGCTGGCTTCAAGTCAGCACTTAAATACATGCTTAATTTTAAGGATATATGGAGGGGTCCATTTAATTGGTGCACTTGTGTAATTAAAGTGATGCATGTGCTGGGGCCTTTGCTGCAGCAAGACTGGAGCATTCATCTCTTGACAGAATCGAGCCCTCAAGTTTTGAAACTCCCTTTGAAAGAGCTTTGATTGGTGATGATGTAAACTGACAGATTCACAAAGGCTGTTCCCAGCGTCTAGTCTTTCTTGCCTGTTTCTGTCAGTCTTCCCTGTGTATTGTTTCCTACAAAACCAGACCTTCAATAAGTAAGACACAATATCTGTTGCCAGGTGTAAGGAAACAACGAGAGGAAGTCTGATGCTCAGGTGGGAGATGATGTGCTACTACTGTCAAGAAATAAGATGAACTTTTTTTTTTAGAAGAAGAAGGTTTATGAGCTGCTCTGTGTCCTTGACCGCTAATTGCTTGATGCTGACTACAAAGCACTTGTCCAGACTGTAAATCCTGAGGGGAAGGGGTTGCTTTGCTTTGTCTTACAAATGTGATACTTGATGCAGTATGCTGGGGAGAGTGAAGGGCTGCCTCTGGGTCCAGCCTGTGCCACTGCTAACAACAGCCATTCTAAGTAGTTTACAGCCTTTAAACAGAATATGGGCCAAGCCAGTAAAGTCCTAAAAACTTGTAACAGGTATTTTCTACAAATCTTAAGGTAAATGCAAGGACAGGATAGTATATAAACCAACATGGTTATCTTGGTTGTCATTACCCTAACTCAAAGTTGGTAAGGATTTAGAGATATATTAGGTGACTCGTAAGTCCCAAAAAGTGCTGACATTTGTGCTTTAAATACTACAAATATAGAACAGAAACAAATTAGTAAGATCTATTGGTGGTGCCCCAAACTACAAAATATATCTTAGACTTATTGCCATTCAGATTTTTGTTGATTTTCAGAAGATACGAGCTATTTTTAAGTTGTCTCAAACGAACTGAGAATCTTGCTGCTGATAGGCAAAAGTTGGAGGAAACTGATTTGAAAACACTGCAGTTTAGTCTAAGGTTCCATGTCTCAAGCTTTTTTTTCCCCCTAGTGCACGTTTCAGATTGGGCTTGGTTCTGGTGAGCTCTTTCCTCTTGCTGTTTTGCATTTGGTTGAGGTAGCAAAAATGTAATGAGGGTTATAGCATAAGTTTTGAAAGTCTTCAAATTGTAGCATTCTGATGATGTCTATGAATCACATTGTTCTATATATCAACAACCTTGTTCTTTTGAGAGCCTTAAAAGAGAAAAGATTTATCTGTTACAGCATCTGTAAGCACTGGACTCTTTTGTAATAAGGAAATGATTTTGAGGTAACTAAAATTCCTTATAATGTAGTGTTTGATTACATTATACCAGCTTTTTCACGCGTCACATTACTGAGTTTACTTTTCTCTGCTTAAAACGTCAACACCTCATCAAGCTGTAAAAAAAAAAATAAATTCCTATGTGATCAATTACTCTTTATGATCAGCCCATGCCAGAGTGTTCATGCATACCCAGGTGAGTGCTTACACAGTGTGCACAGAGAGGAGTGTGTGTCTGTGTCTGTGGTAATACAGGCAGTATGTTTTACCTGCTGTCCTGCACAGACTGTTGCAGGACTGTGATAAGCAGCCAAACCCAAAGGAACTTCTTTCCTCTGGCATTGTCTCAAGGCTGGGGTCCCCAGTTTGTTGCTGCTCCAGCCTTTCTCTCACAGGATCACTCATGGGGGCTGTATACTCAGCCCAGCTGTCTACTTTTCTGCTGCTTCTCACAGTGAGTATCTCTTAGGCCTCCAAGCCTATGTCAGATTTGGTTATAATTGGCCAATAGACTCAAAACTTACTAGAGAGGGTCTGGCAGACGTGTTTATCCACAGATAAGCAAGTCTAAACATTGCCTTGGGAAAGTAGGCTGAAGGAGTTATTTTCTGTTGGAGTCAGGATGCAAAGCAAGTCCTCATCTGGTGGTACAATGGCCAGCAGGGAGAGCATTTGCATGGAAGTCACGGTCACAATTCTGAGCCTTACATAATTGGTGTTTTGGAGTCATCTGTGGCAGCTTGCACGGCTGTAGATATGGATGCACAGAGTTCGCAAACTCTGAATGTAGTGAAGTGACTGGAGCAGCAATGTGAGCATGGGGAGAGCACCAGGGAGGGGTGGGTTCACACGTCACATGCTCCAGAAAGCTTTTCCAATAGGGAATGAATTGTAGTATGCAGGGACCTGAATGACACGGGTGTCAGGAAGTTTCTTCCCCTGAAACCAACTGTGTTACACATTAAAATTAATTCAGTGCTGAGGGAAAAACGCATTGCTACAAACCTCTACTCTGTGATGCCATTAAGCAAAAGATTGCCGTTTCACAGACCAGGATGAATAAAGGCACGTAATTAAAAATGTGCCTTTTTAAAGCTACCACTTATTTCCTTAACACAAAAATAACTGTTGCTGTTTTGCTGGCACAAAAAGAAATATTCTTTGGTGCTCAGAAAAATGTCACATCTAAAGCCTAAAATACAAAATAGATTGCATATAAGACATATTTGTAAACTAGCCACTTGAAAGTTTTTAAAAGGTTAAGTTAATCAAGACCTATTCCCTGAAGCTACAAACGTATTTGTTCATGCATAACTTCACTAAGGAATACTTATGTGAATAAAGTTGCACACTTACAGGTTTGTAAAATGAGGACTGTAATTAGCTCTAGGTTAATTCCCCTGCTTCCTAATTAAAAACACACAGGTCAATTAAGGATCAAAGGAGACATTACCTTTGTGATTATCTTCCTTGGCAGAAATAGCTGTTCTGATTAATATTTCAATTTCACTATTACCTGACCTTTTGTCCAATTTGCTTTCCCTTATCCTCTCCAATTTTGGCCAAGGAAAAAGTGTTGTATTTAAAACAGGCCATGAAAAGTTGAAATGCTGAATCTCATAGTTTGGGCACATATGTCTTTTAGGGGGAAAAAACTGGTGGGTGAAAGAGTATATATATTTGCCTTGGATTTGATAAGGTGTACATGAGCTGGATCTGGCTAGTTTGTTTATTTGTCTCTCCTACTTATACAAACACACACTAAACAATAGTTTATTTCTAACTAGATAGTTTAATACAGTTTCCTTCATGTGTCTGACAATTTGTCTCCTCCCCAATAAAGTGATGATGGAATGGCATGCAGAGGTGTTCCTTTAGAGTATGGGTCAGAGGGTATACCCATACGGACGGGCTAAGTCTTTGCTGGTCAGATTTGCTTCAGAGCCCGTTGAGTGTAGGCTCTGTATGTATGTGAGAAGATTTGGACAAGGCAAAAAAAAAATATTTGCTTCTGTGCCAGGCGTATTGCAAAGTCAGGACAGTGTAATGGAGATAAGGTTAATTAGCTATTTGCATTTGCTACTGAAGTTGGATGAATAGGGTTTTTTCCCTAACAGGGAATTTTTCTTGAGGCGTAACTATCTGGTAGTTTGTTAAAATGTGTAGAGCAAGACTTTTATAGCCTGCAGAAATACAATTAAGTGTGTGCAGGCATCATAGACTTCTTTTATTTGTAGGCAAGTCTTGTAGGGTCTTGTCCTACCAGAAAATTGAAGCAGAGAAACCCTTCAAGCTGAGGAGGGTTGTGCTGCTTCAAGGACATGCCATAGGATGTGTCCTTGTCATCTCTGTATCTCTGCTTCTGTCCAATGAGGTTTCACAGGTACTCCTTTTAAAGTATTTTGACACTCTGGGTCAAGAATGAGGTCAAGTCCAAGCTGCTGCTGTTGATGGACAGGATAAAACTAGAGTTACTTAGGAGATTGTTTCACCATTCATCGTTAAAAATATTAATGCAAGTTGTCTTTTTCCTTTATTCACAAGCACGCCTGGGTAGACATTCAGGGCTACTGCATTCAGTGCCTTGCAACTATTATGAAATTGAAACTTTGAGTCTGTGTTGTGCTTATGATTTAAAATACTGGTATGCTTTCTTTTTGAATGATGGTAAGAAGGGTTTTGTCTTAAGATTGCCTCTGTGATTTCTGCATGCAGACTAAAGTCTGTCAAGCTTGGTGGTTTTCACAGGACGTCCATCACTCTCACATGAAGTAAACTTCTTACAGTCGGGAACATTCATAGAATCATAGAACCATGGAATCATTAAGGTTGGAAAAGACCATCAAGATCATCAAATTCAACAGTCAGTGTAGCACCACCACCATGTTCACCACTAAACCATGTCCTCAGGTACCGAATCCACGTTTTTTGAACACTTCCTGGGATGGTGATTCTGCCACCTCCCTGGGTAATCTGTTCCAATGCTTCACAACCCTGCCTATGAAAAAAACCTTCTGATATCTAATCTAAACCAGTCCTGGTGCAGCTTGAGACCATTTGCTCCCATCCTGTCACTTGTTACCTGGGAGAAGAGGCTGACCCCCACCTGGCTACACCCTCCTGTCAGGGAGTTGTAGAGCAGTAAGGTGACTCCTGAGCTGCCACTTCTCCAGGCTAAACACCCCCAGCTCCCTCACCCATTCCTCACAGGACTTGTGCTCCAGACACTTCCCCAGCTCCATTGCCCTTCTCTGGACATGTTCCAACACCCCACTGTCCTTCTTGTAGTGAGAAGTCCCAAACTGAACACAGCACTTGAAGTGCAGCCTCACCAGTGCCCAGGACAGCAGGACAATCACTGCCCTGGTCCTGCTGCCCACACTATGGCTGATACAGGTCAGGATGCCCTTGGCCTTTTTGGCCACCTGGACACAGCTGGCTCGTGTTCAGCTGCTGTTGACCAACACCCAGGTCCTTTTCTTCCAAGCAGCTTTCCAGCCACTCTGCCCCAGCCTGCAGCGCTTCATGGGGTGGTTGTAACCCAAGGGCAGGACTTTGTACTCGGCTTTGTTGAATCTCGTACAATTGGCCTCAGTCCATTGTTCCAGCCTGTCCATATCCCTCTGCAGAGCCTCTTTACCCTCCAGTAGATCAACACTCCCACCCAACTTGGTGCCGTACACAAACTTCTTAGAGTGCACTTGATCCATTTGCCCTGGTCATCACTAGTCACTGGCCTCCAGCTGGATTTAACTGCTTTCACTACCATTTCACAGTGTTCTGGAGACAGCTCATGGTGTGGATGTTTGCATTCCTCGCTGGTTAGAAAACTGGTTGGACAACTGAGCCTTATCCCAGTAGGGTCACTTAGGCTTTCTTTCCACAGGTATTAATCTTTTTTGAGTTTGTCTTGTTGTAGACATAGCTTTATTAGTGAAAAAGCAGCAGCAGCATTTTCCTCCAGAATTCTGGTATTAATTGGAAGTGGATGCTAAACCTTGTGGGTCTGTCTCAGGGTTACATATTCCCATAGGGCATGTGAGTTCTGCTTGCCAACAGCTCACAAACAGCAATGGCATCACAGAGATACACATTTGTATTTTATGGAAGGGACAGGTTTGTGCTTTTCCTGACAGCCATCACAGCAGCAGGTGAGGTTCACATTTGTGCCTTTGAAGAGGAGGAGGAGCACATTTTAAACCTGAAGCTAATTAACTTTTCTCTGATAACCATGTATGATAACTGTTTACGCTTGTCTATATTCCTTGTCTTCCACAACTAAGTCAGAGCCATAGAAAATACGCCTCAAAACAATTGTTTACAATGGGGGTTATGCAGTATTGTTGGGCTGTTCAATGCAGTAGGGGTGCTGCTGGTTGAGGACATGCAGAAATCAGTAACTAACTCCAATTAAATATGAAAAAAAAAAAGAAGATAACCTTTATAACTTTTTAACTCAGACATCCATTGCCAGGGAGTAATGGAACTTCTCTATAAGTGAATTATGTAATCTTTTGAGACTCCTTTTGAAAAAAATTTTCTCTCTTGACAAGAACCAACATGATCTTGATGATACACATGCCTGTGCTTTGAATGTGTGGGATTTTCTTATGACTTACTGTTTTTAAGGTTTTGCAGAAAAAACTTTATTTGAAAGTTATTTTAATTGAAGACTAACATAACCCCAAAATCAAAGCAACACGAAGAATAGTTTCTAATTCTCTGGACTGTAAACATTATTCTTATTTTTTAAGGCTTGAATTGTGAGCTTTTAGATTTTGTTTGTAAAAAATGCCATAGTTTTTACTGAACTTGGCACTTAATTTATGCATAAATGTTTTTCTAGCTTTCTGCAGAAGAGTAGATTTCTGCACAGTTTGTGCATAACTCAATTTTTCTGACTTACCTTACCAGTTCAGGCAACATGACTTGAAATGGTGTGAGAGAATGAGAGCCTGTCAAAAAGGTTTGATCTATTTTTATACTGTCCTTCTGCTCTCAAATGCTGCACATATAATTGAAATTATTAATTCCAATGTAATTTCTTTCTTTAGCAGCATTTCAGCTGTTGCAATGAACCATCCTTGGCATTTCTTCTCTCTTACTGCAGTTTTTGTAAAAACTAAACCACTGTGACTCTACTCACATAGATGGATATATTCTCACAGGTTCAATCATTGATGCTAAATCTTTTTAGAATTCGATGGGGACTTTACATGCAGGCAGGAGCTGTCTTTCATGTATTTAAATGCCTTTTGAAATGTTTGGTTGGGATTTTTTTTATGCCAGTCATACTTAAATACTGGACTTGGCTTGAGATGAAAAGTAAACTGTAAATACTCTGATGGGCCAAAAGCAGTACTGTGAAGGATAAACTAATGGCATGAAAGCTGAGCTACACTTTCAGAAATGTTTTGCCATAAAATTAAGGACCTAAACAGGAAGTTGCTTTGGTAATACTTGGAGCATTTGAGGAGCTGCTGTGCCTAGCTCCTCTTTTTATTTGTCTTGCTGAAAGATCGGGTCCTCAGCACTTGGGAATGTGCCTGGTCTGCATCAGTGCAGAGGCACCTGCCTTGTTTTGTCTCTTGCTCCAGCTGTGAGGTGACATAACCTCACTCCCTGTCCTCAAGCAATGTGAGGCAATTCTCAGATGAAGTGTGGATTAGCCTAGCTGGTGACCACAGCAATGAACAATTGAAGATGCTATCTGCCTCAGAAATTAATTCCTTTTCTCTGTGACTCCAGAAAAAGCTACACATGCAAATGGTGCCTAAGAGATGTCCAAGGCTAGAGATGAAGAGGTTTAGATTTTAGTTCTTTTTTTGTGAGCATGTGTGCAACTAATAGCCTAAAGAATGCTTTTTTTCCCTTTTTTAAATTTGAAAATAGCAGAAGGCAGTACCTAGGAGGTAGAATAGAGAATTCTACTACTGGAGTCATACTAACAGAGGTCCTGCAAAGTTAGCTCAGTAGGCTGACAACTGGTATAACATGTGGTATAACATGAAGAGCTCAACAGGTGGTGTTACGGGTGCTGAGATCCCCAGTGGCAACAAGTCCTTAATGTTGTCTGAAGGTACAGCCAAAGGTGAGTGCCGTTAGTGTAACTGGGGATAAAAAGCTCAGAAAAGGTCAGGACTCTTCCTGCTTCTGCTTCTCACATTAGCAGAGGACAGAAGGGATGGACTACTTCAGCTGACTGTATGCTCTACAGATGGTTAGAGACAATAGTAAGCGCTGGAAATGATTATAACAAAATCCTTGAAGGATGTGCACAGTGATTCCTGTGTTCGTTCCTGGTGACACCAACTCTGGTGTTGATTTTTTGCTTTCTAACAGATGTCGATCCAGTTACCTGTTCTCTGTAGGTGTAAGAATGGACTAAGCTGTGGATTTTGTTTTTGTGGGGACTGGAAATTATCACAGAAGAGTTGCCAGCAACTTCAAACTTCACCTTAAACTGCATGCAGTCTGTAAGCTGTGTCATCAGATAGGGAGAGGTGGTAGGGAATGAATAATAAATACATGTCAGGAGTGGAGAAAGATTTTGCCCAGAACGGCTTTTTCTGAATCTCATCATCCCTTCCTTATTTTCCCTAAGGTGTCTAAGGTGAAGCATCAGTCCAATACAGTAATTTCTTTCTGACGTTTCTTTAGTAAAACTCTTAGAGAAATTACATTTTCAAGTCAGATTTTAAAAAAATACATAGCTGATTCGAATATTTTACTGTGATTTGTTGCATAAATACTCCAAGAGAGAAATTATTCAAATTGAAAGAAATAATAGAAAAACAAATATGTCTTGCAAAATGCATTTAAAAATTATTCCATTTAAGTATGAAATTCTCTTGTTAAAGGTGTTGCAAGTGATAACTCTTTGACTAGTAAGAAGTAAAATAAATGGCCTGCCTATTTAATGAATGAAATAATTAATTGACGGAAGCTGTTATACTATTTCTGTAACAAACGGAAATGTTATTTCCATATAAGTGACTTTATCTCCCCTTCTTCCTGTGCCATTTCAGTTTTCTTCCAGCCACTAACCTCTTTGGTACATTTCCCCAGTTCTTTCTCTCTCTTGATGATATTCCTTCCTGAACAAAAGCAGCCAATTTCTGTGCTTGTTGTCAAATAAGCCAGTCTCAAAATTTTCAGCTGCACTTGTTATTTAGAAGATACCCCTTTGTGTACTTGAAAGACTTTTGTTGAGTATTAGTTTAGCAGTATTCATGGCACTTAATGATAATAATTTCCCATCTGATGATAAATGCCTGTTTATACCAGCTCTTTTCCACGTTCATTAAACAAGAAAGATTATCAACAGAGTGATAAATGTAACTTTTATTTTTGCTTGAATGTATCATATACAAAGAGTACAATCCTATTCATCAGTGAATGCATGACAGATATGCTTTAGAACGCATAAAAATACTGGGGCTGTATGTCAAACAATAGAATGTTCTTCTTCTAGACAATCTTGCTGAAATTGTATTGCACACTCTTCGTTTTTGCAGTGTGGTGGCCTGCCTCCTTCTGTCCTTCCTGCTCCTGACTGAATTAGGTTATCCTTGTGGGGAATGCCTCCTAATTCCTGCTAATATGGGCTCACTCAAAACCAGTGCTTGCACAGGAGAAGTTAGCCAGAATCTATTTTCTGTCTTTTAGTATGGTAGAACTCACAATGGCATGCACTTGTGACCATTGTTTGAGGCCAAAGAAATGATATGTAAAAATAATATGTTCTGCCTCTCTCTGAGGACTGTAGAGAAGCCTCATCTCCTTGTAGCAGTCTTCTGGTAGTTGGAAATTGAGATAGTCCCCAGTGGTGCAGATAACAGTCACGTGGACTTTATCTCAGTCATTTTCCTTTTCTAATTAAGATCTTGAGGCACCTGCACTTCCCTTGGATCTGCTTTTGAAAGCAATGCTTGGGCTGGAACCCCAGTTGCATCTCTGAATGCTTTTCACTGAGTTTTTCCAATTAGATGCAGATTCTGTGACTACTGCATTTTGCTGATCATCTGGCATTTGCAAAGCCTGTGAACTGCAGCCATGTAAACTTCCTTCGTTTTTGAGCCGTAACATTTCTTAAGTAATATTGCCATAGTAGATGTAAACCATTCTGCAAGTGGTTTCCATGGGTGTTATTCTCTGCCTCATCTTAAAAGCTGCCTTTTTTTTTTTTTTTTTTTTTTTGNTTTTTTTTTTTTTTTTTTTCTTAGAGGTCCACTTGATGCTATAATTGTCCAGGAGACTGGGCCTCACAAGAGTGGGAATAACAAATCATGCTGAACTCTTCACTTTCAGAGTTTCTCAAATTCTTGTCTGTCTTGAGTACTGTGATTCTTTTTTAAGTTTTATTTTTCCAAATCCTAACTTCTTCTTCATGACTAAAAGGATTTAAAATTTCTTTTAAACATCTGGTCACGACATTTTCTTGAGGAAGGTTTGCTCTTGAAATAGCATTTCTTCAAACCATTGTGTACTTTCTGTAGGTGGTTGTCAACATATGCTGGGGCCAGCTGACTGACTGACTAACAAAATTGATATGTTTATTATTTGATATTGGTTTAATATTGAATGTATAATTTTTTTTTCCACTCAGATTTTTTTTGGTTTCAAATGAAGCTTGGTATTGCTTGGCCTTTGTGCAGCCTAGGTAACTGCAGACCTTACTTTTTACCTTACTTACCAGATGTGTTGTTAAATATGGGAATGTCTCATCAGAAATTAAAAATTAATTTGGGAGTTCTTACACAAAACCTATGGGGTGCTGACTTCTTGCCATCCCTTAGAGAAGGTGAACCTGGAGGGGACAGGCACTGAAAGAAACAGAGAAATTGAGGCTTTTCACAAGGAATATTTAACAGAACTCCCTGTTTGACTGATCTTCAGCAAAACTTGTTTATTCAAGATCTGACCCTGCAGTAACCAGAAAGTTGCTCTTGTGCTCGGGAGCAGGCAGAAGGGGTACTTGGTGAGATGGAGCTGCAGACATTACGCTCATGAGTTACATGGAAGGAATTCCAGTAGATGATAGCAACAGCTGATTTCGTTCAGTTCAAAATGACCCTGCCAAAAGAGGCAAATGATATCACAAACTGGAAGGTCATTGTTTCTTTATAGACTTTTAAAATATGTTTTTATCCAAAAAATACACTGGGAAACTTGAATGATGATGAATAAACCACTTTAAACTCATTGGAAACAAGCATCCTTAGCTATTCAGAAATCTTCAAAACTGCTGGCAGGAAGGAGATCTGGCTTTATCTTAATGGGTATGATCAAATACCTCACTGTTACAATCAGGTAACATTTTCCAGTGTCCTATTCTGCTTGACCAAAAAGTCTGGAAATAGAGAAATTACAAAAGCTGACTGGGCTATTATACTGACCTTGAGAGTGTGCAGCGCCATTTGCCTTGCTAATTTTTGTTAATCAACTTTTCCCAGGTGTAGTTCTTATATCATCATCATATCATCAGCTATGGAGATGAATTGCACTAGAATCAGTAGTGTAAGAAAAAATTACTTTTTTTTTTTTTTAGGAGATGCAAATTATTGTAACTGTGGGTAGTTTCCCATTTTAAAACAACCCAAAATTTAGAGTCTGAATAATTCTAGTCACCCTTCCTGTTTGTGACCCAGAAATTCTTGGAGTGCATCCTCTTGCCTTCTAACACTTTCCCACAGGTGGATAGGAGATTTTGGATAAAAAACTTTTTGGATAAAACTATTATTATTTTATTATTCCATAGATGCACAATATTGTTCTCAGAATATTCTCTCCTCTGTTTTTTTCCTCTTACATCCTGGGATACATGAAGCACCATCTTTTTCCTCCCTCATAGAGGATATGAAGAGAAAATGTCGGGGACAAGCTTGTGCTTTTAAAGAACATCCATTAACTGCAGACCCTTTTTCCATTCCTTGTAGCAGTCACTGGTTCTGCACACACAAATTATTTTTATGAGGTGTTTTGATTACTTCAGGACATTGTTTTGAAATGTTAATGTCATCTTTTATTTAATTTGGTACATAGTCAACTACTGATCTCCCATTATGAATCCAGTTCTTCAGCCCTTAGGAATCTTTTTGTTCTTACTTTCCTAATTCTCCAATTTTTTGTGTTTCTGTAGTGTCAGGTGCTAGGTTGGTGCTGCTTGGTGGTTCTCAGACTTTCTGACTGTGTTCCAGTATTTAACAGTGTAGCCTGTGTACAGGTAGAGCTCACATAGGAAGATGTTTTTGTTCTCTCTACAGAATTCAATTTGGTTGTATTGAAGTTTGCTGATTTTTAGCTGCAAAACCCAGCAGTTTGTGGATTACAGTTAGTTGAAGTAAAATTTCCACTCATCAGTTACAAAATAATTTTCATTCTCACTGGTTATTCTGTGGTTCTGTAATTCAGTTGTAAAAAAATGACATTTACTTTAGATCATAATGCTGTTAATTTTTGTGCATGATTTGAAGTACCATATTGACAGAATTCCTCTCTTTTCTCCTCTATGAGATGGATCAGGATGAGTGCTTAAAAACAATCTGAAAGCGAGGAAAGAAGATAGATACGTAAACCAGAGCAATTCTACTAGCAATTTTTATTACATTTTGATAAACTGCCTTTCCATCGCGTTCACCAAGCGCTTACCTGGACTGCACTAACCTATTTGAGGATGTTTTTCTTTGTTTAGTTTTGGTGTGTTATATACCACTCCCTCTGTATTTCCTTGTTGCAGTTGTGACTGGACACTTTCAGGCAATGTCACCACATGCATGGAAGGGCTCCTCTGCTATCTCACATCTCTGCAACTTTTCCGTGGGCGAGGTGTTTTTGCAAGCAGCAGATTCAGGTGGTCCCTTTATGTGTTGTTTAATGCCTGCTAAATACATCGAGTTGGACACAGATGACACAATTTTGCTCCATTTCATAGAACAGGAGTTACATTTAATTTAGCTGTATCCATGTCACTGATGGTTGTAACTCAGTAACACTCTGTACAGTTCTCTTTCCTTGTAGTTTCTGACCCTTCTAAAAAAGATGGTTCCTCTAGTGGACTAGCTGTTGCAAGAGGGTTATTGAGGATGTGAAATTGTATCTCGGACAACTTGAGCATAGTCAGAGCTAATTGTATGCCAATGCTGGCTTTGCTCCCTTTCAGTGGACTCCAGCTGTTCCAGTGGCCCTGTTTTTTATCATTGTGCTGGACTACAGAGTATTAGTGTTGAGACTACAGATGCTTTTATCTTGTATAAATTTTCAAAGACTTTCCCTGCTGGCAGTTTACATAGCTCAACCTATTCTCTTTTGTGCTTTGTAAATGTAATATACATGGCAGCCACTAGCTAGAGAATCGTATGTAGCAGCTGGTTATACTCTGTATTTCTTTCAAGATCTTGTGCGAAACTTCAAAGTTTACATCAGCTTGCAGGAAAAAAAACGCCTGAGTATCAAAGGGAGAAATGAGCAGAGTACTCAAATGTTGGTGCTGGTCTGAGTGCTTCCATGTTGCCTTGAACACAGCTCACTTATTTCTTTAAAACATGCGCTGATATTTACATTACCTTTCTCTAATTTTACTATTTTTCAGAGTTCATTTATGAACTGCCTTTAATCTACTGAAGGAAGCTAACTGTTTTTATGATGTCATTGGGTTCCCTTTAGTCAAACTTGATTGTTTTTTAATAGGACCATAATTTCATTTGGCAAGCCAAAACTTTATCTTACCACCCTTTTACCTTTCTCTCCATTTGCAAAGCCCAGGAAAGTCTTTGTCTGAACGTTATGTTTCAAAGAAAAACAAGAAACCCGTAGACAAAATAATTCAACTCCCACTTGCGAAGTTGGTCGGAATGGCTGAGCACTGTGTGTGTAACGCTCCTGGAGATTCCTTGGCTCCCTCAGCATTGCGAGCCCCCCACAAGACCAGAGCAGCCAGAGGCTCAGCACTCTGGGTGAGTCACAGCTCCACTCCTGGGTGGTTTGAGAGCACTGGTGAAGAATAT
Organism: Cyanoderma ruficeps; assembly: GCA_008694505.1. NCBI lineage: Eukaryota > Metazoa > Chordata > Aves > Passeriformes > Timaliidae > Cyanoderma > Cyanoderma ruficeps. The sequence continues at coordinate 889,288 of VZDJ01000084.1, read as the reverse complement.
TTGGCTAAAATAAAAATGACATCTTCTGGTTTAAGGGCTACAGAGGAGAGCAACTTCGGAAATGATTACAATGATTTACTATGAGAGAGCTATTAGTTAATGTGGGTCACCCATGAATTTGGGAATTAGCATTCCTCTGAAGTCTAAAGAAATTAACTAAGTTGTAATTCACTTGAAGACAGGTTACTAAGTATAATAGTTAAGGACTTTCACACCTTAACTGCCAGTGAAGTCCTTTTCTATTATCTTTCTTACTGGATTTTCTGATATCCCATTCTGACAGGGAAAACTGTGTCTGAGTCTGCCCATTGATTTTCTTCTTTCTGTGTCATGCACTGGTTATGAACCCCAGTTAACTTTAATTCCCTAGCACTTCTCCCTAGTCAGTGCTGGGAATTGGACCCTCCTGAAGACAGTTCTGTTTGTCCTATCCTAACATGAAGATATTTTAAGACAGAGCAATGAATACTTGGAAGCCCAGGGTCCTTTTCTTTGAGGTATCAAAATAATACCAGGGCTTGTAGATGAACATATATAGGACATAAATTACACCTTTTGAAAAGGAAATATTTATTTGATCTTTCTAAGACTGCCATTCCTCTTTTTTTCATTGTCGTTGTTATTATTTTTATTATTATTTAGGTATGGTTTGAGGTGCAGAGGTTAAAATACATCCTTTTTAAGGTTTATGGACCCCAACATCAAAATAAGCTTTTCAGATAAATTTCTTCTTCTCTTCCTACTTAGAAGCTTGCTGCTCCAGCAGATGCTACCTAGGGGAGGGAGCTCCCTGTGCTCTGGGCTGCTGTCTGAGCCTTTCCTGGCAGCAGATCAGTGAGACTTCCTGAGTAACTTTCCAGTTCTCTGCCTTTTCATCTCTTACACAATTCCTTTTGTAGAGGTAGCAAGTTTCTTCTTCTGAAGGCTGAATGCCTGCTTTCTGTTTCTCCTGTATGGAGGGTGTTTTCTGATAGTTTTTGTGGGGTTGTCAGGACATTTGTTTTCAATTCTAACCTGGACATCGTCACAGCTGCTTCATACACAGGGCTTGATGCTGCCCTTAGCAGATATGCTGCCTTTTCTTCTCTGCTATTTGTGCCTTCCTGCCTCTACTGTGGCAGGCTGGTAGTAGACAACAAGCAAATGCCCTCTTAGGCTTTCTTTGCTGAGGCGTGTTAGCCAGGGCAGGCAAGGCCAGCGTCTTTGCTCCCTGGAAGATGTAGCTGCAGCAAGGTGCTAAGCGGGGAGATTCGTAGTGACATTGAGTTGTGGGCAAAGCCCAGCTGGAAGCTCAGCCTCACACAGCCACTCACTCACCAGAGCGGAAGAAATTGGAAGGGCAAAAGTGAGGAAATGTGGGTTACGGTAAAGGTGGTTTACAGATAAAGGAAAAGCTGCACTGCTAAGCAAGGAATTTGTGCACTATGTCCTGTGGACAGGTGGGTATTCTGCCATCTCCAGGGATTCTGGGCTTCATCACTTGTAACAGGAAGACCAAATGCCATGACTCCAAACATCCCCTTTTTCTTCTTCTTCCCTCACCTTTTACTGCTGGCCATGATGCTCTATGGTATGGAATATCCCTTGGGTCCATTGGGGTCAGCTATCCCAGCTGTGTCCCTTCCCAGCCTGTTCTGTAGCACCATCTTGCTCACTGTGGGGCAGTGTGAGGAGCAGAAAAGGCCTTGACACCAGTAACCTCTGCTCAGCAATAATGAAATCATCTCTGTGTTATCAATTTGGTTTTCACCACAAATCCAACTCACAGCATCACATGAGGAACTACTAACTCTGTCACAGCCAAAAACAGTATGTGTTTTCTCATCAGTAGGGTGGGACTATGAATTGGGCAGCTGGTGGGCTAGTGTAGATAAGAGCAAGGACTTGCAAAATGAAAATGTGATCTATTTTTTCAAAGGCTGGTGTCCTCAGTACAGAGCCAAATCAGATTATTTCTGCTGTGATGTGCTTTCTCTTTTGCCTTCCCCCCTGCAGCAAGGTTAATTGCTCTGTCTGTATGCGTGTCCACATTATTGAAATTCCAGTGTTAGCACTACAGGACTGGTGTTACGTGGCGTGGCAGTGACCCTGACCATTGGAGTGGCTGTAGTGATGTTTTACAGCTTTTTCCTTCTGGACAGTCAGTATTCTCCTCTAATTATAATCAGGAGCACGGGTCAGGAACACCTTTCTTGAGATAAGGGGGCTCAGTGCTACTGAGGACAAATAAATGACGCAACCTCTAAATACTTTAAAAGATTTCTTACAAATTTTTTAATTTGTAATGAGTTGCTTCCATCTAGACAGTCCATTTGTCTCAGGAGCTTCAGAATTCTGGACACCTGACTTGTCACACCATGCATGTGCTCTCCTTGAAACCCTCAGCTGCAGGGTCCAGCTTGCAAACTTTTGAGCATCCCTGAATGGTGTTGTTGTCTGATCCGACCTCCCTGCTCAGGGAGGATCATCCTAGGGCACATGGCATAGGATTGCATCCAGACGGTTCTTGAATATCTCCAGTGAGGGAAACTCTAAAGCCTCACTGAGCCATCTGTTCCAGTGCTCTGTCACTGATGTTTAAAGACTCCAAATCCTTCTCAGTACTTCTACCAAAAAAAGGTATTAACGTGTTATGGACTACTGTGATTAACATTGGTTATTTTTGGCAACGATGGTGGCGGGGGAGGATTCTTTCCCATGTTTTACTTTGCCAACCTTCTATCCTGTATTGCTGGAGCAGAGGGGCTGCCCAGGTAGGCTTATTCCACTTGGAAAGTAAATGGGAGAGAGGCATGAGCAGAGAACAAGGCATGGGTTGGTGAAAAAAGGTTGATAGGAATTGTATTCTGGGGTTTGTAGTAGTGTGGGGCTCTCAGTTTGTAATTCTGGTGTTGTACACATTTAGTTATGAAGACTGAGATGCCTCTCACAGAGAAGTGGCAGGTGGAGAGGGACTTCAGTGGGAAGCTGAGATGCAGTTTTTCTTTTCCCACAATTTAAGTGTTTTTTTCCACCCTCATATGGCATTACATTGTTTTTTCACCATCATTTTTTATTCCCTTCTAGTACATAATTTTGAAGATTAAATAATAAGATTCTGGTGAGTGTCTTCCATCATATTTTTCTGTGGTGAACTGTAGCACAAAATTACCCTGTTGTGAAGTAAAAGCTGAAATGAATGGCAGTAACTGTGTCTGAACCCAGCCTTGATTCACCATACCTGCTGTTACCGGAGTAAATGCATTATTCATAATTTACATGATACTTTCCTGAAGGCAATATACTTGAAAGAAATGTGTGTAATATAATGTGTCATTATTCCAGAGCTCTGAAAATGTCTTTTTATAATTCTCCTTAGCAGTGCAGTTTATGTGATGTGGAAACTATTTTCTGACACGTGTGCCTAAGCAGTGAGCTCTTTGTTAGATCCAATTAGAATTTCTCCCTTGATAGTGTGTGAGGCTCTAAACCAGTGTTATGCTTGGCCGTGGACAAAATTAATCCAGTCAGCTGGGACTCCCTGCATCAACCTTCTGCGATCTCATGGTATGGAACCACTGATATGTGCTTTTCACATTCAGCAAATCCAAGATTCAGTGCAGGAGGCAGCAGCCACGCCACTTTCCTGGCGTAGCAAACGGCGTGTCAGCACATTTAAAAATTATTACATGAATATGAGCTACTGTACAATAACACTTTCCCCCACAGAGTGCTGTAGCTCCTGTCCCACTGGTGAAGGGGGTTTCTCATTTATCTTTTTTTGATTTTTTTTTTTGTGAGCGAGGTGAACATGGTGCTTTGTTCATGAAGATACTTAAATCGCATTTAAGAAAACCTGATGTATTTTGTGTTTCTTCTGCACTGCAAATCATGAAAAAAGGCCCAAACCCCAAACATTTTGTTTATTGCCAATTATTTTGTTTGTTTTAGCAAGTGTTTGGTTTAGCTAAGTGATAAAAATGATTGTTTGAGAAACTCAGCTGTAGGTTGTGTGTTAAGCAAACCAATTTCAGATGGAGTAAAATAATTTCAAATGTCATGGATTGTTTCTCTCCATGTAGTTCCTATACTAAAATCTGTGAATGGTGAGATAGTTACTGTTGACGGTTTGCTAAAGCAAGAGTGGTAAATGTGGTTTAAATCTAATCCAAATTTATGGTTCTTCCTGAGAGCTTGTACAAAGGCCAGAATTGTTTTGACTGATTTTGATGCACAGAAATCTCTGTGAGCATCATGACTCAGCAGTTTATTGTGACATCTAAATGTTTTTAAACTGAACCTTTGCTTTTGTTGATTAACTACGCTCTTCAAGCATTGCAAATCCATGTTCCTCTGTAGCTGGAAGTGATGTGCTGCTCTTGGTGTTCTACTCAGCCTTACCCTTCTTGGTGTTCAGTGGCTTCTGCAGGTGCTTACCCAGGCTGGGGAGCCCTTTTTTGCCTTGTTGATACTTACAGACAGCTGCTGTGGATTGAAGTTGGGGCCTATCCTGTACTTGTCATGTCTTCAGGTTGAAAAGTGTTTAACCTCAGACTGCTTTTGTTCCAAAATCAGTGTCTGTGTGTGTAGGAAAGCTGAGCCAAAGCTCATTCCCTGGGAGATAACCCATCATAAAGTTGTTCCTCTTTGCTTCTAGTAGCTCCCAGAAGCAGCCAAGTGCTCTACATCATATACAGGAAGCATGACCCCTACCTTGAAGGTCACTCTAAAAAAGCCCCAAGTGCCACATACTAATTGTGACACAACATTTTATGTAATGCAGATAGACAGGCATGTATTTAAATCACCCAGACAGCCAAGACAATGTTGGATTCTTGAAATATTTCTTCATGTATGGACAGTTGCAGATACTCTTCAGGTTTCCAGTTTTTTAAGATAAGTAGGGATGGTACTATCTTAGAAAAAGGACATAACACATTTTAGTTATCTGGGTGTAAAGTACAGTTTATTGCAATTATTAGCTTAGTTTTAAGTGAGAATTTGAGGGCTAGCAAAACATGAGTTAGCTCTGCAGCCACAGAGTGATGCAACCAAATTGTATCCTGGATGTATTTTGCATTTATCTGGAGGAATTTAGCTGCAGAACAAGTTTTAGATTGCCCTGAAAAAAGTAGCCAGTAGATGACTAAATGATTTACTGATAGTAACAAAAATTCCTGAGTGTAACTGGTATATGCAGGTTGGAAATCTGTAACTGATCAAGCAGATGGTAATCTATGTATCATGAGTTGTGCCTTTTTGTGCATAAATGTTGATATTTCTTTCTCAAGATGAATTGAATTTCAGTGTTGTGGAAAATATGCCTCTCTTAATTTTACAAAACCTTTATGGTAACTTATTCCTTTGAGATTATAAAAGATAGTTTCTTTTATTGTCAAATAAAAATATATATTTATATACCTTAAAGTATAAAAGCTCTTGAAAGCCATTATTCAATTGTAAGTAATTTAAGCAAAACATTTTTTGTTAGACTTAAGTATTAATTTTTATGAATCCATCTTTTAGTATTACGGCACAGCAAGTGGAAACTCACCAAGGCTGAGAGCAACATAATTTTTAGCCCTCTATCTCTTCCTAAGTAGAAACTTCAATGAATCTTCAAAATGAAGGTAAAGTGGCATGGGCTTCACTAAAGAATGTAATAATTATTCCTATTTTAAACAACCCTACCTGTTACAGCTTTGTAGCTTGAAAGATCTGTTCATAAATTACACTGTGATATTGGGAGAAATATTTTGTCAGCTTTTTATTTTGCGGTACTGGATTTATATTTCCAATTTGGGGAAAAAAAAATGACCTCCTGTCTTGATTATTGTCTGGTCACATTCTGCTGCCTTGCTGCAAATTGTTAATCTATTATTTTTTTCACAAGTCATGTTGTTCTCTTGACTCTGTAACTTCATTCATGCCTCTGTCTAGCCCCCACAGCTGCACATCCCATAAAGCCTGTTGTGCTTACAGGTTCGCATGGGGGTATGGACAGTTTGTTCACTTTCCTCCCTCATGCATGGCATCACCTTCTGTAGAATAACCATGTCTGTAAACCCAGTTCTGATTAAACTTCTGGATCATTGCTAACAGCTTTGAAAAATCATCCACATTGGCTGTGTTACTACACAGGTAGGGTGACTCTTTGAATATAATAAATGAAATATTTTGGGAATTGTCTTAAAGATGTGCTTAGGAGACGGAAAAAGAGGAAGGCATACACTTCTTGGGAAGGAAGCTATAAACCACAATTCTTTGGGCATCATCTGCATAGTGTTGCACTGAAAGAATCTTTGTGCAAAGCAAAGGAGCATAAGCCTTTTGTTTTGGTAGGCTTGTAGAGCCTAGAGTAGGGGAGATGATGTTCCACATGAACTTTCCACTGCATTCACAGTGTGCTTGACTCACTGTGTTGGATCTCACTTCCAACAGTGATAAGGTGGTGGAGGTGCAGGCAGCAGATCTCCTGAGAAAAGGACCTGCATCCAAGAGGAGGAATATGGAGTCATGAAATCAGAGTGTTCAAGCTGGTCTGTTTGGGATTTATGGGAATACCCAGGGTACAGGAATGGATGGAATTCCCCTCAAGTTAAATTTACCGGTTGATTACCACCACCTACTTCCCTTTTTCCTTTTTCTTGGAAAAAGGAAACAGTGCACTGCAAAAGTTAACGAGAAACCATTTGAAGGCTTTATTCTTCCAAAGAGGAAGGGAAGAATTAATAAATTTTTTGCTTTCTTTCACATTGACTTCGTTCACGTTTCGTGCTTAGGAAAGAGCACATTCCATAATATCTGTTTGAGCCCTGGCTGAGAATTTGCCTTCAACTTTCCACTCCTGGGCATGTATTTTTCCTTCAGTGTATAATATTTAGCTGCATGCCATAACCCAGCCCAACTCTGTCCAGACAAGATGTTGTATTCATGTCAGTGTTAAGCATCAGGCACCAGTTTACCTGGTCAGTAAATTTGCCAGTTTATCTGTCCTGTAACGCTGCTCCATGGAAACACTGGCACTTGTCAGACACGTTGTGCTTAAAGTAGAATGCCTAAGGACTTTCTAGTTAAAACCAGTTAAATGAGTGTAATAGGGATCTTGCACACATCCTTGGCAGGACAGAACTTGGCAATCTTTGGAGTTTTCTGTTGGCTTTATTCTCTCTCTTCACATTTTTGAGTTTTCTTGAATTCCTTTTTTAAAAAAAATTAAACCTTAGGGGTTTTTCCCCCCTTTCTTAATCATTTTGACCTTCATGTTCTGTATTTTCTTTTGCTTTTATTTTGTTCATCCACTGACCATGTGTGCTTCCTAAAGTAGATTATTCCTAATGCTTGTCTCATGTCACTCATGATGTTTGTTAGATGTATATTAAGCTATGAGAAACTTCAAGTATGGGAGCACTTTCTCCCACTTTGAGTAATTTCAGAAGTTTTTGTTTGTTTTTTTAACTGTAGACATTAGAGAGTTTAAAAAAAGAAGTCCAGTAAACCATCTCAGAGATACAATATTTATGAGAACTATATATTTAAAGATGCCCTTAAAAATCTGTTGTTTAAATTGCTTTTCCTTTTGGGGCAACTGCAGAAGTACTTAATAAGTTGGTTTTTGACAACAGCTGAAAGGAAGTAAAACAATTGCAAGTATTTTCTTACTTTCCATTTGCTATGAAGAGCAGTTTGTTGCTTTTCCAAGTCTGCTTTCAGTTCTGTTTGTCCAAATAGGAGCCCAAGAAATTTTCCATTGAAAGGGAAATTTTCTATGCACATATAAAACGTTATTTACATCTTGCTTATCTATGTCAAGGACTGTTGTGCATATCCTAGATTTTTAAAACATCAGTGATATCAAGAGAATCCCTAGAGCAGTTCAAGGCTGCACTTAAAACCATGCCAGTATTTTTGAGGACTGCAAATGGGGCATGTTTAGGAGAAGAAACCAAGGACACATTGGGCTAGTATCAGCTGTCAGGGACGGTAAGAAATATTTGAGTAACTTCCAAAAATGAACAGCAGAGGAAAAACAGGCAGAACTATCTTGATTAAAACAGGTTGAGACATGTATCAAACTAGGATATTGAGTACATTGAGGATGGAAAGAAGGTTTTTCATTTTCTGCTTATTCAAGGGATGTGCTCCTGGCCTTGTGGTCCAGGCAGGTGTTATGGAACCTGTTCATAGATTCTAAACGCACCCTGGCCCTGACTTGTGGACCAGAGCTGTCCAAACCCAACCAACTGGGCAAGGTAGGGAGTGCTGGTGGAGACAGCATCAGCCCCATGCCAACGTGAGTCAATGCTGACTGCGGAAGGATTGCTCAGCACCTGCGGAGATCAGCCTGCCATCTGTAGAAGTGCCCAAGTCTCACTTCAGGAGCCCAGTTTGAACAATCCAACTTGGGTTTATAAGTTCTGTTATAGCTGTTTGGGGTTTTTTTTGTGAGGGGGAAGGTAGATCAGTTTGGTTTGGTTTTCTTTTTAGTTCAAGGATTTTTTGTGGCCAGATATTCTAGTGCTATTTTCCTTGCTTGAAGGAAGCAGCTTGCACCACGGGCAGACAAATTTGATTCCTCTTTTGTAGGGGGGGAAGGCTTTTATTCCTGTTTGTTTTGTTCAGCTTGGTTATTTTTTGGGACCTAACAGAATTCAGCACTGGATTCCAGTCAAAAAACTCTGAGAATTGCATGTCTGAATTCCATTGGAATTTTTAATATTTGGGTGTCTGGTATTTTGATTTTGGCCTTCGTATCCTGTTAATTTCAGTGGGGTTCAAATTCCCTGTAAGGAGGAATGTAAGCACTTTGCAGATCTGCATGTAATCTGGGAGAAATGGTATCATTGAAATCCCAAATTCAGCAAATGAGAAACTTGTATCAACTGTCAGGTTCCTAATCTGAGCAACCAGCTGTGGAAGTTCAAGTACAGCAAGCCGATTTTTTCTGGTGCCTTTTGTATTTTGGCACTTGTAGAGGGGTCATTCTCCCACTGTATGTTTTGCTGGAGTAGTTTTGCTCAATAGTTTGTTGTTGTTGGTTGATTGTTTTGGGGGAGCTTTTTGTCTTCTTTGAGAGAGGCTCTCCCCTTCTGTAGCATCCTGGAAGTCCTCTTCTGCCACTGGTTTATAGTCAGTTCTCTGGAGTGGGAATGGCCAGACTTTCATGTGCTGCTCCTGAAGTACAGAAACATTTCTGCTTTCCTACCTCTGCTGGTCACATAACTCCTGATACTTTTCCAGATCATATTTGCCTTTGAGATGTCTGCCTTGTGTTGACAGGTCACAGTTAATCTGTTAGCAATGAGTATGGTCAATATGGTATTTTCCCTCCTTGAACTTTTCCAGTTGATAAATAGCTTTATTTCCTGGTGCATCCATGCACCTAGCCTTCTATTTTATGCTACAGGGCTTCATGCTTACATATCTCAAATTTATCCATTAAATTCTGTGTGATATTCTAAATGGTCCTTCTGTATGTTGATTGTATCTCCTGACTTTGCATTAGAAGCTCTTTTTAATGAGGTTGATTTTGTTGTGTTTTTGGGTTTTTTGTTTTTTATTCCCCTGCTAAGTTCACTGGTAAAAGTATTAAACAAAACGACTTTCTGCACAAATGTTTCTGGAGGTACACTAATAATCTCCACATGGTGCGTGTTTTCCCTTTATAAGCTACTCAGTCCATTCATACTGCTAATATATACTTCAAGTCTGCCCTCTGAGTTCTCTGAAGAATTCCTTATGTCATGCCAGCGTAGGCTTTGTTGAAGGCTAGATAAATGACGCCTTTAAGAGATGCTCACATTTTAGAAAAGAAAAAAGTTAGTCACACATTCTTCTCTCTCTCTCTCTCTGTTTTTTCGGTTTTTTGGGGGTTTTTTAGTGCAGATACATTTATTCCTGTTTACTTCAATTTCTTCACCACCTTTTTCCCCTCTGAGTAATTGTGCTAAAGCCATGCATTCTTCTGGGATCAGAATATCTGGACTTTCTTTGCCCAGACCGCATTTTTTCTTTCTCATGTTATGGGTATTATATTTGCTATTTTCCAATCAGATGACACCACCCTCAGCATCAGAGACCTATTAAAATATTTCCTTTTACACCTCCTGCTTCATGGGCTGGTGTTTCCAGAGCTCTGGAATGTAAATTATCCAGTCCTAACTTCAGTATATTAAATTCTGTTTTATTTTGCTGTCACATTGGCTGTGTTTATTTACATGGCCATTAACTAATCTCGGAGAAGAAAATGTAATTTTTTTGCTTTATAAGTTTCTAAATTAAAACCACATATTTGGTAATTCACATTCTCCAGGAGTCTTAAAGCAGCCTGGTAAACCTTCTTTAAAACTGCTTGTAGAATTCACTGGACTGTTAATTTTATCCCAGAAGCCATAAAAAGCACAAGCCAATTGACAGTCAAAGTAATGCACATTTCCCAGAAATTCAGAATTGTGGAGTGAAGAGTCATTTGGCACAAGAATGGCCATTTTCCTTCATGGCTTTCAACTAACTTTTGACTTTTGTTTAATCTGTCGCTTTTTGACGTTACTTTAGTCTAGGAGGGAGAAAATGGATGCCTTGAAATCTTGCATGTGGAATTTTTCCTTTTGTGTGTCTGGTGTTCCAGCCCATCAAAAGTGTTACTGTCCTTCCAGTTTCCTTTCTACCCCTCATATATTGCATCTCTGTGCTTCTATCTGTGTTTTGCTGTCATCTCCTTTATAGTCTTTCCAGCTTCCTGCACAGTCTTCCAGTCCTCGTCTGACTTCCCAAGGTGCCTTTTTTGTGTTGTTCCTCAGTATTTTAGAAGTGGCTGCTTTACATAGTCAACCATCTGTGGTTTTAGTTTTTTTCCCCTGAAAATCAGGCTTTTCCACAGGTAATCTGGTAGATGTAATTTAAAAAAAAACCAAACCCTTCTACATTGTACTTACTCATTCTGTTAAACAGTGTTTGTTTATCACTCAGGAGCTGTGTCTGCCTATACAGGAATACATTTATTCTCATCTTTTCCTTTAGGATCTGTGAATTGGTCCAGTTTCTTCTTTTCGTGGCTTTTTGGTGTTTTGGAGTCCCTGTTCAGTTTCTGGTAGTGTGTCATGTTATGTAGTGGGATCAGGAGTAGCAGAAAATCTGGAGTGTTATTGCAGAGCAGCTGTCAAGCTACAGGTGTGTAGGTATAGAGCATTCCACTGTTTTGTATGGAGAGAGCTTTTGGGGTAAAAGGAGGAAATTGTGCATTAGACCTATCATTTAGGAGGTCCCTGCCAGTGCTGCTTTCCTGTGAAAAGCCACGGTCAGCCACCGCCTTGTCCGGAAATGTCCTCTTCAGTGTTATTCAAACTACTGGCAGCATTGATTGGAGCACTTTCTAAGTGTCAGCAGCCAGTTTACGGCTGGCTCTCTTTTATGGGTAGGCACAATGTGATTTAACACGTCCTTTTCATTGCAAGACCACCCAGCTGCAACACTGGGAGGGGGAGAGCCGTGGTCCTTGAGCATGTTTTTATATGCTGTATTGATATGTATTGGCTGTGAGAGTATCTGGTTACACATTTGAGCACTCCCTAGCTGTTCCCTAATTGCTCCTGTTTTGCTCGTGGTTGTTAATGTGTAATCTTGCCTGCTGCACGGAACTCGCATTATTGAAGCTGCCGGGAGCCTGTGCTCGGCCCTAAACGTGCAGCTGGTGCAGCTGTGGCTGCTTCGCCCTGCCACTGTGGGAGCTGCGGGCCCCGCCGGGGAGCGGGCTTGCCACAGCGCTGACCTGTAAAGTGAGCGGCTTTCACGGAGAGGCTGTGCAAAACACTTCAGCACAGGGCTGCTCCAGCACAGCTCCCCGTGCTGGGAATGCGCTGCAGAGACCCTCCGATTCCCTCCTCAGCTGGGCCAGCGCTGCTTCTAATAAGGTTCAGGGAAAAGGTTTAGCAGGTGTAGAATGGAGTTACAATGCTCTGCATTGACGTCAGGGCTGTCCTTTGTGTTAACAGCTGTTTTCTGGTCTTGCCATGTCCACCTTTCCCCCCACCCCAAAGTAAGCATGCAGCGGTTTAGAGAGCTCTCGTTGCTAATGGGGGGAAACTCTGTGAGTTGTAAGAAAGACTGAGAGCTGGGTCTTTGCGTCCTGTAAATAGGGAGTTCATCATCTGACCCTGTATTGCTGCAACAAATCAGGCAGAAGTTAACTGGGATGGGGCCAAACTCTTCTAGTTGCACTCATGCAGTCTGCTTGCAGTGAGGCAAGTGGCGTAGTTACTGTATGTGTACTTTGCACAAATGTATACTCTAAGTGTACCCAGCATGATGTGTATATGGGAGCTCGGTTACTAAGCAATTTTTAGAAGAAGTAGTAGCAGCTTTCTCCTAGTAAAGCAAAAGGGTTAAATTCTTCCTATAAGGTTGGAGATGTGATCAAAAAAAAGAAACATTAGGACAATAAAATCTGTCCACAGAGTATACTTCATGTTGTTTGTTATTTTTTTCTAGAGGTGTCTTCAGGTTTGTAAGTGTTTGTAAGCCAGAGTAAGCTTCAAACCAAAGATGCGATCTACCAGGGTGCTTCTGTGGAGTCATCTGTTTCACAAGATCTTCCTGAGTTTTTGAGATTGTGTTTGAGTGATGTATTGTCTTTCAATGCTTAAATTGCATCTCAAGACCCTTCTTGCTTCCCTGCTCTGAATATGAGTGCTACCTGACTTCTTGTTGTCTGTCAGATTGCTCTGCTCTACTTTAGAGTATATACCCATGATGAGCACAAGTCTTGGATGTCACAATCTTTCCATTCCATTCAGTCATTTTCTCAGGAAAACAATTTCATTGCAGTCATAAAAGTACACTGTTCCATTTTGCGGATACAAAACACAGAAGCTTGCTTCTTTTATAGTGATTTTTAATTTCGGAAAGCATGCTTACAGCATGAACCTTTTCATAGTAACATCATGGCTTATGTTTTCTCTATATTAAAAACCCAAATTATTTAAAAGCGTATGTGCGGTTTCTGTGGAAAGCTCTATCCAGTGTAATAAAACACTGACGCCTCTGCTACATGTCTCAGTTTCTTCCTCTTAGTTTGAAGGAACGTGGTAATATAACATAAAAATTCTTGTTGTTCATGAAGGAAAGAACAGCATTTTTACTAGATATGGAAAATTCCAAGTGGAACAGGTACAGAGGCAAAATACCATTTGGAGATTTGAGAAGACTTTTTATGATTCTGACTTTTCTGATGCAGAGCACACGACAAGCTCACAAGTACTCTCTTTTCCAGTGTATTATGGTAACTCATACTGAGAGAAGTCATGCAAGTAGAGAAGCACAAATTATTTATTTGAATAACCTGGTGTTCACTGCTTTCCTGAGAAACCAGAAGACAGTACCATGCAGGGTTAAAAACTTTTTAGCTCTAACATACTTTGTAGTTGCAGGTAATTGTTTCTGAGTTACTGTTTGTTCTCAAGGGAAAAGCCAGTTCTTTTCCTTTCTCCATCTTTTGATAGCCTGGGGACTCTTGTTCCAGGTGACAACTGGCACTGGTTAGGGGCAGCAGCAGAATCAGCCAGACTGTGAAGATATTCACTGTCTGATTTTGGTTAAGACTGACTGTGTGCAGTTCCTCTTAGAAGAAAGGTTACATCACAGGGAGTGCTGAGGTGAAGCAAGGGGCTGAAAGGCTGTAGCAGATTTTTTTCTTTTCCTGCTCCAGTTTTAATTTGTTAGCACACCTGCAGGTCTGGCATTTGTTTTCTTCTTTGCTTCTCCTCCTTTCAATATGTATAAATGGCTCACTGGAGGCAGAACTAACTATAGCTTTATTTCCAGCTGACTTAACCCCATGCTGCTGCTCCCCAGTGCCCAAATCCCTGCACCAAGAAGCACACTCCATCCTTTTCTTGCTTTCTTTCTGATAGGTAGTTCATGGGAGGGAATTGGTGAATGCTGGCCTTGGAAATCTCTACAGAAAATAAGAATTTTACACACGACTCATTTCGAAATTATTTATAATGCTTGAATATAAGGGTAGATATAAAGAGGTTGTAAGAGGAACATAGTTTATCGTTCCAGAGGGACAAAGGATGAAGAGCGTGACATCTGGAAAGTTTGGTAATATGAATAAAACCAACTGGAAACAGATGGATAATGGGGAGCTCATCTCCTACTACAAATCTTCCTGTTTTAAGAAAACGCTAAATCTGTTTTTAGTACCTGGCAGTATTTTAAAGAGGACTTTCTGTATCTCAGAGGAAGTCGGTAATAAGGAAATAAAATTATTCTGTTCTCTGTGGGACCAGGATTTATTCACCCAGGTGAGCAAAAAGAGTGATGCCAAATTTTTCAAATTCAGCTATTGAACCTCCAATCTTTAGAGAAAACTAGTTGCTATAAAGATGAAAAATATACAGAAAACATATGATTTACATAACACGAAATCAGGTCTATCATCTTGAGTTTCAAGGCCCAATTGTACAAATAATTACTCTAATAATAATTTTAAAATAATAGCTGCGTTGATAATTAGTATTAGTGTCCTATTTAGTCATGCAATTATTAGATTAAAATCCTTGTTCTTCAGAATGAGAGCTGAAAATTTGTACTTATGGCACCAGTGCAAATGTCAAATTAATAATAACTTGTTGAGGACCATTTTAAATCATATGATGTAGTATCTGGAAGTTACAACCAGAAGGTGAACTAATAGCAACAGCTGAATTATCCTTTCGCCTACCATAGAAGATACTTTCTTATCCAGAAATACTAATTGATGTAGTTAAAATAAAAGAAAAAAGCATTTGATTTATTTGCTTGATACTTAGTGTGCTTAATGCCTTGATATGTTCTTGAGTGTATTATGAATATTTTAGCTGAAGTACACAACTTAAATTTCAATTTGTGACATTTGCAAGTGAAGGCAGGGCAAAATGAAGGTTTTAAAAAATTAAGTATGTATTTGTGTTTATTTACATGCATGTGAGGCAGTTTCTCTCTGCATTTGAACAATGGAAGGAAAGAAAAATTAATTTGTGAAATGTGAGGAATTATCAGAAATGGAATACAGTGATTTTCTGTTTGTGAGACTGAAATTTTCTGTATGTACATGTTGAGAGGCTGAACCCAAACAAATTGTTCTCAAACACTGAACACTTCAGCCTGACAGTCATGTGTTTTTTGCCTGTTTTAAACCACTTTCTTTTGTCCTAAGTTTACTGCTTAATATCTATTGATTGCTATTTAATGTCAGTGGCGTCATCATTTGTTCAGTTTTGTTTCTTAAAAAGACATGTTGTCAGCATGGTGCTCCTGCTGTAGCTCTGCTGCCTGTCCATGTCCATTGGTCTGACCTTTTCATAGTGGAGTTTCACAAGTGTTATAAAAGATTGCAGGCTTAGATGGATGGGGTTTGTATATCTGTACAGTGAGGTAACAGTGTAACTGGAAAGTGCTCAGTAAATCAAACCATACATATTTAAGTATTTTGCAAAGGACATAATTATGGGAAATGCTCTTACAGGTGAGCAGGTCTCTTCTGAAAAATGAAATCTAAGAGGATGGATGACAGATGCTTGCTTTTATTGAATCCATAAAAATCCTCATATGAAATCTGGTTTTATAAATGAAGGTTGTACAGATGGAATCTGGAAAGCATGCATATGTTTTAAGATTCTGAATATCTTCCTAGTGATTAGGGCATTTAAGATAAGCAGAGGTGAGCAGATCTAGCAAGTTTCTGTTTTCCTTCTCGATGTGATGTGTTTTGAAAACACTAATACTTAACTAAGCTCTAGTGCCCAGAGACATTCTCAGCTTTGCATCAGGAGTGGCTACAGTACCTTGGGGTGCTGCAGGGAAATGTGGTGCTGTGGCTGCAGGAGTTGGGGACAGAGCCCTGACTTGTGTAGAAGCTGGCTGCAGAAGGCCCAGGGCTGTTTTTGCACCCACTCCCAGGTCAAATGGGACTGTGGTGACAAGAGCTGGAGATTTTCTTGCTTTGTTGGAATTGTGTTTTGATGAAGACCAATGATTAGTGTTTGAGGTTTTGATCTTCTAAGAAAAAAAAAATATTCCAATGCACTAATAATCACTGCAAGTATTTAATTTGCTCATCCCATCCTTTCTTTCCTGGCAGTAATGGGAATTGAAAGCTGTACAGCTAATTCCTGGGTGGTTATTTTCTGTGTTTCATCTTGCACAAATAGGTCGAGCATTAGCTTGTGACGGTGTTCTTGAGAAAGATAATTATGGGACGTATTGGATAAAGGATTGTAAGCTGGTGCTGATTAACACTTGTCCTGCTAGGTAGGACCCTTGTACAGAGCAGCTGAAGTAACTTGTGACTTACAGAGCATACCATGCCTCACTGTAAGCAGCACTGGGCATCTTCAGGAAATGAACAGCCATCAGTTTTAACTCTGCCCTTCAGCTGCAGCTGTAGCAACCCCATGGCCAATAGCTGCTCTAGTGGGCAGTGACTGAGCCATGACAGACCATCTGTGACAAAAATAACAGGGAACTTTATTCCCCAGCTGAAGGTGTACATCACACTTCTTCACAGAGTGTACAGTGTTGATGTGACTCTTTCCTAGGTTCCTGTTTTAGCCCCAAGTGTTGAAATGTTATTGCAGGCTGACAGCTCATTTTGGGCAAGACATTCCTTTGAACTTTCAAGGTGGGTAACCTGTTTCAGCAAAAGTAGGTGCTTGCTGAATCAGGGCCTTGGTTTCTTTCTACTCAGCAGTGTGGAGAGTTCGTGAGTTGGTTTGCATTGGCACCTTTTCATTAGCGATGTTGTAAGGTTGTAAACAACAGGTGTGTGCTGTCATACTTTCCTTCAACAAAAAGAAAAATTTACATTTGACAATGAATGCATTCACATACTGTTTTTGTTTTGATTAATGTTTCTTTCTAATTGACTGTCATTTCCCCAGTTTTAAGTATCAGCATACTTCTGATATTCATATATACCAACTGAACACTATTTTTCTTATGCAAATTTTGTAGATGCCTTATGCTTTAAGAAAAAGTGGCACTAAATTTATAAAATCTTTGAATGCTGAATAAGGTCTGTTGCTGGAGATATCTGAATTCACCCTGACTCCATATAAACGTCTTCATTTTTTTTTTTTTGTCATGTGCCTTTCTCTTAAATATATCTTATCTTTGGATGCATCGAGTGATGATGTTTGAGAAGAGACGTGTTTGGAATGCTTGAATAATTCACATCATCTGCACTGACTTCAGCTCTTGCCCTGCAAACTTTCAGTATGACTCAGGAGTTCCTCTTACACTGACAGAGAGATAAAAAACAAGCAGTGAATGCTTTTTCACCGGTAGCAGTAATGTGGTTTTGTGTAAATGGAGCAACTCACTGGTACTGGAATAGAAAGAGGAAGGAAAATCTTGAGCCCACCATGGGCAAATATGATGTTTTAAACTAAGCTGCTTCTGGTGTTCCTACTGTAAACCAAAAGAACTTGACTCTTGCCAGCAAAACATTGAAGCCCTGCTTGTTTGCCAATTTTACTATCAAAATTAAAGTATTATTAATGCAGAGAGCTGATTCTCATTTCTAATCTAGATCATTGAATCATAGAGTAGTTTAGGTTGGAAGGAAAATTAAAGACCGTCGAGTTCCAGGCCTCCTGCCACAGACAGGGACACCTTCCACTAGACCTGGTTGCTCAGAGCCCCATCCAGCCTGGCCTTGAACACTTCCATGGGTGGGGCATCCACAGCTTCTCTTGGCAGCCTGTTCCAGGGATTGATATTGAACAAGGAAGAAGAAAGGGAAATGGACTGAGAAAACAGATCTATGTTTGGGACAGGATCTTATGCTGTCTTGAGATTACATTGTACATAAATAACTTTTTGGCAAAAGAGAAGTTGGACAAGAAGACATGAATGCCAAGTGTTAACAAAAAGATCAGTACCTTGTACAGAGCAGGAGCTGTGTGAACACTTAGGCCTTGTGTAAAGATTGCCCCATAGTGCTGGAAAGTCAGAGGGACCTTGGAGTTACCTGCTGTTTCCTCACACTGGAACTGAAGAAACATTTTGACATTTCCATTCCCTCTTCATCCCCTAGATGTCATCAATACAAACTGAATTAAGTGAGCAATAACCAGAAAATTAGGATTAGTGACAAAGAGGTATCTTACTGCATACACAGTTTATGCTTTACTTTTTAGGAGATACTTGGGGAATCCTTTCATGGTGCTCTCTGATCTTGCCATATGTCTGGATGTTGGAAGCTTAAAACATTTAGGAAGTGTGTCTAAAACATAAAACATACACTGGGCTTTGTTCTGTTGCCTGTACTTTGGTGCTTGCCACCTTTGGCAGATACCTGAACTAATCCATTAGCTGTCTGTGTTGGTGAGTGAGATGTTAATACAAGTCTGAAGAAAAATTGCCAAGGAAAGGAAAACACAGGAGGAACTCTAAAAATATGTCAAAACCAGTTAGGGTGGTTTTGGGGTTTTATACTAAAACTGAGGAATGTTTTTAAAAATAAATAATGGAAAAATATGTAAACCAAAATTCTTTCTCAGTATATAATATGGTCATTTTGCTTTGTATTTAAGTTCCAGCATGACACTATAGTAGCTATTTATTATCTTTTGAAAATCCTTTTTTCATGTTTTTATACAATCTTTTTATATGAAGTGCTACAATGATTTAGTAGATTTTTGCATCATCTGAAACAGGATGGTCACAGGAACATTGCTGTTTAGCTTGGAGTATTTTGGTTTGTCTCTCTTTTTTTTCCCTTGGTTGCCTAGATAACTTTTTTTTAATATTGGGCAAAGCCATTGCAATGAATATATATGAGGTTTGAGTTCATGCTTTATGAACAGCCTTAATTCTAGTATTTACTAATTTGAGAACTTGGAGCATTTTTAACATTAATATTCCTTTCATGAGCTTTTCAGGTTGAATTTTTTTGCAATTTTGAACTAGAGCCTTGGAACTTGCTTGCCAGGTTCCATTAATTGCACATCTTGGAATAAGTAGAGAAAATGATGTTTTCCAGAACACCGACTTTGAATTGGTGCTTACAACTTCATTACAAACACCTCATGTTGATGCTTTCACATCCAAAACTCAAGAGGCCATAGCTGAGCAGAATCAGAGCATTCTTTATTATGGCAAATAGCCTTTTATTTATGTGCTTTATAAATTGCCAGTAGCATATTAATATAGTTGACTGTCTTTGTTTCAAATTAATATATACTGCATATAGCACTTCTTATGAATATTTAATAGGAAGAAGGAGATTAATGGGCTCTGTAGATAAAAGGTCCAAGATTCTCTTGAAGTGTTTTATCTATTAAACTTGAATTCCTGACTGCTCATCTCTTCTCATCCTTTTCCCATTGCATGACTGATAATTTATATTTATGGAATTGTTTGGTTTGTTCTGGTTTTTTGTTTTGTTGTTTTTTTGGTTTGGGGGTTTTTTTTTTGGTTTTTTTTGGTTGCTGCAGTTGTTTTGTTTGTTTGATTGATTTGTTTTGTTTTTCTTCCCTAAGAGCAGTTTAGATAAACATGTACATCATGGCATACACAGTATGTGGGGTCCCTTTCCATCTGTGGAAATCAGTTTCTGTTCCAAAAGCAAAAAGCAAAGAGAGGTTTTGCATTTTTTGGAAGCCATATTTTACTATTAAGCAAACAGGGCTGCCCTTGAAGCCTATGCCATTGCAGTGATCCCCTACAGAACACGGAGCAATTGACAACTGTGACCGCTTTTGTGATTCTTCCTTTGAGTGAACTGGAAGAGGGGGCTCATAAATTGGTTTTAACCATTTATTATGGCTGAATACTAAGGCTTTATGGCCCAAATTGTGCAGCTTGCAGATAGTTTTTCCTTTTGAGATACACTTTGCATAGAACCGAGTATTAATAACGATTTAAAAATGTTATTGTTATAATTGGACTCAGCAGTTTATTTGGGAAAAATAAATGCTTTTTGTTGTAGGTTTCCCAGTTTTACCCACAGGCTAAGTCTTGTATATATAATTATGTTTTAGGAGACATTTTAAGTGCTAGTTGAACCTTTAACCTGCGTTTCCTCTGGAATAATTACAGGATGTGAAAATGGCCAAATGAAACGCTTACTCATAGAGATTAATAGAATTAGTTAAGCTACTGTTACCTTATGCTTGATTTATATTGTATGTGTAGGTCGAAACAGGCTGTAATGGCATGTGGGTATTTTCCTATCTTTTTATACTTGCTAAAGTTTTGCCTTATGTTTATTACTTGCTATGTTATGTGAACTCCTTAAAAAGGCATTTTAGACCAGTGGCAGGTAGTTGAATTTCAAAGGCTGGCTCTATTTAAAACAAAACAGTAGTGTTTGAACTTCTATCAATTTTTTTTTCTGAAAATAACAGTAATAGAATTGATTCCATCACCTTCCAAGGAAACAAGTTGAAAAAGAAACCTCTGTGGATTAGCAGTCCAGACATCAAATATATTTTGCAGACGTTTGAAACCAAGCCTGAGTCAGCTACAATGGAAGCAGGGAAAAATAAGAAAAATCATTTGTCTGTCTGCATTGCCAAAATTTCAAGAAAATGTGAAAATAAAAAGTCTGCAAACATGAGGAGTGGAATAGCAAAAGTAGAGCATTTACTCTTATTTAAAGATTCAAGATTGATGATAATTCTAATATATTTTCAAGTAAAACATTCAGTTAAAAGTGGTTTGCTTTTTAAAATTTGATCTGGTGTGTTTCTTTAAAAAGAGGGTGATGCATTGGCTTTGAGGCAACTTGAATTTCAATCTTTGAGGAAAGTGTTGAACAGTTACCATCTTAATTTTAAGCAGCTAAGTCTTTAACAGAAAACTTAAATTTAGAATTAGAGAAGAGCCTGAAGTCATCTTATCTTATATTATTAGATAATACCGTGGGAGTTACCAGACAGGTTTATACCAGCCTTCGCTGGTGTTGAAGGACTTTTTGTTGGGCTCCCTTCAGTTAATGCTTTGCAGTCCCCCCATCCTGCAACTCTACCAGTTAAAGCATTTGGGGTTTTCAACCAGGTGAGGAGCAATTTGCAAAGGTGCTGCCAAGGAGCAGGAGCTCACTATGGCTCATTTAAAAATCTCAGCAGATGCCAGTTTAATATATTCATTATTGGTTTTTCAGTGGTTCAGAAGAAAGAGAGCAATTATCTCCCCATTTTAAGGCAGATAATGATACTCATCTGGGAAGGCTTAAGGGCAGTGAACTTGAAACCTTTAAAAATCCGAGCCACAAGTGGAGGAAACCTTTCTCGTGGAAAGTTTTTACTCAGCAACTTCATTTTGAATCAAAGGCATTTGGGTGAACCCATTTTACCACTCACCTATGGTATCTTTGGCGAACTATTTCACTGTTTTTAAATCCTGTTTTAACTTGGTTTAGAGTTAATGTTTGTTGCAGTGGTTATAACAGGCAGTGAAAATGAGATTTTTTTTTTAAGCTCAGTGAAGTATAAATGCAAAGAGGTTTAAAAATCAACTATTAAATCAAGATTTCCTTTATTCACATTCTCTTTATGCTTACTTCTCTTTGATGACTTCCCCTTAAAGTATTATGCCAATGTAGGAAATTCAAGATTTTCCTTATATACTGTTCTGTATCATCTTGGGTTACAGGATTTCTTGTCTCTTTCCTGACAAACATACTCAGTAAGTCCACTTAGTGTGTATGAAAGATGAGCATCCTCTCTGCATACAGACAAGCTATTTCTTTATAATAATGATTCTGTTATTAATTATACCAAATTTCTTTTAAGGAAGAAATCTGTATTTTGCCCTTTGTGTACAATGGGTATATAATGCAGGAATTACAGTATTTCACCAGAGATGCAAGCAGAAATCCTGGAAAAGGGTTGCTAAACATGGAATCTGAAAGCAAATGTTCTGTGATAAGTGTGGGTCATTTTGCTGAAGGATGCATGTGCATGCATCAAGAAACACTGCGATAGCATGAGGGGAGTTTATGGGCACAGCTGTGTGTGTTGAGGTGTGGTCCTTCAGCTGGAAAATTATATACTAGGATATCTTTGCTTTTATCTTTGTGTCATAATGTCTTTTGTTACTGAAGTAATCTCTAAGGAACTTTGAGAAACACAGAGGCTGTGGTTGATGAGAAATCAACTTAGCGAATCATTAACATCACCAAATGAAATTGTAAGAGAAGGCAGAGACTGGAGTATTGAACTATTGACTGTTCTGTGTATTTAACAAAGGACATTAGACTACCATGTCGAAGAGAGTTGACTAAAACTTCAGAAGCATGACATTAGATAGGCTTTACTGCAAATACATTATTATATTGAAATAAGGAGAAGGGACTCACAAATCCTTGAATGTACAGTTCTCAAATGCTGGTCAGAGAGCTTCCAGCATTTGTTGGAATGTCAGTCCCTTCTGAAATGTTTTTATACTGCTACCATATTTTCTAAGATGATGAAATGACTAAATATTAGCCACTTGTTGTGCTTTTGGGAATCATGAATTTCTGGAAAATATCCCTCTGCTGTCAAAGAAATGAAGTTCTGTTCTGGGGAATTCATCTGGAAAGAGCATTTCTACGGGGGCAATGGGGACCATCTGTGGAATTCCAACTACGCAGAAACCTGGAGCAGAGATGGGCAAAAATACACCAGGATGCAGGCAGTTCTGAGGAGGTCACTGTGGTAACCTTGTTTAGAGGAAAGGTCTGCATACGTGGGCTGACCTTCTGACCCTTAATAATTCCAGAGTAATATTATACATTCTTCATGCCTATGCAACATATCTGTGGTATAAGCTTCTAATCATTCCCAATCTTTGTATAATTTTCAAATGCATCTTTACACGTGTGCAATATATACACACAGAAACTCTGTGGTTGTTATTTAGTATCCTGCCTATGTAGTTTAAAATCATTCGACTCCAAAGTAAACAAAAGCAAAAGGAAACATGCTTCAAGATTCAAATTGCTTTTCGGCTGCAGTGAATTAGTAACTTGCTTTGTGCTGCAGTGAGGTGCATTTTTCTGTTTGAACCATTTGGTTCACAAATGACTTTGTACTCCAGTCTTTTACTGCTGTTGTGAGATTTCATCAAGCAAGCAGTGTTTGTTTTCATGTGTGTGTTTGGTTGGTTTTGACCATCCAGTTTGAAATTCCATTATATGCCCAAGTTGTAATGGAAAGCCCCCTCCCTCCCCCTTTTTTTTTTCTTCTTCCTTCAAGGCAATGAATTTGTCCAGAAATGGAGAAGATCTGGCTGTCGTTTCTCTTGTAGCTTACCTAGCAATGTGGTTGTGCCCTTTCAGAAAGGAGGTCTCTGCAGTGTCCCCCTCCCTCCACCCCCCAATTCACTGTTTTATTTACTGTATGTGGCAGTCTTTTTAATGGAAAATGCAGAGATTTGTATGAAGTCTGAAAATAGGAGAGAAAGGTTCATGTTCCTTGTTTAAAAGTCATAGCACATAATGTTGTAAATAAGGATTTAGAATTTACTCTGATTTTTATGCTGATAATTTGGCTGTCTTGTTTTTCACTGCCTCAGCCTGTAATGGACTGTAATTTTCACCTTGTTTAAAAAGGGAGAAGAACCATTGAAATTTTGTAACTCTTTTTGGTGGCCTTGTCTCATTATAGTTATTTTTTCTGCATTGGGATGATCATATGCATGGATAATTTTAACATATTTCACTCTTTTCATAATCTTATTGCTTCAATGGAAGGTTTCAAATTAACAGAGGACACATCCAGAACTGAATGCTGAATTGGATAAATATTTTTCTGTTTTGATAGGCATTCCATGATTGCGGCCTACTGTATCAACATTGATTTAGAGATTAATCTGGGAAGATGGGTTCATTAGGACACCATCTCTCTGTTTCCCGTGGATGACACATTGTGATGCAGCTCAGTAAGGAGAAGAGAACTGGGTTTACAGTTCCTCTTTGGATCCCTGTGATGGGGATCCTGCATGCACAGCTGTGGGAGGTGGGGCCCTGGTGTCTCTGGGAGGACCTGCGGGCTGCTTGTCCTTAGCCAGGTACTTGAATTGAGCAATCACTCTTGCATAAGCACCCATTGCAGAAGCGTGCAGCACCTGTTGCTCCTCAGGTGTCCTTCCTCAGACCTGATTTTGCATATTTGGGTTTTGTTAGTCCCCTCTGGGGACATTATTGAGTTGGCATCAAGTATGCCAAACACTCTTCAAACACATATATGTGCATTTATCATCAGCATCCAGTAGTTTTGTGTTCTGTCTTCTCCAGCATGCTTCAGGTAGGTATAGGTATGAATTTCAGGGTCTACATCCTGCTCTCCTTTACAGCCTGTAGCCTAGGGCTCCTTTCATCTCTAATGATAGTCCCCCATCAGCTCCATGTGGAAAATGTAGCTACACAGGCCCAGCATTTTACCAATAGTGCCAGCCAGTTTGTGTGTAGAGAACAAAATAGATCATTGGACCCAGTCTAGGCCTGAGGCTGGAACCGAATTTCCAGTTGCTCCGTGTAGGTGGAAGCCACAGTTAGAGTCTTAATCTTAGACCTTTGAAATGTGTTTTTGTCTCTCCCTTTAAACTCATGTGCCCCAAAATAATACTGGTAGTTACTTTAAAGCACATACATAGATGACTCATAATGTAAACACACATGATTTTTGTAGTGCTTTTTCTCTTCTACTTTGGAGTTAAAAACAGCACTAGAATATCTCAAGTATTAATTTCATGACTGGCTAGAATACAGTATTCTAATATTGCCAAGTCTGATAAGTCTCAATAGAACCATGTAAACTTATAGGATATTTATGCTGTCACATTTTGTTTGTACTCAGACTTTGTTCAAAATCTTTAAAAGTTGACTTTGATTTAAGCAATTACATATGTTTAATTGCCATGTTTCTTTTCCATTGGAGTAACTGGTAATGAGCACAATGTTACTGCATTTCTGCTGATACAGAGGCATTAAGATCCTCTGAAGTCGAGTGGATTATTAATTGTATATTGAAGCCGCTTCTCAGACTTTTAAACATCAAAGGTTTTTCCATTTGAAAAACAAAGAAAAGAGAAAAGCCTGAATAAACTAACCACTCTCCCCAAAACTTCAAAAACCCCAAACACAGGCTCTGTTACAATATCAAGCAATGTTGGTCCTTGTCTTGGTTGTTTATGATTGTGCTGTAGCTCATTAATCCTGGGATAACTCTGACATGGTTGGATGAATTATGAATTAAACTTTACTCCTTGAGCACCTGATTTGTGGTACTTGTGTGCCATGGAAACGGTGACAGCAAATACAGAAGCCAAATTCCTCATGTTCCTTATCTTTGCAGTGCCTTTGCAGGGACTTTTCTGACCGGAGGAGCAGAGCTTACTCTTTTCTTACTAAGAAAATATTTGAACATATTATTTCAAAAGTCAGCCTGAAGTGTCTTTTTTTGTTGGATTTCAGTTGAAAACACGTGGATCAAGTTTCATACTCTCTGTTTAGATAGGTGCTTGTCATTCTAACAATGAGCAAAGAAGGTTTAATGTGTGAATGCCTGAATGGCACAGAGCCATAGAGAGGGAGAGGATGTTATGGGGGGATGTGGGGAAAGCATGAGCAAGACAAGGGCATCATTGCATAGATCACCTGTGGTGTTTTTAGTGCCTGCATCTTGGAGAATCTCTCCTATGGCACTATTTTTCAGTACAATAAGTACAGAAAAATAGGAAACAATAAGAAACGCCTCGAAATAGGTGAGTATTCAGTGGATAGCATAATTGTATTCTGTAACAGAGTTGTAAGAAAGGACCTTGTGTTTTTCCTGACAAATTAAACTGGCAGCCATAGGAAAGCTAGAAAACCTATGGAGAAGAGTTTATTCATATTTGTGAATTATGGTTAAGGGACAGATTGTCAGCATCTTATCACTATGTGCTGCTGTTTCCTTTAGTGTTTGACTGTGTGCGGGGTGGAATATAAGACTTCACAATTGTCACTGATTAGAGTGGTCACTGATTGCACTTTCCTGCTAGAATCATGTCCTTCCAAGATTTAGCTCTTCACAGATGGATTTTCTGGGTGTTTTTTTTTTTTTTTTCTGTTTGTTTGAGGTTGTTTTGTTTTGTTTTGTGGAGTTTTTAATTTTTTTCTTTTTTATTTAGAGCCTCTGCTTGTCTCACCAATATACCACTAGAAATCTGTAAACTCCAGATTGCTCCAGTCTTAGTAAAAGTGGTATCTTAGTATAAGTAGTGATCTTGTAATATGAAATCATGTAGTCTATTAGGAGTGGAGGAATCAATTTATATTCAGATTGAATTTTTTTTTGTCTACTTGTAATTAGATTGATGTGCTTACTCACCATCTTGTCTATACTGCAGTTGTAATTTTTCCTTATAAAACTGGTAGGTAGAGACAACTGCAAATGCCTTGAATTGATTTCTTTCTGTCATAATGTTGGGTAATTTGAGAACTGAAGGCAACGGATATCCAAAAGAATTATCTACAATCAAACCATATATTTCTATATGTTATATTCACACATGTTACAAAAAGATACTCATTGAATTTTCTGTGTGTGGTTTTTGTGGGGTTTTTGTTGTTTTTTTTGGTTTTTTGGGGGTTTTTTGTGTGTGTCTTGTGGAGGTGGCTTCAAGTGAAATCTTGTATTCCTCATGCTGTAACACTTTTCTGTAATCTCCCTTAGAAACTTTCTAATGGCACCTACTAATTTTCTCCATAGATTTTAAATACTACTGCTGCTGAGTAATGTATTTAATTAGCCCTAAACTTTCTGTGTAATCATTCCAATCTGTGCTTCTCTCTCAGCTTTTGCCTGTAAGGCTGACAAATGGCAGGAGGGGGAAAGGGCACTTTCCTGTCAGTGGCTGTGGAGCCTTCGGTGTTTGGGTTGTCAGAGCAGTTGCTCCTTCTGAAAGAGCTGTGAAAGAACAATGAAAATACTATCTAGCTTCATTTAAGAAGTCAAAACAAATATTAGTTGTAGGAAAAAGCTTCCTTATCTCATGAAACAGGACATTTTTATGGTTCCTTTAGTGTTCCCCATCTTTTCATTGTAATAATATCTGCTTATTTGTGAAATCCTGGATTGTATCGGTCAGGGCTAAGTTCAGTTTTCTGTGTCTATTCTTGCAGGGTCAAGAGGAAAGATAAATTAGCTTAAAATTATACAAGTGTTTTCTGAGCAGTTTAGAGTAAATGCTAACTGAATCCTCTTCACATTTTCACAAGCATTGACATTCTTGGCTCTTGTATTGGTTATACACCAGTTCTGAGGTCAGGCACATGGATGTCAAATTACAGCTGTATTGGTCTGGTAAAGGACAATGTAAATGGTACAGGTTAATTTTTTAGGTTTGGTTTTTTTAGTCATTCTAGTCTTTTTTTGTCTTCCTGAGAATAAAATGAAGGAAGGTCCTTCTATTTTTAACCCAGCCCATAGCGGTAACATTTGGTCAAATGCCAGCTGAACCATTTGTTTGCTAGGCAACTCCTCTAGATCACAATTAGAAAAAATTAAGTCAGCTAAGCAGAAAAGTGAGAAGCTTTCTCAAATAGGACAATAATCTTTTTGGAAGCTGGGAACTTGCATGCAGTATTTATTGATAAAGCAGGAAGAGAGACCAGTCCTGTTAGTCTATAGTGAAATATATCACCATTTGTGTATTTAACATTAGCTTAGCATGGGAAATTTTTTCTTTTAAGGACACCTTTAAAAATAAGACAGAATCATATGCTTGATGACTATAAAAGGAAATTGTTTCAAGCAGGAGAGGCTGTGCTGTGATTATTGAGGACATTCACCTGTGGCGTTTACCTACGTGAAACCAATCTCTGGTGTCTGCAGGGTGGAGTTGAGAAAAAGAGCAAAAACATCTAGGAAAATGATTTCCAGAGATTTTAGAAAACAGGAAAAGCATGTGAATATATTGCTATGATGTTTCTGCATGTTGCTGAGCATGGCAAAATTGAGGAGGATATTATTGTCCCTTTGTGGGAGCTGAAGGGAAGAAGCTGTCGTTCTTTACTGTCAACCACCCTGTTTGAACTCCTTCAGACAAAGGTTGTGGAAATGTAACTGCCTGCATAAATTGTAAGCTCCCAATAAAGTCCTCATCCCTCTTTTAACAGTGTAGGAGGACACAGTCAAGCAGATAGGAATGACTTCAGATTGGACATGAGAAAAAGGCTCTTCGCTGTCAGGGTTGTCAGTCCCTGGCACAGGCTGGATGCAAGGAGGATGCTGTGGCAGCTCCAGAGCTGTGTAAATGCTCAGAAGAGGCCAGGAGGCATTGCTCAGGGAGGTTTACTAACTTGGGAAAGCTTTTGATGCTGGTGAAAGTTGCTCTATTAAGTGTGTGCTGTTAAAATAATTTGGTGATGAAATACTGATACAGACTGGATTGAAAATACATTTTTAAACCAAGCCTTGTCTACCTGTAACTGTGTAAATACAATTTAACTGAGTATTTCAGAACAGATATGACCTTATGTGCACAAATTAATGCATGTGACAAAGGAGAATCCCTAATACTTGTACCCTTTGAAAACATTCAGCAATGCAAAGGAAGCTTTCCAAATCCCTCCAGTGAATCTTACTGAGTAAAGGCAGTAATTTTTTCTGAGTTTGAATATATGTTGTATATTACAGATGCATGCGAGCTTCCAAGATATCAAGGTTAGAGGTATTTTTTGGGGTCACAGACTCACCATTAGCAGCTGGTCTCTGTTAATTAGAAGCTAAACCAAATGAACACAACTCACTTCAGTAAGGTTTTTGATACATGACTGTTCATGGAATAAAAACAAAATTTGTGGAGATTTTCTTTTATCCCAGAAAAAGGGAAATGGTAGTGTATACTGTGAAATAATGATGTCATTATGAGCTAGTTCCATATTTAAAATATAACATCTGATTAGTGCCTCTTAATTATCTGGGTATTTTCTTTAATAACAAACAACATGAATTTTTCCTTTCAGATATCAGGTTATTAAGACTGTAGAATGACAAACCTGATGTAGGAACAAGGACAGCTACTTGAATCAGCCCATTATGAGCAAATCAGTTGTATTTATGCCCCTGCAAATCTTCCAGGTATTCTTGCACTGTGAAGGAAATGATAAGTATTTGGCCACTGTTTGGGAGAGGAATGGGCTTGAACCATTATGAAACTCTTGAATGGGTGTTGATATATGTAAAACTACTTCAGATAAGATAAGCAGTGACATTTATGATTGGACTCGATGATCTTAAAGGTCTTTTACTAACCTAAATGTTTCTATGATTGTAAAGATTTTGGGAAGCTGTATAAATGAATAATTTCTGTTCCACATTCTAGTGTAATAATGGAGTAGTTAATTAAAGAGCAAATACAATGAGGCTCTGGTCCTCCTTTTTTCCTTCCCTCTGTGCTCTTGTGCCTTTTGTTCAACACATGAAATTTCTTTTCCTTGCAACACAAGCTTTAATATGCTCATACTCTAGCAGCCTTCATCATCATCCTTCTGGAGTTGTTCTATCTTCTTTCTCTCTTTTGCTCCTAGCCTCTATGATTAATTTTCCAGCCTTGTCTTCAGTCCTCTGCAGCTGACTGAAACTGCACTTGCTGAGGACTTCAGAGACACTTTTATGGTTATACTGCCGAATAAATGAATCTCAGTTTCTCTACTGCTTATGAGACTCTTGCTCTTACCCTAAGACTTCTAACTTCTGTTGCCGTAAAAATCCCATCTTGCTTCCATGGAAGGGCTTGAATTTTGTACATTTGTTACAACAAGGAGGAGTGATGATCCTTATTTTAGAAGATATGTAAATTATTAGGGGATCCAGAATTATTTTTAGTCATGAGTATCGTGTAATCTCATTCTTCTGGGGCCTCTGTTAAGATGAAAAGGAAAACTGTTGTCAAAGATTGTGTAGTGGGTTGCAATATTGCCATTTTATCTTGGAAGTGGACCTAATGTATAAAAGTGTAATTTTCCTTGTAAACCAGTATTGCTGAATATTTTGCCATCAGTAGGCTGCAATTCATAAGAGCATTTTGCACGTTACTTCTTAAAACAAGGTAGTAAATATATAACTACTTATGTGCGTTTTTCCAGATAGCATCCTTTTTTTTGCCTGAGTATCATACAAGAATTGGAAAGTCTGCATTATTTTGTAATGATTTAAACCTTTTTTCAGAATATCACTAATCAGTAAAAAAAAAATGTTCTTTCCCTGCAGGGTGGAGTTCATTTCTTTTGTTCCTGAGAGCTGAATAGGAGAAAGGGAGATTTCAGCTTTTCTTGATAAAGGTAAGACAGCATCTGTTGATAAGAATAGGACACTGTTCATTATTATGAGCTCATAGAAAGTTTGTCAATGGAGGGCTTGTTTATTTTGGGCTGTTTTTCTCAACTTTTGTGCTTTGTAGTAAGTGCAATGTGTGATAATGTAACTTGTATTGGGAATGGAATGTGTAACTCTACCACAGGTATCAGTAAAGACTCTGAAGATAAGCAGGTACCTGTAGATCAGCATGACAAAGTGGATAGCAATTTGTTCTACTTGTGATATTTACCATGTGCCACTGAACTGGCCTGCATAAGTTCACCCCATTGTGCTTCCACACACTCAGCAAGAGCTTTAAAACCAGTAGTTTTCTCCATGCCAGTTGTCAAAGAAGTGTATAGGCTTGCCTGCTGCTACTTTCACTGCTCTGTATTGTCATGTGAGAGTGCCGAGGTTAGTGTGAGGAGAGAAGGACCTTGAGATCTATTTTAATTGAGATAACACCTTCAAAATTAACCAGCAAATAATTATCATGCTTGTCAGAAGTATGAGACAGAGAAGGAGATAAAACTCTGGAAGTCTTCCTAGTGATATGCCATCCTCAATGACTCTTCCTTCATGTTGTGCTAAAAGGTCTGACTTCTTATAGATTTGTGTGCCAAATTAAATCCTGCAAGAACCATTTAGAAGTAAAGCATGCACCTTAGTGTTGAACTCTTAATTACAGTTTTTGATGTAGAAATCTACGTAGGACTGTCTTTTCTTATTTCCATTTGGCGAATTTCGAAAAGTGGTGGTGGGTTTGATGTGACAACTGCTAGTTGTGGGGTTGGTCTGGTTAGCAGTGACCACATGTGCAGCAGATTGACTATCCATGTGACCTTCATGCAGTGCAGGTAGAAAGCATAAGTGTGGTTCAATTTCTGTTCAAAGCAGCCGGAATTCATATGTGGTCATTTGTATTTTGTCCTGTGACAGAGGCTGCAGTCTCTCTTTGAAGGTGGTAATGTGTTTTAACCAAGCCAATCACTGCCTATTGGGTGACTGCATCTGCAGATCCACTTTGGACTTGTTCAGCAACGCGTGTAAGGATGGTAGAATGAAGGCTCCAGTTGTATGCTGATGTTCAGACTATCAGGAACAGCACGGCATAAGTCTACTTCTTGAAAATTGAATAGTTTGGAAAAGAGAAAAAGACAACTCTAAGAAAGGTGAAGAGAAATCAGAAGATTGACCAAAAATCAGTTTTGTGTGTTTGTGCTGATGTAGCTATTTTGAGGTTTTCTCTGTAAGCATTATACAACTTTATTGATCAGTAGTTCAAAGCAGTGCTATCGTGCCACTATGTATGGATTCAGTTTTTATGAATATACAAGTGTTTACTTTACTATATATAGTCTACTGCTTCAGGGGATGAGAAAGCTAGAATCACCTTCATATCCTTATGATTGTATGCATATATAGACATTAGGGGTCATGTTACCTTCTTGCTTAGGAACACACAGTTAAAATATTTTTGGAATGGAAATATTCTTTCAAAATCTCTAGTTTTGGAATTTTGGCTTTGGCTTTAATCTTGTATCCAGTGATAAGAGGATAAAAAAATGCCTTTGTGCTCTGTAGAATCCTTCCAATCCTGGTGCTCTTCTCCTTCTTCCCCCTTGTGACTTGTGAAGCCATTGCCCATCATTTCAAATGCTCACATTTTGTGATTTTAAAATTTACTCAGCATGTATAATCTCAAAGGTTAATGTTGTTGGAAGAATTCTCAATCAATGATGAAAGGGGAAAAAAATTTTCCTTCTGAAGTGATACATTTTTTGAAGGACTTGTAGACTCCTATTGAAGGAATGTGTTAAATTGTTAAAGATGCAGGGTGAAAAATTACTATGCTAACATCCATGAAAATGTATTAATAATAATTTACTGATAAATTAATATGGCTTGAGCTTAATCTTATTCTGGCAAAACCCACGTTGAAGTAATGAGAATTTACTGTGTTAGGATCTAATTGAGTATGATTTATTTTTTTCTTTTTTTTTTCCCCCGCTTTCCTACACTGGGGATCTTATGTAAAGTAATAAATCTAAAAAAGAACATAAACTTAATAGTACCTACAGTGTTAACTTGCTGGTTACAGACAAATACATTTCTTCTCATCCTGGTGAGAATCAGTTGGCTGTATAAAGTTCTTTGGTGAAACAGCATACTCTTGTATTTTCTGAACCTTGAGCAGAAGTTATTGTTTCTTAGAGGTTGCTGCATGCTTCTTGTACATCCATTAAGCCTTGCTCAGATACAGAAAGACAGATAGATATAGGCTGCATTTGACTTGCTGCTTTTCTTTCTCTATTTAGAAGAAAACAGTACATCTGGATTCTCTGTGGTGTGTTCTTCCCAGGGCTGCACAAACAAAGCAGCAGCACTTTGCTTGTTTTGTTGCTTTGTGGGAGTGGAAGAGCTTGAAGATCACACTTATATTTACCAGTATCCAGCTGGATTTAAGGATTACATTTAATGACAGAAATTCCCAAACATAATCAGTGGCAGATTCAGTTTCTGGCTGTGTGAATTGGTGATTGTGTGTAGCTATGGGAGGAATTTGAGCTGTACAGGCAGGATGAGCTAACAGTGCCATGGAAGGTTAGTTGTAGTTGTTAAGCTGTGATGCTTCTCCATATTATAATTATTACTTCAGCCTAAATACTTCTGCAGTGGCTGCAGGCTTCATGAAGGAAAATAATGTTGGCTGATCCTTGTACCTGCCTGCAGTTTGCTCCAAAAGTAGTGCCCGTGAGTATTAATTTAGCTTTATTTTCAACATGATATCCTTCTGTATTATACACAGAAAGTTCAGGTCTGTAAATTGTGAGAGTGGGATGAGTGCTTTGAAAACCTGCTTTAAAAATGTGCCACCAGCCGGCTGAGGCTGGGAAAACTCAGGTCCTTGGGAGTGGAAGGCCAGAAACTGCCCTTCAACTTTTCCTACATCTTCTCTCCCAGTTATGATGAGCAGTGTAATTTTTTTTTTTTTTTTCACTAGAACATAGTGCAAGTTCAAGCCAACAGTCCTCCCCATTTGTTCTTTAATCTTTTCCTCCTTGACCTATAAATCAAGAACCCCTTGGGACAGCAGCACTTTTCATACTTGTCTGGTTCATGATTGAACACATGCGTGTTCTGCTCAGTCTTCTCCCTGAACAGAGAGCTGTGTCAGAAAGAAAATGCTGTCCCCAGAAATAATATTTGCCTCAAAGGAGCTTGACCTGCTTTGTGATGCTTTTGGAAACAAAGTGCAGGGATAAACGTTATATTGTAAAAGAAGCGAGGAAAATAGCGTTGCTGTTTTCCTGAAATAAGAACAGAGCTTTAATACTGCTGAAATGTTTGGCTTGCTGAGGGAGCTTAACTTTCCAGGAAGTTTGATGTTGTCTTGACTTGTTTATTTTGGATATTTCCACTAATTGATTGTAATCTAATTATCCAGTTATGAAGCCAGGACACTGAAACAGCCAGTAACTACAGTTGGAAAGACGCATTATTATCCTTCCATTGAAGGAGGAGAATTGAGTGGTATTTATGTTTCAGTACTGTATAAAGCTGCAAGTGGAGTTGCAGAGCTGGTGAAATGTGTGATGTTTTGTGTCTGGAAACCATCTTTCAATAACTGTTCTCACAATTCAGTTTATAAGTACATGTTATAATTTTAAACAAATATCAACAGGGTAAGGCTGATTCATGTAGAAAACACAAGGGGACATATGCTGCCTTTCCTGTTCCATATTCTAACAAAATAGTCTGTTCTAGATTGCTGGTAAGCCATTTTCAGCTTGGGAAGGTGCTTATTCTACAACCTTAATGCTGGGGAATGCACCTCTTTCTCACATAGTGGCTCATTTTCTTTTGTATCTAAAAGGTAATCAGTCCAAAACAGGGAGGTTGGGGGAGGAGTGGATGTTGCTGAATGGAGTGGAACGAGTCACTCATTCTTCAGAATAGTCAGAAGGTAAACTCAAGTGCACTCGAAAATCCATGCTGGTAAAATACCCCATGTGAGTTCAGGCTGTTAAACACGAGGTTTACTATTGA
The DNA here is from genome assembly GCA_008694505.1 of Cyanoderma ruficeps. Taxonomy (NCBI): domain Eukaryota; kingdom Metazoa; phylum Chordata; class Aves; order Passeriformes; family Timaliidae; genus Cyanoderma; species Cyanoderma ruficeps. Next base: position 854,945 of record VZDJ01000084.1, on the reverse strand, counting down.
CGTTTTTATTGGGTTAGAGTAAGAATCGACCCCTGAGAATGCACTGGGAAAAATGTGCTGTGGAGGATGTTAAAACCTGTGTTAAGTGTAGGGTGTAGTGGTTTGCACCCTGCTGCAGCTGCCTAAATGTGTGTGATGTGTCTATTCTACACAGAGAATATACACATATACGTATATAAATATTCTGTGACTAAATACACATGTATTCATATATAGCCATATATGTATATGTGCACATGCATGTATATGCAGACATGTGTTAATACATGTGTGCATAATAAAGACAAGTACAGGTATTCTCAAAATGGGGATGCAGGAAGTGTTCGGGAAGGCAGGAAGATGTGCAGGAAGCTATTTTTTTTAATAGGAGAGTAAAAGGGAGTGAACAGGTTGATGGTATGATTTATTACTATACCTAGCTAGACTGAAGTTTGGGTCAGACTGGGAGTGAGATTCTGTTGAGATATATATTTATATTGCAGAAGGAGAAGAGGTAGAAAAAAAAACCTATTCAAGTCTCCAACAGAGAGGAAGGAGAATTTACAGTGCTTGAGAAATGTGGAACAAGTGTGAGACCACAGACTGTTCATGGAAAACCTGCTGGTTAAAGTATTAGTTATGATGTGATAAAAAAAAGGACTTGTTCAGGTATTTATGAAAAGATGAAAATAAGGTTAAACAGTGGTGGCAAGGCCAGGGTAATGTAACCTCTGCAGCCTCAAGGGATAAAAAGCAGGATGTAAACACAGAAACTAAACCCACCTTATCTTGGTACAGAAAGTACAATTTGCGTCTCCCCTGGCCTTGGATAAAAAGGCAAACTGTGGGATGTCAAATAGAAGTTCCAGATACTGATAGTGAAAACAAACCTATGGCATTAAACGAAATGAATAATTTTCACCACAAAGTAACATCTTGTGGATTCATCGAGCTGTAAGTCTACTATTGAAAAGCTGTTGTGTGCCAAGTCCAGAGTAAAAGAGGAGAAAGCTGAATAAGATTTCAGCTTTCCAGAGTTGCCAGTTGCTGACTGAGACTATTTTAAGTGAATCCTGGCATATTAGTATGAAAATACTGACTGTATCAGCCAGTATTATCTGGTAAAATAGCAGAAAATACTTTGGAAATAAGTTGGTTGTTGCAGTTCCCTGGAAGTTGTTATCTGCTGCTGTGACTACCTAATGCACAAAAGTGTAAGGTGTTGCGCCAGAGTAATACAATGGAAGCGTTGTGATAATGTGATAATTTCTCTTCCTGGAAAAACATAATTTAGATCACTGAAATCAGTGGGATTGAGGGACACAGTTAAAATATATCACATGCTGCTCCTCTGAACAGTGTTAATTGGATGTTAAACACATTCCTAGGTAATGTGGTTGGAACTGTAGCACATCTGTCAGTCGTATTTGGGACACTGAGATATTCAGCAACCAAAGCTCTTCTATGTGTTTTGGCAAATTGCAAACTACGGAAACCATACATGGAGATAGTACATTTTTGACAATCATAGCTCTGTGCCTGGAGTTCAATTACTTGTGTTATATATTGCACAACCTGTTGGCACGCTGAATTAATGTCTCTGGAGACCTACAAAAGGAATACTTACGTGGAGAATTAGAATTCAAAACTAAAGGACTAAGCCTGCTGCAGAGATCGGACTGCTGCACTGAGAAAATCAAAGTCCATGTGTGTGATTTAAACCATGTTTGACATGCCAGGCTTTGGTTTCACCAGGAGACTCACTATGCTATTTGGCTGTGTTTTTAAAACCCGCAAGTGTAAATTAGAACGAGCTAATTTTATAATTATTCCCAACAGACACACAAGTAATTTAGTCTCAAACATGTTTATTTTATAAAGACACAATCATTCAAAAAAGAAGTGCTGAGAAACCACAAGTGGTTTGAGCAATAGAGGCTTAGAGCTTTGGCAAACATGCACATGTTTAAAATGTGGTAGCATTTGTTTAAAAGCCATTGAGTGTTCTGTCTCTTTCTTTGCAGCTTTATGACTGTCCTTAAAGAGTAATACTGAAGAACTGGGGGGTGGAACAGTTGTTTTGTTTATGGTGGTATTAGTCATTAATTTTGTTTAAATTCCAGGGAAAACCTCAGTTGTTCAGCCTTGAGAAATGAAGAACAAAATCATGCTTGTTTCATATGCTGCTAGAGGAAGTACTGATCCTGGGCCTGAATAGAGAAGGGGATTTTAAAAAAAAGAATTAATCCTTAAACTCGATTGATTGTTCATTCTGAAGAGACAGGGATACCCTTGCAGTGGCTTGAAGAAGCAACTGCTCACAGTGCCATGGGGAAAGGGCGCCCTATGCAAATATGTTAAAATCCAGATTGTAACATTAGCTTGAATAAAAGTCCTTAAAAAGGTGGCTAGAAATGGTGAAGCTCTCAGCAGTTAATGAGCAAGTTCACCTACGTCATGACTCTCACCAGGTCTCTGATACTTTTTCTTTTGGTGCAACCCAGGAGGAAAAAAATATTTGGCAATGAGAAAAGTGCCCCGCAGTCTTTGGGCCTTACACAATGCGTGATACAATGCTATAATTTTTGTAAAATAATGTGAATAATAACAATACAATTTAGGGGTGGAAAACTGCTCTCAGAAACCCTGGACTGCCTGAGAGCTGAAAGTTTTATTGCACTAAGCTCACAAAAACTAGTAAGTCTTTTTGCTTCTTTTACAAGGAGGATTAAACAAACACCTTTAGAATGGCTGTAATGTGCTATCAAAGGTGAGTTGTAGCCTACTTTGCTTCTTCAGGGTGTTGTTTAAATAAATCTGTATTTGCCTCTTTCTAAGCAGTACTTTGTGCTCTGTTTTTGACACAAGTATCAACTTTGAGGAGGGGTGGGGGAAGGGAGACATTTATTTTATATATAGCAGACTTAAAGCTTTTTCTAAACTTTTTGTAAGATTTTTATATACAGCTAGGTAGCAACCAGACTTTTTACATTTCTTTTCCTATATTGTTAGGATCACAAAATTAATCCTTCACGAGGCAATGTATCTATCACGTTTTAAGTTCAGGTTGTCTTGCTTCTACAAGAAGTTGTTTAGCTGTATCTGAAGCATAATGCTCCTGGAGGTAATATATAAGTCCCTATTTCTGAATTTTTGAAAAGTCTTCAAAATTCAAGCACCAATTTTTCAATAAAGATAACAGGACTTAGGACTATAACTTCTTGTAAGCTTTTAAAATTTCAAGCCCTGTGAAAAGTAGGATGGTATGGCTGGGAAATCAAAGTGACGTGAATTACAAAAAAATTGTAGTAAATGGTTCTTTTAGAATGCCAGACCTTTTCTGGCAATTTCCATAAAATTTCTAATATAAAGTCAATGTGAGTATTTTGTTATGGACTAAGTAGCTAGAATATTTATTTTAGTCCTTCAGTCTAGAGAAGTCACTGAGATTTAAGGAGTTTTTAGGCTTTATGGAATATCTTAAAATGCAGTTAGAACTTTTCATTGAATTTTAGATAACTTTTTAACATCATGTGGTTATTGATTTTGTATACCAGACTCATAGGTTCAGTGAAAAATCAGATTTTTAACTTAAGTGAAGAAATATGGCCTGATGAGATGGTAGTGGCTTGAGGTAAGGAATAGTTTTGTCAGATTTCTGCGTGACTTTGCATTCTGCATTGACTTTGTGCATGTTTTTTCCAGCATTTTAATACTGGTCATCAAGTTTCCAGTGCAGTCTAAAACTATAATTCCAGGCCTTTCTCTGTGGTCAATGTACAAGACATTGTGCTCACTCCTTTCTGCTCTAGCAGGTATGCCTTCATATTTACATTTCCCATCAGGAAATGTGTATTTTCAATTGCTGAGTGCAGGTTTCAAGATTTGCCTCCAAAGCTGGAAAACTGTGTAGCAAGGCATTACGTGTGGTATGTCCTCATTTGTGTCCAGCCAAGGCCAGGAGAAACGGCACCTACCGATGGCAGTGAGTGGTTGAGCACCACTGGTTGCAATCTCCTCTAATATGTTACTGTATGGTTTTTGGTTTAGTTTGCATAGTTGTATGCTAGAAACGTGTTTTTGTAGTTTTAGTCGTTAAAAAGTTCTGCCTTTCAGTTTTCCAGCAAGACGTACAGCGCACTGCTCTTCTGTGAAACTTTTAATGTAGATGCACTGTTTTGGCACTTCCATCTAAGATGTTTTTTCATACTCAGACATCAAAATCCTCAAACAGCTTCATCTTCAAATTGGTGTATTAGTTCAAGTAGTTACTAAACTTGAGTAAATATGTTTGCTTCCTGTAATTTTTAATGCTCTAATATTTTATTTACATATTTAATTTTCTGTACATTATTTGCAGTGTGTGTTTTCCTATTTAATTTTGATTTCCTTTTTTTATGCCTCTAAGACATGTTGCGCGTTTTGAGCTTGGATGTTGGGCTTTTCTGTTGGGAATATCGGTTTAGAGGAATGGAAATGAATGTTCAATATGGTCTTTGTATCCCTTTGTTATGAAAAGCAGATGGAATGGGTGATTCCTACTTTTTTTACTTTAATGGCTTTCAGCTGCATTGAGCTAGTTATGTTTGTTATATATATCATTCACCAGAAGAAAATAGCTAAGCAATTAATATTGCAAAGCTGCAACAACAGAAAGTGTCACTTTAGAAAATAAGTTGAAAGAAACCGATTTCAGTCTCAAGGTTTCCACAGCAATGTTATTTTTGATTTTAAAGTATACATATCTAAAACACCAACAAACACATGAAAGCTTTGAATACTGTTACTCCACATACATCTCTAGCATTTAGACACATGTGAAGGATTGCACTGAATGCCAGTGCTGCAAAAGAAAAGAAAGAACCTTAGCAAATGTGGTACTGTGTGGAAAGAGCCTCAGGGCAGTAAGTAGACATTCCTTTTTTGTGTTTCATATAGATGTGAATTGTGAGAATTCCACTTTCCTTCTTTGCATGCCTTTTTTGCATCCTTCTGTGCTTTTAAAACGTTTTCACAGATATAAATATTGTCAGTGGGGCTTTGAGTATAAGGACCACCTAGAGAACTGCTTTTAATGAGGGTCACAGTATTGACTTGAAAAAAAGAAATTTTTTGGTGCCTGAAAGCAAAATAAGTAAATAAAAACACCAGGTAGACCTTTGACGGTTTCTAGCTCTGGGCATATAAATGTATATATGCACCCACACTGGGAATTTTTGAAAGAGTGCAAAAAAACCCTGAAAAAAAAGCCGTGGTAGATGTAGAGATTTAGGAATTTTGTGTAACTCCACAAATTATTAAATTACATTTTGGTTGTAAATGCTAATATTCTGCAAATAAAGTTTTAAAAAAAATCCTCTGACATCCAGAAAGTTTAATTTAGAGGCACTTTTTTTTTCCCTAGCTGCATTTAAATATATTTATAGGTCTCACAGTACTACAAAGTTCAGCGGTGCAAACCAAGCTCACAGTAAAGGCCCTCCATCTGAATGTACACTCCAAGAATTTTATACCCAGTTTTCCTCCATTAGCGTATGTGTAGCTAAAAGCTACAATTAAAATGTCATCTGAGATAGGTGAGCGATGAATTTGTTTGAGACTGATCTGAGTCCAAAAGATTAAAAAAAAAAAAAAGAAAAAAGGATCCCACAGTACTTCAGACATGATGCCTACTTCCCTTTGGCTGCCAAAATTACCCTTGAAGACCTCATTTAAAATAATAGAGATTTACAGCATTTATGTGCATAGTCAACGAAGGGAAACGAAAATGTAATTGCAAGCAGTCATCACAAGCTCAGCCTTTCAGTCAGGTTCAGTTAAAAAAACCAGTTTATTATGAAGTGACATGGTAAAGTTGGCAGGATTTTGTCAAGTCTAAGCTAGAGCTGTATCAGCTGCAGGTAGGAGATAAAAGGCCCAATCCATACCCCACTGAAGTGAATTGAAAGCTTCCCAACAGATCTAAGACTTTAAAATTTGCCAAAAGATTTTGATTGTGCTTGGTAAGACTTTTTTTTTCTTTTTTTTTTTCATTTCAGTAATTATTAGAAACATTTTACATTTATATATGTTTAAATAAGAAAAAATATGTTGTGGAAGTCACTGTGTTGATCCCAAATATTGGTGCCTGAGCCCTGGGTGTTTTGGGGAGTCCAGAAGTGCCTTTTACCTTGTGAGGCTGTGATCATCGGTTTTTGTCACTACATCTGTGCCTGGCAGCCCAGCCAAGCCCTGTGGATTTGAACCAGGTCAGATGTGAGAACTTGTTCATGTATTTGTCAGCCTGGCAGAGCACACAATGATGAATTTATAGCTGCCTTGTACCAGCTGCAGGAAGAGGGATGATACCTGCACTGGCATAAAATCTAACAAGATAAAATTACTTAAAATTACTTAAAAAGAAAAAATTAAAATTGATTTATGTCAGCTGAATGGTTTGATACCTGTTCATGGTTTGCTTTTTTTGTCATGCATTTTCACTGCTTTCTTAGGTACTGAGCATACAGAAGCTGCAGTTACCATCTCATTGAATCATATATTACAATTATTAGTACTGCATATTAATAATTAATTAATATTAAATATTTGAACTCTACCGAAGTAAATTGGGCTATTTTCTGGAAGCTAGTATTTGCCAGGAGTGTTTTTCCCCCCCTTTTACTGAGGGAGAATTTTCCATGACAGGATGTTTTCTCCTCTCCCTTCCCCCAGTCTGTCCTCCCACATGAAACTTGTGGTTTTCCTGGCCATGACGTAAACATTTTTCATAAATAGGATTCACACCATTAAGATAGAATTATGTAAGAGGAATTTATTCAGGCATGATACTTTCCTGCTTTATCAGCACAACTGGTGCCATGGTGAATCTGACTCAGGAATATGAGCAAGGTGAATGACAGAAATGCAATAAGACTTGCTGTTGGACAGGGAGTAAATGCTTATGGAACTGCACCATCAGAGCAGATGATAGTGCACCAGTATTTCACATGGAAAGTCTTATCAACAAAGGGTGAAGAGTTGTGTCCTTTTAGATATTTGTTAATATTTCCAAAGTTTGGTCAACACATGGGCTCTTGGTAGACAAGGGATTGTTGAAAGTTTGTTAAAGAGGAATGCAGGATAATAAAAATGCACAGTTCAGTTCTGAGAAATGGGATGATAACCTAGAAAATGTGTTGGAAAAGGTAATTTGGGGCCGGGGGGAAGAAAATTGTGAGAGAAGGTTGTTTTAACCACAAGCACATGTGCATGCCTGCTGCTCTTCCATGTATAATCACATTACAGTCCAGGATAAAGGGAGTAGAAAAGCCTATGCAGATTTCTGTAAGTGATCCCTGCAACACGAGATGTGGGATGTGAAGAGCTCTGGTGAATGCCAGTCAGGTTTTTCTGGGTTAAAGTAGAAATTACATTTTCACTTCTCGATTTTATAACACATTATCTACACTGTTTATGTCAATAAATATACTGAAAATAATCTGTCAGGAAACTGACATTTGCATGCAACTGCAGAAGTATCAGGAATTTCAGAGCACCATCTTGTTTCACCTCTCAACTTGCAGCTCTGACTCAGATTATACATTGCTTATATGTACCAATTTGGCAGCACCCAACAGCCACTGGTGACAATTTCCATCAAAGAAATACAGGGCAAGCATGCAGATTTAAAAAGATTTATATTTTATTTGTGTTGGTGGGACCATTTCAATCATGCAGTAATTGCCCAAGAAGGGTTTTGCCCAGCTGCTTTCTTACAGTTTTACTGACTGCTGTCCGTGGGCAGGAGTCGGGTTACCGGAGAGGCTCTTGCAGAGTCTGTTGACAGTACAGCCACAAGTAGGCAATATCAGTGCTCAGGCAGGAGAATTTGATGAATAAGATAAACCCCATATAAACTAACCAGCATATCCCTTGGCTGTATGAAAGAAGATGACGGTGTTAAGGTCACGTTAAAGGCCTGAATTGTTTAGGAAAGCTTATGTCTCCCAGCTGGGAAACATCACACAGACAGTTCAGGATACACCAAAGTTTTGGCTTAATAGAAACACAGAAAGTCAACTTAGGTAATTTTATCTGCTGTGTTCCCTTGGGCCAGGGCTTTGGGAAGGAGAGTAAGTTCTGTCATTAGTCATCGTTGCCTCATGTGAGCTATTAATTTATTATGCTCTTTTATGTCTGCATGCATTTTTGTAAATAGTGCTTAGATTAAAGTTAAGTGTATGTATTTGTAAAAACAGATGGATTGGACTTTCTTTTGCCTCTCAGCAGGGCTGGTACCATTTGTACTCGTGTTAAACATCTACACTCCTCTGCTGTCTGTGAAAGGTTTGGTAAACTTAGAAGAAAGACTAATGGTCAGTGAGAAGAGCACGTGGTAGAAACTCTGATTCCATTTTTTCTCACTTTTATTAACAAAGGAACAGCCCATGTGTGCTGGGTACCTTTAGTGACTTGGTAGAATTTCATATACCCACCTCTGTACTTGCAAAGGGCTTTTGGGGATGCTTAAGTGCTCCTCCATCCCAGGGCTGTGTGTACACAGTCATGAAATGGTCGTGAGAGAGCTTTGTAAGAACTCCTGAAGGATCTTTCAAGGTAAAGTGTAAATTTAGCATTGTTGTTTTATTAAATAACCTTTCAGCTATTCTGGCTTTTGATCCTGCTACAGCAGTGCTGTGTGTTGAGGTAAATAGGAACCTTGGAAACAGTGTGATGCTGCATAATCAGCTGCTCCAAAATCCGTGAATGAAACTGTGCCCTCATTGGAGGGAGTGGAGCTGGGATGCACACACAGGCACTTCTTGAGCAGGAGGTGGGCTCAGCTCTCACAAATGACATTAAGCACAAGCTACATAACTGTAAAAGTCTCAGGAAAGCTTGACTTGTCTTTAGATTAATCAAATACATTCTCTGGCTGATGCAGTTTGATGATGAGTATTTTCTGACTTCATTATGCCATAGGCAGTTACTGTACTATTTTTAGAGTATTGAGTTCAGTAAAAAATGATTTAAGAACAAAAAGAATTGTGAGGATATCTTGCCGTGAATTCTGGTATTCAGCAGCTCCAGGCAAGCAAGGGAATGACATAAAATTAGGATGCATGTTTAGTTTAGTGTTTTGGCAAGGTAAAGGGTAGGTTAACAAGGAAAAGATAGGATTAGATAAGCTTCTGGTATAATTTCTCTTTTAGCTTCTCATTAGGTTTTGCCATTGGATATAGTTAGCTGTGACATGACTTTATGCTTTGTGTTAAAAGGGCGTGTTGTAATTTGTATTCAGGCTTTGGAGTGAACAGACTTCTGGCAGAGGGGGAGTTCTCTGGAGAGGATGGATCCTGAAAGGAGGGACCTCAGGAGAAATCAGACCTGTGGAAAACCTGGCCTGTTACTACAACATGACCTTTTCCATGCTGTGTCTTGGTTCCTGACTGTAACCCTTGAGACGCAGCTTTTTTTGGAGCTTACTTTATGCCCTTTAAATGTAATTTTGTCCATATTTCACCTGTTAGAAGTATACAATGGAGGTTTTGCAGCTTAGCAGTGTCTCACTTATTCCTGTGACAGCTCCTTAAGAAAGGACAAGAGTTGCTGAGAAAGAAATGAAGCTTTGAAAAATGTGTCCCTGGAGATGAAAGGAGGGTGGAAACACAGGCAGGAGTGTTTTGGCACTGCTGGAAGTTGTTGTATGGGTTACCCGAATCAAATAATGTACTGGTGTAACAGTTTGGGTGCCCTTCTATAAAAGATGAGATAATTCTGAGGTAACAGAGGCTTTTCACCTTTTCTTTAGCTAAAACAAAAGCTTATTTCTGGCCTAGTTATAACATTGCTACTAAGCTTGATGGAACTTCTTGTCCAGGGTTCTGCTTTCTTCTGAGTGGGTTTTTGGGTAAGTGGGTTATCTCAGTGTTGCCAGCAAGGTTGTTCCGCAGCACAGTGAAGAAAGAAATCCAGTTTGTGTATGATGGAGACAACTGTTTCCCCACTCATACTCCCTGTGGCATGCATGCTCACATGGTGTCTCTCTCAGCTCCCTCTTTGTCAGTGTAGCTGGCTGAACGCTGGAAATGTGAGAGTTTGTTCATTAACGGATGGCCCAATTGCCAGGGGTTGCCCTTGCTGCTGTTCTGTTCTTCTCAGGTGCCTCTCAGAGAGTGTTCCCAGCTGAGAGCCAGCCTCATGCGCTGCTGTGAGGGTAGTGCTCCAAAGCTGGAGAAACCTGAGAAGGAGACTAACCTTCCTGCAAGTAATAGATGGTTACTGTTTTAAATAAAGGCAATGGGAAAACAAAAGAAAGCAAAACAAAAAAAAAACAAACCCAAAAGGAAAGGATTCCCATCTACCATGCAGCGCTGGGAGAGAAGGCAGGGTTTTCCTGAGGGGGGAAAGTATGTGTCTGTGCTGTCTGAAGGGAAAAGAGGTGAAAAGAGAGATGAAAAAGAGAAAAATGGATTGGAGCTTTTTCATATCCTACTTAATCACAGTCATATGTCAGGCTGTTTCAGGGGAGGAGGGAGGGGATGGCTTGTTGAAAAGTGTAGCGTGCTGGAATTCTGTGAGTGAGTTGTGTGGTGAGTCCTGTGGCTTACTGCTGCCCTGATGAATAGAGCCTTTCCAGAGCTGCCAAGCCCAAAGCAAATGTGGTCAGGGATTTATTATGAAATGTACCAAATCTTGGCATGGGGCTAATTGCATATAACAAGAAGCGTGCTGGAAACTCAGACCTGAAAGGTGACAAATGCAGAAAGTATTCTATATCTGACGCTGCTGAAAGAGGTTTTGTGCAGGGGAATGTCTGTATGTCTGTGCTTTTTGCTAATGAGCTCCCAAACATAGCTGTATGTTTTCTTGTTATTGGTTTGGTTAACATAGATGTAGATTTCTTGTTTTGGTTATTTCGTTCACAGCCGACAAAGAAAGAATAATTGCTTTATGGCTGTAATAGCTGAAGTTCTCAAAGGAAGTGCCTGGGTACTGTCTACAAAATATCTGATGCACACATTGAAAGAATAGAGTGGAAAGGTATGAGCTTGGATACTAACAAAATACTGGAGGCTGAGAGTTTGAAAGTTGCGTGTCAAAGTTTCAAGAGACAGCAAAAATTAAACTGTAGGCCTCGAAGAGAATACTCTGTTCAGCATTCTCAGTGGTCAGGTAACAAATTTGTACAGCAAGACTGGAGTTTCTTCAAGTTTGAAAGTTTCTTAGACCTGCTGAATTTGCATCTTTGTATGTGTAATGTTCATTATGATATTATACAGCATAACCTGCACCCCAGTGACATTTAATCCAGTGAAAAGCTTCTTGCTTCCTTTCGGTGCTTCTTCCTGTTCTTCATGTATAGCTGCATTTAGAAATCTTGTATTGGTCTTTAATGTCTTATGTTGTTGACCTTTTTCTGTGCCATGATGAGACAGAGACTACTGCTTCGTCTTTAAAAGCCATCAAACTGTCCAAATGAGTAAAATTAAAAATCAGAGGTACTTCAAGGAAGGGGAAAAAAACCCACAAGCAATCAAGAAAGCCACAAACAAAAACCCCGTGGGATGGATTCAGAACTTGATTGACTTGATGCTAAGTGATATAGAAACTAATCAGTAGGGAAACATGCAAGAAATAGAAAAAATGCTATGAGATTTTATGTTGATATTCTCTTTTGTGAAATTGTAAAATTTGTTGACAATTTTTATTTTTTGTTTTCTTTCTTTTTTTATAAGGAGAACAGCTTTTGGGTTGATGTTTTAGCCAAAAAACAAAGATAAATCCATTCTGTTGCTTTTTTTTTCGCTCCTCAGCATTTTAAAATTTTCTTCATCTAATTACTGGGTCTGAAAAAAATGTACTATCTCACTTAATTTTCTCCCTGGTGGTGCCAGATTTGCTGTACAGTGAGGTATTAGGGAGAGACAGACATGCAAAGTACAAGATCCCTTGGATAGCTTCTTGAAGGCTTGTACAGCCTTCATCTCACCTTCCGGTTACATTGACGGTCAGGAAAGGACAGATTTACAAATGAAGCAAAAGAAATCTCAAGCAAACAGACAGTAAGCACTCTGCACACAGTCACTCTTGTTCTAAGCAAATCTTTTATATGGAGCGTGCAGTCTAAGGCACTTGGTTCAGTGATTGTGCTAGCCCACAGTAACCTACTGTGCAAACACTAATACAGGCCAGATAGGGTGTGCAAAATTTAATGTTATAAAACTGTCCCAGTGTAGAGATTTTTTGAATATGAGAGGGTTATAAGACCAACGTTTTTAGTATTTAAAACATGCAGTAGGTACCCAGTAACTTTGTTAGATTTATTCTTCTCAAGAATAAATTGCTGGCTTTAGCAGCATCACAGAAATGCCATTTTCACCCAGCTCTTGAACCATTTCCTAAGTCTATGAAGCCCAAATAAGACTTGTTTTCTTTGGCATAGATGCATATATGCATGCTATATTTTACCTTCATTTTCCATGATAAATATCCAAGATTTTTATAGAAAGCTAGAAATAGTCTTGATATCAAAATACTGGTGTAAGTTTGTGAAGATTCTATCAGTTAGATTTGAACACATAACAAGTTGTATTTGAAAGATATTGAGTATGACAAAAGGAAGGGAAAGGATCACAGAGTCAGAGAATCTCTATGTATTTCTAGAGGGCTTCATCCTCCAGAGTGGAAGTTGTTGATGGCTACTATCATACTTCATCTGTGTAAGTTGCAGTAACTTTTGTACCCATTGCCCCTTCTGCCCTTTAATAGCCTGATTATCCTCCTGTTGAAGCTTACCAGGAAATTGTGCTGGATTCCAGCAGAGCTGGAGTGTGCTGTAAGTGAGGGGTGGCGATGAAGGAAGAAAAACAAATGCAATGATAAATAATTTTCATTTGCACAGGCATAATGGTTACAAATCAACCATAAGTTCCATAAGAACCGTAAGAACCATAAGTTGTTCTGATTCCTAAAGTGTTCCTTCTAGCTTTCCTTTCTAGCAGTTGTTCAGAACAGATATGAAGGGATGCTAAGTCTCTCAGTCCCTCACCTGCTTTCCCCAGAAGAACAGTGGAAATGGGATATCCAGTGGGATACTAATTGATTTTTGGAATAAACTTATTAACTAATTGGTAGCCAAGGTCACCCCTCTCTTTTCCTTGTCTTTGCATAAGACTTACGCTTAAAAAGGACTCATAAAAGCTGAGGTTTTTACTCTGAGGACAATGTCTAATTCTGGAGGCTTCTGCTGAGGAAATTATTTTCCTCCTCAGTTCTGGAACCTAATAAGCACTAAAAGAAGAAACAGATAAAAGTAATGCTGTGATCCAAGCCAAAAAAAATAGTGAGCAAGTGTGTTTTCATAGATGAACTATATCAGAAGAGTAGTTAATACGTTTATAACTTACAGGCAGCATAAAATGTGTGAGATTCTTTTTACATTTCATCCAACAACCTTCCAACAATGTCATTTGACAAATTAATGCCTATCAGGAACATGTGAAGGTGAACACAAAGACTGTAGTAGAGGTAAAATTGGTGTGTGGAGTAGATGGTTCTTGGGTTCGTGCATGAGGCAAAATTAGGGGATGTTTTATGTCCTAGCACTAGCTCTGTTCCCTCAATAAGGCTGGAACATCCATTTTTTTGGATGATACTGTTGCTGCAAGTTCATGGACAATTCTAAATACGTATGTGACAGTTTGCACCAAAACCAGATAAGCTGTCTGTGGCCCAAGATTTTTACCAAGGACAGGTTAAGAGGAAAGTGTAGGTGACTTAGCAGGTATTTTCCTATGCAAGAATTCTGGAATTTTGCAAATATACCTATTATTGCTTCATAGCTTAATAATCTTAAACATTAATTTCAGATGAAAAGTTAATAGCTTTTAAATTAAGCACCACAAGATTGTTCCTTGGCACTGTGTTAATGGACTAGAAGCATAAAAATAAACCTACTGTGAAGTTAAAATCCCTGGAAAGGTGATATCTGTTGTAAATACCTCCTAAAATCATGTTTTAATCTAAAACCAAATTACCAGTGTCTTCTGTGTGAATATTTAACATATTCAGTATTAGACTTGTATGTGGGACTGTGGCTAGAGTAGGCCCATAGGCTGGGCTTGGATAGTGGTCAGGAATTGCTTATGTCTGTAACATCTACCTGTAAAATGTGATGGTCACGAGAAATTTTCTACCTGTGCAGCTGGATCCCAGGCTTCCAGTGAGTTTGTCATGAGCTGCTCAGGGAAAAGACAGCTTTGTAAGTGGTGCTGGAGAAAGTTTAATAAAAATACCCTTGTTGATTTCATCGTATTTAAATCTGTGGATGGGAAAAATAGTTTTAAAAAATAAGTGAAAGAACCAAAAATCACAATGCCAAACCCCACATGATTGCTATTCTAGCACGTGGAAGAAGTGCATTTGTTTTCTGAAGTTTGGGTTAGAAAATCAGGTGTTTATTTTTGTGAATTTAAAGTTCTTTCTTGTGCATTATCTTAATGATTTCTGCCACTTTAATAATGCATAAAATAGACAAAACCAAGCCACAAAAGTCAAGGCACATGGAACATGGTGTTTTCCTTTGCTTCTCCCAGACATGGAGGTGCCGTACAATTGTCACCTGATGGGTCAAGGGCCACATGCAGTTGCCTTAAGACACATGGTGAAATTCCCGTGGGCTTCAGTGAGGCACACAGTGCCTAAAACATCTGAATCATATGGCTTATTACTCAGCACATTGCCATGTGTACTTAGAAATTTAAGGTACCTTGTTTTAAGTGGTACTTGAAACAGATTCCTTGCTCTGTGTGGCACGTGCTGAGTCATCGATGAGCAGGAGCCACAGCAGTTCTTGTCAGCTGGCTGAGGTCTTTTTGTGTTGATTAAATCTGCACTTCCAGCTCTCCTGGCTTAAGCAGGGTTGTGACAGGGTATCTGAAAACAAGGATTGCTTTGCTTTTTCTTGCTGATCATTTTTGCTGATGCACTGCCTAGAGCAGCTGTCCAAGGACCTCCTTGCTGCGCTGCTTGGGATTCTTTACAACACAAAGTGAAACCATGGGCCCTGCTCTGAAGTGGTCCTAGGAATCACACTTTGCTCTCCCTGTGAGTGATGTGCAAGCATG
Source organism: Cyanoderma ruficeps (assembly GCA_008694505.1). Lineage (NCBI taxonomy): Eukaryota > Metazoa > Chordata > Aves > Passeriformes > Timaliidae > Cyanoderma > Cyanoderma ruficeps. The sequence goes on along the minus strand of VZDJ01000084.1, from coordinate 839,859 downwards.
CAAGTGACCTCAGACTGCCAGGTTTTACTTCTCTCTGTTTTGTGAGAAAAAGCTGGGTGAAGTTCAACGACCTGTGGTAGAATCAGTCAGATAAATACTGGCTAATTCACTACAAACATAAGTCTAGCTAAAAACGGGGGTTGTTGGCTGGTTTTGCGTAGATGCCAAGCGATGATGCTGTAGCAAAAACTGCCATGGCAGTAGAGTTGAATTTAGATGCAGTTAACCATTTCTGCCTTCCTTCTCCAGCTAGGATAAATAGTTAGGGCTTGAAGCATGTGGCAATGGCAATTTACAGCCAGATGTTTAACCACTGCTGCTGAGGAGAATGGCAGGTTGTTACCACGGGGGCTGGCTGGAGAGGGACACATGGGGGTGGGAAGGGAGGCCAGGGGTTAGAAATAACCTGCTGGTGGGGATCATTAGAGTCTTTATGTAAACAGGGCTGGAATGAAAACAAGGTGGGTTGTTTTTCTTTTTTCCTTTGGAGACCTGTATGGCATCCAAGCACAACATTGCAGGCTGAGCTGCATGCTCCCTTTCAGAAAGGAACCACAGTGCAGGAGATTGGGTCCACAAGGCTGATTCAGTGCTGGCTTTGTGCACGGCAGCCACTCTCTACATCAGTTGTATTTTTGCAGTGTGGCTATAAAGGGTGGCAAAAAAAAAACAACAAAAAAACGGATAGTGATCATTGAGGGGGGAAATACCTGGTACGATAGCAGTGAACTAGAGTGACAATACTTATTTTTAATTGAAATGATAAGGCCTTATATGTACTAGAAAGTAATAATAAGTATACTTAAGGTCTTCGGTGCTTTTCAATTTTTTAAAAAAACCCTCTTAAAATAGAACCATCCTCTCTTCTTAATCTGATATCAATATTACTAGCCTGCTTTTGTTTTAGTAGGAGTCATATTTACTCCTCTCCATGTTGAGCAGGAGTTTGCATGCTTATATGTCTTGTATAGAAAACTGTATAGCAGCATGTTATTTTAAGAAATTTAAAGTCCTTTGACTTATGCAGTTCCTGCATGAAGTATAAGTGTAGTTATAGACTATTTTTTGTTTGAGGATGTTCACTTCGTCTTCATGGGCCAGCACCTTCATAAATGTGTGCCACACATAGGAGGCTTGTTGCAGCAGTGCTCCCTGGTGCCAGCACACACTTGTTACCAGGAAACCCTGCCCAGAACGGCAGAAACTCCTGCAATTCGCTGTACAAGATGCTGAGTCCCAGCACAGTACAGGGTCAGACTGTACAGTCCTTTTACCACGTGTTGTGCCATGTTGTTTAAGGCCATGGCAATCCTGGCCAGAGATTGCCTCTCTCTCTCTCTCTCTCTCACACACCTATTCTGTTTTGACTTGGGTGAGGTTGCTGGTACACAGATTTGCAGGGTGTTCATGTCCATGCATCTTGCATTGATCCTACCATTGTTTCAGATGGATATGACTCTTCATACAAGTGCTCCACTGCCCTAGGAAGACTCAGTGCAAGTTAGAGGTCTACACATAAGGATCGACTCAGAGATCAGCCCTCATTTCATTGTCTTCATCTTTTATGTGGTTTTCTTCCCTTTTTCATTTTTTTTTCTTTTATTTTTGTGAGGTGTGAAGGCAGGTGGAAGAAAGAGCAGAGGTTTCAGCAGCCTGAGTCCTTTTAGAGATAGTGGGGCAGGTGATGGATGTCAGTCTTTGCTTTGCCTCACAAAGAGGAAATTCAAAGAGGTTTAAATACAGAGGGCTTTGGCCAGTTCCCTCATCAGCATTATAACCTGAGGGGCACAGGCATGTTACACTTGCTGCTCAGCCAGCAGACACTGAAGGGCTTTTCACCACTACAGAGCTGGGAGCTAAAGCAGCCTTCAAAGCAGGGAAATGTGTTTTTAAAGGGAAGAGCAAAACTCAAAAGGATGAGGGGCCTTTGGTTTGAGCACTGTTTTCATAGGCTGAGGGTAGATACGGAGTGAGGACCATAGTCATGGTCCATGCAGGAGAAGCTAAAAGGGACACCCTAATAAAGAGCCTAAACTGTGGAGCCAGAGGTATCCAAAGGGACCAAAGCCCCTTGTGGTTTTCCCTTTGTATGCAGCTGAATTATTAGTGCAACTTCCTGAAGCATCCGCTCTAATACCTGTTCTAATGTTTTACAGAACATTAAACAGGTTAGTGAAAAAAGAAGAAAATCTATCTTCCTTTTTTTCCCCACCAGTGAATCTAAGCAAATTATAATGATCAATGTCAATTAGAAGCAGACCTTATTCCATTTAGTGTTTAAATACTAGATGGAGAGTATCACACAGAATTGTGATGTGCTACTAAGCATGTACAGAAATTACTTGGGAAATGAGATGTGATATACAGCCTGTATTTCAAAATACATGGGTTCACAAAATGCCACTGGTGACAGTGCTCTACACTTGAACAACTTTACCGAGGATTAAGAAGGACTGACCTGCTGAAAATGTTAAAAAACCCCATTTTTGGTTACTGTCTTTTCTAAGCAATTATTAACATATTGGTTTTGCTTGTGTTTGGAAGAAAACAAGATTTCAGCTCTTGTAACCACATTAGGTCAGTAGCCAGTTTCTCAGGACTGCTGCTATTGGCATGTGCTCTTGAAAGTTTATTAAGAGAGAAGAGAGCTTGATGCAATTATTACATTTAATGAACAAAATCTTCCTGGGATTTTGTGCAAACAGTAGATTGTTGAGAACTATATGAAATCAGTGAGAGATGTGAGAAACAGGTCGTATGGCCTAAAATCAGAGCCACTCTTACAGAATTAGTTTGCTTTTCCTCCAGAGATTAACACTTAGAAATTCTGGGCTAGATTTCAAGAAGAGTGAACTCTAACCTGAGCGTTTTCCCTTTGCTTGTTTTTCTTAACCTGAAAACAGCTTTAAGAGTGTTTGCAATAAAATGCCAGGAAAAATAAAACAAAATTAAATAATCCATTTCCAAGCTTTGGGAACTACTCTTTTCAGTTTATAAAGAAAGCTAAAAATACCTCCTACACTCAATACACATTTGAAGGCTTGCTCAAGCGGAGCTTGTTCACCATCAGATTGCCCAGGTATTTTCTGCTTCAGATGCAGGCCCCTGTAGAGCTGCCCTTGCCCTCCCGAGTGAGTCTATGCATGTGTAGCACTTGTGGAGCCTCCTCCTGGGTAACCAAATATTTTTTTTGTTTGCTGTATAGGACGGGAGAGCTCCAGGCTTCTGCTCTTCTCTCCTTCCATCTGCATCCAGGAAGAACACTTGGTCCCAGTGTGAGTGTGATTCATATTTATGACCCAAAGGGGTTTTTTTTTCTTCTCAGGTATGGAGCATTAAACTTACACCACAAAGAATGTCAGAGTACTAGCTAGCTACATGAGCAGAAAGTAAGGGAAGCCTCAGGAAGTGTACCTTGAGATGGTGCATTGTCAAAATTTGGACATATTTGATCTCTCATTGAGCTGAAGGCTAATGGTGTGGTACCTACCTGGGTGTGGCTTTGTAATGAGCTATGTGTGTGCATTTTAATATGAATATTGTTGGTTTATGCTTTGAAAACTACACAAACCATTCCTAGGCCTCAGGTCATGATAGGCTGGACCAGAAGTATACCCCAGGTCCAGAGAGATCCAGGCTTGGATACTCAGGTTGTTGGTGGCTTTACGCGTATTCCAGCACACTTTTGCTGCTGCTTTGATGCACTTTTTGGTTATTTTTTTGGTAAAAGTAGCAGCACAGTAATTTAAGAGCTGTCAGTTGGCCATACATTTTAAACAGGCATACTTGGTTCCCCATCCTTCTGTCTCTTGACTGTTGTTGAGGTGGTGTGTACAATTTGTATCCGATATCAAGTGTTATGAGATGCTGAATGTGCAGAGAAAAGGCACGTGTCTTAGCATACTGCTGCTGCCCAAGGGCTAGGAAATACAGTAAACACACACATGCAGATTTTCTAATGGCTCATTTTAGTTGTTCCTTGCGGAAAGATTCCCACAGCTCAAAAGATTTACAGCTTCCTGTTCATTTGTGTCGTCTTCTCTCATCAATGCCAAGATGGATTTTTTTTTTAAGGTGTGATTTTGTTCTTTAATCCCCCTAAAGTGTTTCTTTTTCTACAACATGCCATCTTTTAATGCATAAGAACTTGAAAATGAAATGGGGTAGAAGATCATCTTCTAGGCTGCATTGAGGTTCATTTTCCTGCTTTTTATTACCTTCACTGAGAGGACTCTGATTCTGGCATCCTGAACATACTGGAATGAAACTTATCATAGAACTGTGAGCAACTGAAAAAAGTTGAATAAGATGGGAAGTCAGCATGTCTTCGATTAGAAGAATCTGTTCGCTTTTTCTTTTTCTCTGTCTTAGAATATATAATTATTTTAACCTTCATTCTTAATATGAATCATACTGCACTCCATGGAGAATCCTGTTTGCTTCTTGATAACGACTTGTAGCAGCATGAAAAGTATCTTTAAACCATTAGGAGAACAGAGTTCCATGCACAGCAGCAGTTTAAATACTGAAGATAACACTCCTGGGTACTGGTCCACAGCCACTTTTTGGTGGCAGAGTTGAGTTTCTGCCTCATTTCTTCCAGCTGTGGGTGCTCATTCTTACTATTGAGCTGCTCCAGTAATGGAGGCAGCTGTGCTGGTGGTGTGAAGCTGAGGGTTGGGAGATGGGCAGGAGATGGGATGGGGCAGGATGCTCCTCAGTTGCATTCCTCGGAAGTGTGAAATGTCCCTACGGACTGCTCACAGATGTATCTGAAAGTCTTTTAGTGGCCTTTTAGTTTAAAAGGTAGCAATTCCTCTAAATTGAAAAATGCAGCATTTTGCAAGTGAGGTAAGGTTCTGTCAGAAATTTGCTGACAGCAGAGTGTGGCAACCAAAAATGTCTCATTTTCCAGTCTCGTTTTCCAGTGTTTTGAGTTGGTGACTTGTGTTGTAGCAGATACATGACCTCAAACACTTGCTTCAGGCACTTTTCTTGCTGCCTTGGTACATTACCTGATCATATGGATACAAATCTGGCACGAGACTTCTCATCTGGGACGGTCTGTGATGAAGGTTTTTAGGGAAAATATTTGTAAGTGGCGTAGTTAACACAGCTGGCACTGTGTTAATTTCATTAACTGGCTTTTGGGTGGTTAAATGCTGTTTTTAACTTAGGACAATTAGGATACAGTTCTAGCATTTTACCAACTACATCTACTCTCCACCACTCCCAAATTTTGATTAAGAAAGGAATTTATGTTAGAATTTAAACTCTGTCTGACCCCTTCTCTATTAAAACTATTTAATTGGTTATGTACAGGCAAAAATTTACTTGGAATCTTCTTCTTTTTTAAACAATTATTTCATTGGGAAGTGTGATACTTCTAGGAGTGCTTCATGTGACGTGACAAATGCTAAATGCAGTCGCTGTGAGACCCCTCTGTTCCAAGAGGTTTATTTATTTTCAAGGAGGAGCAATTTTTTAACAGATGTTGTAATAAGAGCAAGATTTCTTCAACATTGTGGGCTGTCTTGTTTGAGAAGGGTACTTGTTTAATAAAGGAATAATTTCATGGATAGTTGCATGAATGGGCAGATGGTTTACAATTCAAAAAGATAATCTGTACATGCTTAGCACATAACAATTAATGTTGCAGGACTTGAGGTTATTATTGTCTCCCTAGAGATAGTATTAATTAAGAGGCTAAACCCAAGAACAAGGTCTGGCATTATTTCTACTAGGAGAACTTGTTAGAATAAATTGATTTTTTTGTTAGAATTTGTCTTTTATTCATGTATCTTGGTAGCATATTAAGTCAAAAAGTGGCCTGTGAACAGCAAAGCATCTAAATCTTTTTTCCTATTTTTATTTTTTTGTGAGCAATTGGTTGTATTTGGACACTGATACTGGATATGGAACACTTGGACTGCAGTAAAATTAAGTATAAAAGGACAACCAGTTGTATTGTGTGTATTATTAGCAAGGTCAACTAATGCTGGTATTTGTCTTATTACAAGAACGGTTTTGACACTTTTGTGTTACTTCTTCCCCATGCTTTAATTTCTCTGGGCTTGACTGGCATTCATTCAGCATATTTGCATAAGGAAAGATAATTCTTGCAGCATGGCTTCCACTTGCCATTGCCTTAAAGCCCAGTTTTGGCCCTTGGAACCTAAATTAAATGGATTATGTTCCCTAAAATTGGATCATTTCTGCTACCTGCTGAAGGATTCAACAGATAAACAAATTCAAAGGTATTAGTAGAATACAGCTCTGCCAAATGTTGAGCACATTTTGCAAGGAACTCTGTGCCTTCAAATATCTTGACATCTAGAACAATTAAATTGGTTAAGTCTTTGCTGAACAGCATGCCAGAAGAATATATTTGTAATATATGTAGAAAGTGTTTTAACTACTTGCAGATAAGCAGAAAAACTGGCTTCTTTTTTTTTATAGTGCTTTCCACTTGTAGCTAATTTTAAAAACAAGAAAAAAGAAATCTTGACTTTATCTTTTTTCTCTCAGAAATTAAGAATGAATGGAATTTTTTCAAGTTTTTCTGGATCATTTGGTCTTTACAGAATTCAGATGCAAAAAAATTAGTAATAACAGGAATTAGTAATAACTTGTCCACAGAAACAGACTTTGCAGACTTCTTGGTTTTCACTTGTGGTGGCTATAATTTTTTCATTGTTTTCAGAGTTCCATAACATTTTGTTTTCCTATAGAAACATCTGTCCCCATATTTCATAAGTATGGCAGCTTTTACACTGGGAACCATTTATTTTGATGCCAACATCTTAACTTAAGCATTTAAAATGATGAATTTTGCTAAAAGCAATATTTAGGAAACAGTTACTCGTGGCAGGAGGTCCTCTTTAATATGTGAATTATAAACTAGGGGGTCTCTTTTCTGCTCCAGTTTTTTTCCCAAACTTATTTAATCCACAAGATTAGAGGGTGAAAATTAATTCTTTGTGCATTGCTGAAACTTGAGAGCACAGTCAAGGAGTGAAATTTTCCAGAGTTTTGTCAGTTCCATGCATTCCATAATATGCTTTTTGTAAAGCATTGGTACAGTATCCCCTTCATCTTTATTGTTTCCTCACAAGAGATTTCAGATTTGGATGTGTATTGTTTATGACTTTATGCCAAAGCGCAGGAACACTACTTGAAGTTTTAGACCAGGGAAATCCTGTAGTGGAGCAAAGGTGAAAGTCAGTTCCCTCTTGTGTTGCTCATCTGATGGAGAAACATTGACAGACTGGACAAGGTGGTTTTTGTAAGGCTCAGTTTGTGTGAGCAAACCTCAGCTGGATACAGAGCACACTGAGACAACCAGTGAATGAGTTTCTAGACTGGGGCCTTGTTTTATGAGATGATACAGGACAAGGACAGCTGCCTTTCAGGTATGTAATCCTTGGGCCATCCTAGAGCTAATGGAGATGTTATTTGAAGGAGTGTAACATAAAACAGAACTTTTGCTTGAGCTCTTCAATGCCAGTTTCATGTCTGTTCTGAATTTATCATCAATGCACACTGTGATTTTTTTTTTCCTCTGGTTTTCCTTGGGTTGATTCTCTTCCAGTATCACATTGTCCTGCTGCCAGTCTTGGCCAAAGTACTGTTATTATATGACACTTTATGTAGACTGTTGACCAAGTTCATGCAGAAAACCTTGAGTATGTTTATAAAGAAACATATTGTCTGGGTTTTGTGTGAACCTTTAAGCCTGCAAAGTAGTCGGTGGGGAAAAAAAGCAAGTTATTACTGAATTCAGGAATTGAAAAGAAATATTCCATCTGCTAAAAAGGGTAGTGTATGTATAAAGATGGTATTTTCACAATAGCAGTGAAAGGCAGCAAAGCAGCAAAATTCTCCTCTTCAGTGAATCAGGTCAGATGCTGATAGTAATTACAAGCTCCTCATGTGTAGTGAACTCTCATATACAGAGGTAAAAATGGACCATAAAGAAATGGCTACATATTGCTTGCTCAGTAAAGGTTATGCTATTATGATATGAAGGATTGAAGTGAAGTCACAGGGCACCCAAGTTATTCAAAATCAAAACTATTTTTCAAGATACCTGCACAGGCAACATTTTCCTCCAGCACTGGGATACCAGGTGATACCTCAGGTCATTTGAGTTTATCAGGTTTTCGCAAATAATTTTCCCATTCTTCATGAATTTATTCCTTATAGACTCTCTTCATTACTAGCTGTATCAGAGTTAGTAGTAGCTTATGTCCACATCACACCAGCTGGAAGGGATTTGGCATTTTACTTTGTGCAGGGCAAAGGTCCCACATTTAAGTGCAGCTCCGTTGACACTGCAGCTTTTCTGTATGTTTTGGCAGTAGGCTTTTGTTTCAGTGGTTAGTGATGAGGATGTTACTCTTGTCCTAGAAGATTAAATTTTGGTGGAATTTTGAGAGCGTTTCCAGCACCCGATGCAGGCAGTGCTGCTGAACAAACAGAAGCACAGCAGGATTTTACTGAGGTGCTTGCCTGGCCAGGAGTTTGTCCTGTATGTGACCCAAGAGTCATTGTACAACCTTTGACGAGCCTTGGGTAGTTTTGGTTGAAGGGAAAGCAGTGAAGCACCCCAGCAATTCTGCTCTGACCTTCCTACTTAATCTGGCTGAACAATTTGTTCCTACAGCTAAATTTCTCGAGCCATGCAATGTTTTATTTCTGATCTTTTTCTGTCCAGTACTGGCGTTTTGCCAGTTTACACTGCCACCTGTCTTCCTGTCTAGTTTTGAGGTATTCCCCTGCTGTGGTTTTTTTCTTATCAATACTGCTCCTTTCCAAGCTGTATTTCCAGTCTGTGACTATGTAAAGGAATTGAGTAAACTCTCATTTCAGTGCTTGCTCATTTGCAAAGGTAATCCACTTTGCCTGAGACTTGCTTGCTTTTGCTGAGCATATGATTAAATTTGACTTGGATATCTTCCCTGAGATCAATTGCTCATTTTAGCTGTTATTTTTTTCCCTAAGTGTCTTGGGGATTTTTGTTGTTGCTGACTTTTTTTCCTCTTCCTCTGGCTTCCTATCACTCATGTGCTACCAAAGCAAACTTGACATTCAAGTGGGATAATGTTATCAGTTTCATGTTGTACTGTACTGGGCACATTCTACTTCATTCTCCTCCTATCAGCACCAGCAAGTCAAGCAGTTGGTAAGTATTTCAGACATTGCTGTACATGAAAGAGAACAGTGGTGTGCCTTTTTCTCATTTATTAGTATAAGCAAAACCTTTTCACTGTTGAGGCAACATTAATGTTAGCTTTCTTTTGTAGAGATTAAAAATACAGCGTTGCCTAAAGTGCTTGCCTTTTAACTTCAAGAGCATTGGGGTTTTCCTTTTTTTTTTTTTTCATTTGTACAATCAAAGCAAGTAAGACTCAAGAGTTTGTTGAAAAAGTTGTCTGATCCTTCTGCATGTCACAGACCATTATACTTCTTCCACTTACCCTGTATTAAGACAATAAATTATATGTGATTATCGCAGATTTGTACTTTGCCATTATATATATATTCTGGAAAGCTTTTTTATATTTTAGCTCTTGATACCATGAGTTGAAGAATTCAGCATTCCTGGCCTTGGTAATTCAGAACACTGAGTAATCATCCTTTCTGGAACATCTGTCCATAGCTGAGGGTTTTTTTTATGTCTTTATCAGCTGAAATAAGACTGGATTTACTCTCGATGGAAGCACTTGGGAAAGTGAAATAAGGTCTACTCCTAGAACTTCTTTAAGTTAAATAAATTGAACTTTTAATTGCTTAATATAAGTTCTTGCTGTGTTCTCTCTGTCTTTAAGTTGTCATTTAAAGGTGGAACACATTTCTAAGCTGATTTTGGTGTCAGTAAAGCTATGCAGTAGCTCGTTCGATACAGATGCTACTGGTAGAGCCTGAATCTATATTGGTGATGAATCTCAAATCAGCATGTCTTTTGAATAGGTGCTTATTAGTTCTTTTTAGCATGAACCTTCTTGATCAGAATTTTGTACAGTAAAAAGTGAAATGGCATAAATATTGATGTTCTCAATTTGTAAACCCTTATTTAATCTGATAGATTTTCTGTGCTCATCAGAGGATGAAACCAACTTTGTTTCCTTAGATCTATTTTACATAAATCCATGATGTCTGGCATTAATTTAATAACTGTTCATTGTTTCTGTATCAGTTGAATCCCCTGAAATATTTCTTCTCCTTACTTGCATCAGAGTTATGCCACGTGCTGTCAGCATCTGGTTATTCCCAGTGAGACATGAACAAGTGGTACTTCATTATCCTGTGGTAGCAATATATTCTCTTGATTTTCTGGGACAGTGTACAATTAAAGACTCTCACAGTGTGATGAGAATGGCCACTTCTGTCTTTATGTAACCTGTGAGTTAGAAACTTAATGCCTTAATGCTGTTGTTAGATCATACCCATCTTGTAACGTTGATAACCTCTGTGCCCAATACCCTTGAAAAAGACTGCAGCATTACTAAGCATGATCTTTTTCTTATCTTTGGCTTCACTATTTTTAGACTTACCATAACTTGTCTGAGTTCTACACAGAAATCGAGAGAATCAAGAGTGTTTGGTGTCCCTGTGCTGGATGTCTAACACTTGTCCCTGTGTTTCCTGCATGGGAATGAAATCAGGCTCCTACATCCCGGCAGTGTGTCCTCCTGGTCATCTGCATCTTAATCAGCTGGGGGAAGGAAGAAGCTGTAACTGTAACATGAAACATCCTTCCTCCCTTCCACAGCCAATTAAACTTCTCTCCCATTTACACACTCCTTTTCCCCCAAACACTCTAATTTTCCACACGTGTAGCAGTCCTGCAGAAGTTGGTGTAGTCAGTGAAGTTGATTCCCTCATTTTATTCTGTTCACTTTTAAAATCCTCTTTCATTTGACCTTCTGAACAGTCCTAGCAGCTGACCCAAGGCTTCTGCCAGTAACCCACATTGCCACAGGACCTGTAAGGCTTCAGCTGTGTCTCTCTTCTGCCAGGTGCCAGAAGATCAAATTCCTGATTTGCAAGCATCCGGTAACACAGAGTAATTTAGACAGGGTAGCAGCGGCTGTCAAGGGGTATCTTGGGAAACAGAAATTTTTACCAGGCCGTGTGGGAACAAAGTTCACATGGGTACAGGTTTTGCAATTACAGAAAATGGCAGCAGTCTATTTCAAGAAAAATAAAGGGTTTGCATATTTGAACACTTCTCAGTGTATTTTCCTTTCGACAGCATGAGAGTCTGTTAGTCCCCTTTTCTTCAGTGCTAAATTTCTAGGCATAGAAATTTTGCTTTCTGGTGTAGCTTAAGGAAATCTTTGAAGTGAGGTACATTAGCATATAAACTTTGGAACTCTTTGGTTGTTCCTGGGTTGGGATAATAAATGTTTGTTCAGGTGTCTTAGGAAGTGAGTGTTTTCTGCCTTGTCTCAATGCGTTAACTATTGTGCTGTATTTTCATTAAAACTTCGGTCATATTTTTAAAACCTGGGCTTATTTCTAATTTCTCTGCTCCAAATTATAAATTTTGAATGTTCTTTTGATCTTGCCTGGTTTAAGTCTGAATGAAAGTGTTCCTTGCATGTATATCAATGTCTCCCTCCCTTGGGAGATTCCTCTCTGCCTGGCAGAGAACATGGAACTGGATCAATCATCTGTCACTTAACAGTGTAAAAGATTCCACGGGCTTTATCTCTTACCAGTTCTGATAAAATGCTTGTTCCAGTTGCACGGCAAGCATCAATGTTTGGTAGCTGGTGTCTAATGAGTCATGTTTTTGTATGGCTGGCCATATGGATAGTGAATCTGAAGCACTCTAAATATTGTGAATTTACTTTGTGTTGATGAACTGTGCACTTCTTTGGTGTATATGAAATAGATTTGATATGTAGATATTTTTATTATTAATCACACAGACATAAGCCGCCTGTGTAGTGATTGTGCATTAAGTGAGGTGCAAAAGCTATTCTCCAGGACAAATGGACATTTTGTGTTGGTAGAAAAAAAAAAAAAAAGCCTTTTGGAAAATGAGAACACACTTAAGGTAGCTGGAATTTAGGGTAACCTTGAGTTTTGTAGGCAGAAAGGATGTGAATGGAATGATACATTATGCCAGCAGAAATTTTAAATGTACGTTTTCTTAGAGAATTTGCTAGGGAGAGGTGGTGTTTCTACACATTGTATGGGTCATTTTATAAAAGGTTTACTTTTGGGCTTTAGTAAGATTAAATAGCACTGGGAAAAATTTGTGTAAAAATGGTCCACAATAGGAAGTCTGTAGGATGTGTGCACAGGCCAGAGGGACTCATCATTTGCTTTTTTTTTGGTGTTTCTACTTTTAAGTGCTCATTTGCAATATTGCATTAATGTAGGGGTTTGGAGTGAATTATAAAAGGAGTAGATAACAGCTTGCTTTGGCTATAAAGCCACACTCTCATTTTTTTGGCAGTAGGTAAAAAGGCTGATTAGGAGAATGTATTTCCTGTATTTTCCAAATATAAACCAGACACTCAGTCATGAAAAAGTCATTCAGTGTTTTCCAAAGACTTCTTTTTTTTTTCCAGTGTGAAATCGTAGTTTGGGTGGAAAATGTGTTAGTCCTTATGCACAAAACAGGCATCAAAAAAAAGTATCTCTATTAGCTTTTTCCCTCCACACCCTCCTTCACTCCCTCCCTGGCTTCTGATTATTTCTGGCTTTGAACAGATGAGATCCCCCTAATGACCACATTAGTGTTTTTAATCCTTCAAGGCAGGAGTGAAAGTACAATTACTGTACATGAATATCCAAAATACTTCAGTTCAAGCAGTGTTTTTCATGGTCAAGATTTCACATAATTTTTAGAAACAAAGATACAATGTACAGCTGTGGGTGGTCTATATTCTGATTGTTGATGCTTGCAATTTTTAAGGTCATCCCTTTGAATACTTAAATTGATGTTCCTATTTAGATGTGAAAGGTCCAGCGTTTAGTTTAGTTTAGTGTTTAGTGTTCCAGATCCAGTGTGTAAGGACTTATTTCTGGTGTTCTTCTCTTGATCTACTTAGAGCCACTGCTGTGTTCTCCTCTGGTGGTTGTGGTGACTTTGAGTAGTTTGGAGAAGTTGGGAAGAATTTCAGTAAACAGGAAAAAATAAATTCTGGAGATAGTCACATTCTGCCAATGATGCTGTGCTGATGAGTTTTATAAGTGAGTTTTGGATGTTGTGGTAGGTAAAGTGTCATAAGCAGAGGCCTACTTAGCCATACAAGTAAAATCTCTGTTTTCTAATCAGGCTCCTTGAAACAGGAGTTCCTTGATGTTCCTTGTAGTCCTGTAGCCTCTTTTCCAGGCTGGCATCCTGATTATCCAGTGTAGCTGACTAGCATATCCCTGTATGGCAAAGCGGCTGCATCCCACATCACTGGGGCCCAGGAGCACTGGAGCAAAACGAGAGTCAGAGGTGCTTGATAACCACAGGCAGAGCTGCTGGATTCATCCCCATTCATGCCTCTGAAATGCTCTTCAGAATGGAGATCCTGCCTTCCCCTCTCTTTGGGAATGGCAAGCACTTGGCACTGCAGGCGATGCTGGCAGAAATCTGCAAAGATCTTGCTTCAAGAGAAGGGCAATTACATTTTTTCGTAACGGAAGAAAGCAGAGGTAGAAAGACCCTCAGTGTTATGCTCCTCCTCAAGACAGTTTCAGATTGGCTTCCACCTAGAGGGAGCTGAAATTGAAAGGGCTTTATCTAAGAATAACTCATCACAGGGACAGTCGATGCTACTGTCCCAGCAGCAGGCTGTAAGATTCATGTTCCACATGCAGCACAGGCAGCTTGCTCAGCAGGCCTGTCTTCCTGCTGGGCTTTTAGCTGGATAACCATCTCACCTTGCCTCTGATGGTTTAACGCAGCAGAGCAGCAGGGAAAAAAGTGCTCTGTCATCATCATATCAATGTTTGCTCCATGAGGATGATGCAAACCTTTTTACAGAAAGCAATGTCCCAAAAGTTTGTGAGGTCTGGGGCTATGGGCGCCTGTGCTCTCAGGCCCTGGTATCTTATGGGAGCTGAAATCTTTATACTGATTTACACAGCTCCCTGAAACCTTTTCCAAGACAAGCCTGCTGTTTCTATTAAAGGATTTTATGGGCCTCCCTGTACATCATATCTTGCACAGCTTACGATATTGGCTCTTAAAAGTGGCTTTGAATACAATGCCAAGGCCCCCCAGTAGCAGCTTTACAGGTTGCAGGCGAGCTGGGAAGCTGCAGTTGGCTGTCCCCGTGCTAGCTGAGCTCCCTTGCTGGCTTTTCCAGCTAAAATGATGAAGCATCTGTTCTGTCTGGTTTAATTAGATATGACTTCCTTCCTGAATACAGCAGGGAGCTCTGCAAAGTGCTACAAGCTCTTGCTGCAGAAGTGCCTCCTTCGAAGGAAAAATGAGTTCTAACTTAATGCCGATGTCTAATGCCCCTCTGTACCTACTCAGTGTCTGTGTAAGGGGTTTCCATGTGGGCCCTAAAAATGAAAACAAAAGTTTCATCATCAAGGTAGTTTCTGTTTCCTTTCAGGAATCCTGGCATAAAATTATTTTTTCTTGCTTTCACTTTTGCAAAGTTGCTAAAAAGCCATAAATCTGAATATTTTTGCAGGGAAATTTGACTTATTGTCTATACATCGGCTTGTACATGAGTACTGCTGAAGGGATCTCCTAAACTTATTAGTGCTTCTGGAGCATTAGATCTTGAATAATGTATTCAGAACGTTTTTGCCTTTACATTAAAGACCCAGGTAGATGCTGCAGCCTGTAGCAGGTGATGGCAGCTCAGAGGCAGGGTGCTCAAAGGCAGCAGCCTTAATTCCACTTTGCCTGCCTGTAGAGAGACAATTTATATCCCAAATTTTGTCCCAGGCACTTGCAGATTGCTGTTGAAGTGCAAAGCGACCTTTGGTAGCCTCAGGACAAATCCAGCTCATATTAATGTGGATATAAGGGCAAAGGTGTCCTGCTTAAATGTTGCCAGTTAGAATGAACCTTTTAAGGGGCACATAATGACACACAATGCAGCTTGGCCTGTTTTTCTGTGTAAGCTTTTTCAGTGCAAGTGTAAAACCTTTGCGTGTGATTACATAGTAGTTTTAAAAGTGGTAGAAGGATGTATCACAACAGGCACTTAAAGCACAGCTTAGCTTGGGGTTTTTTAGCAGTGATGGGGACTGAATAATATGTATTCTTGTTCAGGATGCTAAGCATTAAAATAGGGAAATAAAACTAAAGGATATGTAAGAGCAAATTATTTTTTCCCCTCAAGAAAGAGAGCTAAAATTCATCTCCTTAGTAAACCACACTTAAAGATTAGAGCACTGAAGAAACAAACACTAGATAAGCTTTTAACGTAACATCATCATCCTCTGGCATTTTTTAAAGGAAAAAAGATACCTTACAGGTTGTATGCAAGTAAGAAACATATGAGGGAAACGTCCTAAAGGAGGAGTTTGGTGCTCTGATAAACTTAGGTCGGAAGATGCAAAGTCTCAGGGAGATGGGAGAAGTTGAGAAGAAACAATTCTACATCTAAACAGGCTACATCGCTAAAGAACATTTGAAAATTAATACTAGAGTTTTGAAGACTCTGCCAAGGTAAATTCTTTTCAGTGTAATTAGTAAAGAAGGAAGGAAGTGTTCAGTTGTTTGATGCTCACAGTATGCCAGTGTTGTGTTTCTATTTCGTAAGAATTTTCTACTTCACATTGCTGTGGTTAATACTTGGAGGAAGGAAAACGCAGAAAATAAAAGTCAGCGTTGAATGGGAAGGGGTGAACTTAAGAATAGGGCTGCAAGTCATGTGGGTCCTTCCAAATGGAAAAAAGTGGAAAAAGTCAGGCAGGACTCAGTGGTTGGATTTAGACCCAATGCTGTGTTTTGAGCAGTTTACCCATCCCAAACTGGTCCATAATGGTCTCTGCTTTTGGTTACTTCTTTTTCTCTAGACCAGAAGAGCATGTCATAGCATACTTCCAGATGTGACTTCCCAAACTCAAAACACTACAGTGAGTCATAAAGCAGGGTGTCAGTTTTTCAAGATTGTTATATATAGGCAAGAGCCCAGAGAAGAAGGTGTAAAAAGCTGCTCCGTGGTTGGATTGCAAAACCATTGGCTCCAGGTTCTCGTGAAGTCTGTGTATGAATATGGCTGGAGCCTGAAATCTTGCAGCTTTGTCACGTCTACATGTTTTCCAACTTCTTTTTGACACAAAGACTACAGGGGACACCAGCCAACACGTGGCTTGTGTTATTTTTGAATTGGTATGGTTAGGATTTTGCATGTTGACTAATGTATTATTGCTGTATTGCTGTGGCGTATAGCAGAAATAAAATGTGGCCTTATTTTGACAGGGAAATGTATGTTACAATTTCCT
Source organism: Cyanoderma ruficeps (assembly GCA_008694505.1). Lineage (NCBI taxonomy): Eukaryota > Metazoa > Chordata > Aves > Passeriformes > Timaliidae > Cyanoderma > Cyanoderma ruficeps. The sequence goes on along the minus strand of VZDJ01000084.1, from coordinate 823,434 downwards.
TGTGGTATATTGTACTGCCTTGCTAGTTTGATATTTTCCACTAATGTGGAAGAGCAGACTGGAATAAGGCAGCAGAAGAGATGTTCATCTGCCATGAATTTTCCCTCTCCTTGAAAGGTTCTCATGTCCTCTACCACTTAGTCACCTTCCCTGTAGTGCGTGATGTGCTGCCCACTCAGAGTTTAGCTGGCAGTTCACACGCAGTTTGTTCCCCTGCAAAATCCCTGCAAGCAGAGCAGCTCCACCAGTCTTCCCAGGCTGCCCTGTGGGTCTCTTGGTTACCAGGCTTGAGAAGCTGGACTGTGTCCTTCTGGATTAAGCCAGAATATAAAGACCCAGGCATTTTCAAGTAAGTGTGATCCTGCCGATTTTCAGATTCAGAAGTTTATTTGAAACAGTTTATCTAGATTGCTTCATATTGTTATGGGTTTTTTTGGTCATGATTTTTGATGTGTAGGTAGTCAAATTTTATGTTCACTGCCAGGCTTGCTGAGGTTTAATGATGCAGGTAATTTATGGGCTTTACTAGAGATGGAGATTTATGGAAGCAAAAATTTATGCAATTAGATAAATTAGTGTATTTCTATTTAACTTTTAGTGTAATTAACTTCAGAGTTTATTGGAACAGTTGGTAAAAGTTTTATGATGATATGGCTGTATTACGATTTGCCAGTCAGTTTCACTTTCACTGCATTGTTTTGTTTGCTTGGCTGTTCAACTTACTGGTCTGATTTTATTCAGTAGGAGCAGCAATGATTACAGACATTCATTTCCTTTGAGGAGCTGATGTTACTCTGTTTAAAAAAAAAAACTAGCTCCTCAAAAATAATCTCGTAAAAATTCCCCTTTGAATAGGAAGTTTGAACAGCTGATCTTGATAGGTCATAGAGAGCAAATGTATTACTTAGGGGACAGGGTGCCAACCTTTTACTTCTATGTCAGAGCAGTGTCTCAGGCAGAATAATCCTCAAGATGTGACTGGGATTGCTCATGTTGTAGCATTACGCTAGAAGCACATACCATTGCCACTCTGAGGCTGAGGTTTTAGATGGTATTTGGAGTTGTATTTCAGGGGACAGGTGGAAGTAATGATGACAATTAGAATGCCTTTGATGCCGCATTTAGCAAGTGCTCTTTTACTAAAGTGGGCAGATCAAACAACAGGAAGCAGTCCCCTCACTTGTAATACGAAGCTTGGCTTTGCAGCCAGTGCTCTGTCCGAAAATCTGCCTCTCTTTTGCAGGGAGCAACTAAACTGTTGCTTTCCCTGCTGCCCTGTTTCCCCTGGTTTCTCTATTGGGTTTGCTTCTCTGTGCAAGTTTAATGCAGGAAATACACATGGAACCAAGTCAGTTCTTTATCACCTGTCAGTTCTTTATCAACTGACATAGCTAGAAGAGTCTGAAAGCCTCCTGCCCTCCTAGGAAGCTTACACCATAGCTGTGCTCAGAGTAAGCAAAGTGCCTTCCCAAATTAGGGAATTCTAGCTATGAGCGGGGGGCTATTGCATTTTTCCCTCATGAGTGATTTGCCCCAAAACCCTGATAGTTCCCACTATTAATGTAACCAGATGGCACTGAGTGGCCCAGAACTGCAGAATTTTGTCGAGTGCATCTGTCAGATGCTGCAGAAATGTACCTTATGTTCCTGGTGGTCTTTGAGTGGTGGCATTCTTTGTTGAGTGCCACCACTTTGAGTGGTGGCATTCATTGTCTCAGCTGACATTTAATAAAGACCATTCTAATCATCCTCCGTTTAGTTTGGTGGCTATTAAATATGTCAGCTTCATAAAACCTATGTTTGCTTGTAGCCAACTTTCTCTAAGACACTGAAAAGTAAGGACATCCTGCTGGTCCAGCTGCTTGACTGTTGTCTGGTTAAGAACTATACACCTGCAGTCATCAAATACAGTAAATCTGTGCTATAGACCTGAGTCCCTCAGTTAGATGTCCTTTAAAACAAGGACCTGTATGGGAGGTGTCCCTTGCTTCCACCAACTTGTCATTTGCTGTCTTTTGCCACGTTCTGTGCTGTAAATCTAACTTACAAAAAGAGAGATGAGAGAATACTGATTCTGTAAACTGAATGAAAAGATTGGTCCATATACAATACTTTACTTCTTTTGTGTTTCTTGTGACTCAGAAAACAATGGTAGAGGACATAGGAAACGTACTTGAGTTGTGTACATGCAGATGAGCTGATGTTTGCAGTGACTTGGAGTTGTGAACATAAGATGGAATATGCTATTCAAGCATGAGTCCAGCAGTTCTGGGGGTTTTTTCATGCTTTTTCTATTGCAACTATGTTTAGCATACCATGTTTTGGTTGAGGTGCAGCTTTGGAGTTCTGTAATGTGACTTGTTATGTAGTCAGAACAACAAGGGTTGGGTTTTGCCTTTAAAAATTTTTTTCTGACATAGAAAGGCATCTGCCAATTAGTCTGAAACCTTCAGGGATCCCCTGCTGTTATTTCTCACCCATGAACACCTTGTTAAAGTTTGTTCAAAGTCAGCGCTCCATGTTGAGTTGCTTGGACTATTGAATTGTTCTTTCCACTGGGACTTGCTTGATTTGCGTGAAGGGAGCACGGCTCCCTGCCAGCATACCCAGTATACCAGTGACTTGTGGTTACAAGCATGAGGGAATAGTGCAGGGGCTACCAGCAAAGAGCAGCTTGGCACATCACACACACTGTTCATGTATTTTCTGGTGGCTGCTTTTTTAAATCCTTCTGTCATCCGGGAGGATGTACGCAGGCATTTCACAAATAGTAACACGTATAAACCCACCAAAGTGATTATTAGGCAGCGCATATTCATGTGACTCCTATTAAGCTTTTAATGCAGAGGTTGGACTAAATGACCTTTAAAAGGTCCCTTTGTACTCAAAATGTTCTATGATTCTGCAGTGTTAGGTGCACATATTTGCAATATTTGAATAGTAGAAAATTTATTCTCTTTATTTTAATAGCTTATTAGCCATTAAAATTCTCTGGTATTTTATATAGTATATTTTATATGCTTTGGGTATATTTTTTCTATTTTCCATAGACATGTGGGTAAACATACTGCATGGGTGTTCCCCTGGAAAGAGCAAATATAAAGAAATTCCTCTTTCATTTATGTAGATAAATCAGTGTTTTCACATTAGTGGGTGGAAGGGAAAAGGCTAAAAATATTTTTTGCCCGTAAATTATATTGCAGTTAGCACAACCACTTTTGCTTGTGATCCCTTAATTTACGTGTGTGGCAGACTCAGAGGTGAGATGACCCAGATCTGATTGCACCCTTGTGTCAGTGTAAAGCAGATGGACAGCGGCTCCCCAGGCAGCCACAGTGCTCTTGTCGGTGGAAGTCAGCCTGAGATCAGAATCTGAAACATTTACATATTCTAGATAAGAAGGTGAAACTTAATATTTCGTGTTGCTAGTTTTGAAGGAACTGTCTCAGCTGGGTTTCTATTTGTTCTGTTTTCTACTGTCTCATTTTCTTGTGCTGTGAAGTACAAGGAAAAACAAAGCCAAGACATTGTTGTAGAATAAAAGGTTATCTGGTACCTAAGAACAGGAAAGGAAACTTGCACAGTCCATCTATTACTGGTGGGACATGCAGCTGAATCTCTGCAATAAATTACTGCAGCACATCTCAGGTACTCTCTGAGCAAGAAAAAATTCTGAACTGAGCTCACAACAGTGGTTCTTATTGTGGAGAGTTCTCCTGTGTGTTTGCAATAGACAGTAAGTAAACTAATGTGATGAAATGTTGTCCTCTTTGTCCTTTTCAGGATCCTGGTTTATTACAATGGAACAATTGCATAAACTTGTGCCACATAGGCATTTTTCAGATGTTGTTGAATAAAAATAGCTTCAAATTGCCAAGAAGTGGCTGCTGGATTGTGAACATGAATTTCATAAATCTTTTTATCTAAATAAAAGCAAAATCAAGAGTCTTTGTTAAAACAAACAATACCACATAAAAAAAGTGTGTTAAGCTGTTAAAAAAAAAAAAGAAGTCTTTGTTTGGCTCTGGTGGGTATCCTCAACCTGATGTCCAGAAGTACTAGATTTTCTTTCCAAACAGAAGGTGCCTTCTGAATGTGGATAAGGAATCGGACAAATCAACTAGTCAGAATAAATAATAAAATGTTGATTGGAGGCATAAGACAAAGCTTCAGTCCAACAGTACTTTAAAGTTATGCAGACTTTAAAAAGAAGATAAGCTGATACAAAAGTACTGCAGCAGATTGAGTTAGACACCGGATTATAATGCTTTTATGGTTGTAAGCAAATAACTGAAACTCTAGGCTTCTATTTCCCATACATGAAAACAATGAGATAGTGTTTCTTACTTTCAGGAGAGAAGTGAACATTGTTTCTCAGAAATGTCTTGTGTGTCGTTTATTCCTATTGTATGGGGCGTTTTCGGTGGTGGGTGGGGGGTTAGGCTAGATTGTTTATAAGCATCTTTTTGGAACTGTTTTCATGGCACGATAGAAAGGAACAAAGGTCTTTGCTTGAGTCTGAAATTGGAATTCTTGCATTGCACCTTTGAGCAACTTTAATCTGTCATTTGGTTTAATGGAAGTTTTGCATGGAAAATTTTAGTTATTTTATAGAGAAACTGAAGATTTTTTTTTATCATATAGATTATTTCTACATTTAACTGCTGGCACTCCATTACTGTGCATCTTATCAATGTTGTGTTATGTGACTTTTCCAAATTTCCATATAAATTATATATTTTATATTGCATATGATTAGGATTTGGTTTTGTATTGATGGACTGTATGAGATCTTCCAATTGGGGGAATATATGTTTGTAAAATATTACAGAAAAAAACTATTGTAATCTCCCTGTCTTCTTTCTAAATACATCCTCCACTTTTACCAGAGGTAACAAAAACATTATGCTAAAAGAATTTGAGCTAGTTGAGACCACCTCCCATTTCCAGGTTTGTGTTTGATTCTGGTCACATTGAATTTGAAGCAGAAGCTCTCTCAGTGAAGGAATGCAGTGCAAGAGCCTGGGTCCAGATGTTGTGCTTTCCCCCCCATACCAACCTAGGCCTCTGAGGCAGATATCCTCCTCTCTGAAAACGTGACTTGTACAAAGTGCAAATGCCTCATTTCCTGAAATCTCATTGTTTAGGCCAACAAACAGGCAGGTCAACCTGCAGGTTGCAGAACTGAAACTGAACACCACCTCAGCTTCCCTGGATCAATGAAGTGTAATTTGAGGCTTGTGGTTGCCTGTCCAGCTTGGAGAACCAGCACAGAGAACAAAGGCTCAACACTGTGGCCTTCAGATATTTGAGCAGTGAAATAGTGTTGCTGCTGTTCTCTTCTGCTGGCTTTTGGCTCAGGGCTGTGCTGTTTAGGTAGGCTAGGCATAAATTTTTTGTGATGGTTATGCCAGCAAATTCTCCTAGAACAGAGGCAGCTTATGCTGGCCCTGGGTAGGTTAGTTGAAAAAGAAAAACAAAACAACAAAACAAAACCCCAAACCAGGAAAGAAAAACTTATTCGAGTTCCGCCGATGTTCACATAGACCGTTTCTTACAACAAAACTTCTTGGTCTGACTCTGTCAGTCTCTCTGTAAAATCAACTCAGCAAAGAGCCCTTAGTGAACAATAAATGAAAAACTTGGCACGAGTCTGGCACTAGATGCAGATTAAAGAACAGTAGATGTAACTGGCTGTGATACCCGTGGCATGTTCAGCAACTTGTATGAAAGGTTAGAGCCCAGAGCTTCTGCCCTCAGTGGGAGATGGTGCATACAAATGTGGGCTGTCTTGGCTGGAATGTTTTTGCAGTGTGGCTGCTGCTTTTTGGACAGGGAGCCTTTTTTGGTCAGTAGAAACTCTGGCTCACAGTATTTTGTTTAACTGCAGTTCAGGGTGTTAATTTATAATTAGGCTTCCCTGGGATGTAATCAGATCCATACTTTTAGAGAGTATGGGGGTTTTTTGTATGTTTTAACTGAGGAGCTCATTAGAAGTTGATGAGAGTTGAGTGCATCTCAGCCCAGTCATGCACCTCTTCCTAAAGCACCTAATGCAATTGATTGGGATGTTTAGTGACAAGAAATACCATGTCAGCAGGACCTTAATTTTTTAATCTATCTAACCACAGCATGAGTGTTATGAGTAATGCATGGAGGTAGATAAAATTCTTACATCTCCATGTCTGAGCAGGAACACTGGGAAAGGAAAAAGGTAGTTTTTATTAGTAAGTATATGCAATATTGTAAAATTGCTGCTTGATAAGTGCCACACCATGAAAATAGTTAGAATTTTATCTGTCAAATTTCTCAAGTGTGTCTGAACTCTAATACTAATGTTAAATGTACAGAATCATATGTAATTTGCATATTTTTGCTCTTTTATAGATTATATCGTCTTATTTAAACTGTGAGACAAGAACACTTGAAAATTAAGAGTTCTACAGGTAAGAACTGACTTATCTAATTTTCTATTTATAAATACCATCGTTGTTAATGAGCACCATCGTAAAGTGAACACAGAAGCGTTCACTCTTTATGAACTACACTATGAAAAGCTGAAGAAAAATCACTTAAGATGCTCACAGTGATACAAGCAGGATATTTGAGAAAGACAGATGTCTTTCTCAAGTTTGAATGATGTTAGTATTTTGAATGCTTACTACCTAGGATGTCTGTCAAGAAGGAATTTGCAAAGAATTCTCTTCTGACAGAAAAGTGGAAGCTAGTTGAGAAAGTGGCTGGAGGTAACGGGCACACTGATGTTGGCAGCATGACTCTGGTGCAGGCTGCTTGTCATCGTCTCATATTTTCAGATGCCCATTGGGAGACCTAAACTTCGTGTTCAGGAAATGTCCCTAGTCCCCTAGGGGTTATTGCTAAATAATAGCATACCTAGCAAGTTAAGTTGTCATTCTTTGACTGATGTCTCCCCTGGGGTAAACAAGAGGTAGACCTACAGAGCAAAAAGTCATCGGCTTTTTGTTTAGACAATCTGCTAAAACTCCTGCCTAGTGCTTAAGAAGAAAGGATTTGAGTCTTTTCAGGAGGATTGTTGAAAGATTAAATAATTACTCTGTTCATAATGGGAAAACTCCCACTTTGCTGGAGATGGTGTTGTAAAGCCTTATAGTCAGAGCTGACATGAAAACAAAATGTGAGTAGTTTTACCTTATCACATACTGGGGGGAGTTGTGTGGTTTTTTACTTCTAATGCAGACTGAGACAATGCAGGTAAGCAGTTCACTCAACCCCAGGTAAATGACGGAAAACACAGAGATGTGATAGATGCTTACAAAACCTATGATATCCCTAAGTTAGGAATTGTCAATCCAGGCCACTGAAAACTTTGTGAGCTGTTTGATCTACAGAGCCCTTGCCATCCTTTCAGTTTCTTCCTTTTTGTAAACATCTATTTCATCTTGGAGCTTATAAACACAACACAGGAAGTTGTTGAAATTGGAGAATTAAACATTTTTCCATATGCAGAAAGCGCTTCCTGACTGCACCATATTCTGTTACCTTGCCTCAGTATCATAAAGAGCCTGAAGTTGAGAAATTGTGTTGAAGTTCCTTTGGGTTTACATTTTTGGAACTTTTCCTAGAGCAATTTCACGACTTAATTTGCATTTGGTGTTAGAAAATTTATAAGACTCTGGTGCTTTGTTACTTATACCTGGATTTTGAAAGGAAAAAGAATGAATGCCTGTTAAGTTTAAAATAAAATTGTAGCCTTTTCTTATAAAAATGGATGGGCTAACCTTGAAATCCCAGTAAGTTGCATGGAGGTATTAAAAAAATAAAAAGCTATGTTATCTTCCAAACACTGTAAACTAAACAAATGAATTAAGTATAAGCTTTTCTATGTTAATCTTTATATATAGAGGAACCTGGTATATAAGAATTCTTAAGACTGTTAAAATGCTATTAATTTTCTTTATTCTGTCCCAAATCTTTGTCTTCCCATTCTTGCAGAAAGTGAATCTTTTTATTATTAGCTGCTCAAGCATGTTTTAAGCTAAGTTTTGAAATATTTCCTTTTTTTAATAGACCTTTTTAATATTTTTTAAGCATTTTAAGGTTAGTAATCTATTTACCATATTTAACTACATGATAGCAAATGCTGCTCCTGCATCTACAGTATCCTAGTTGAATGTTTATCTGCCTGAATCTGAAATGAGTACAAAGATAATAATAGAACCAATGTAATTGTGTGGATGTATACATGGCTTTTGGTTGTACATCTGCATAAATGTAAATGGCTTTATTGCTTCACACTAAAGAGGTTTTGAAGGGTTTTGATTACTCTGCACTTAAAATGCCTCCCTGGAGGAAAGCAATACCTTGGACATCTTATATGATGTTCCTAGGCAGTCCAATCATTTTTAGAGAAAAAAAAAATGCCTTAGTAAATTAAACACAGAAAACCCTATGAGCAGGTCCATGCTTTCTCCATGTAATTCCTGTACTAGTCCTTGTTTTTGGAATTATACTTGTGTAATTCAAAACATTTGAGCTGGCATACGCTGCATTATAGGCATCTGGCTGTAAAATGCTACAGAAAGAAGATTGTCCATTCTTTCAAAAGTAATTTTTTAACACTTGACCAATTCAAAACAAGCTTTGAAATTTTAGTCACTATGTAAATTCTGAATGCCCTTCCTTATGTGATGGTTGAAGTAGTTCCAGTGGGTTGTACTGTTTGTTTCTGCCACTGCTTTACCAATGTGAGAAATTGTTGCAATTCAAAGGCTGTATAGAAATATTTAATTTGTATGCCTGCACCACCATTTATTAATAGAAAGGAAAATCAATAACAAATGATAGAAAAAAGCAATAATAATTCTAGTGCTTCAGAAAGCCATTTGAGCTTGGTTTTACTTTGAGAGGGACTTTAACTTAGTTATTGTTATTCCATGAGTATTTTGTCTATGGAAAGAACAAATAATAATAATAAGCCATAACATCAAACCTAATAACTTTATATGAAATATAAATAATATTTATAATAAATATATTTATAATAAATATAAATATTTCANTAATCTGAAATAATATTTTGTTAATATTTCACATGGAACCAGTGCATCTGAGAGAAGGGCATGGCAATGTACAGAAAATAGTTGCTCTTATACCCTGGACTTGAAAAAAATCAGGTTATTGAGCTGGCTGTTACTTGGGCTCATAGTGAGTTTTCTTAGGGAGCACAACCACCTGAAAACTATTTCTTTTGGGGAGCAGGGACCAGGGAGAAAGAAGACAGAGGTTTAGTTGTGTAAGCTGGTGTCACAGACAGGGTCATGAAAAAGGCAGGGATAGTCCAAGGGAAATAGAAGGAGGGAGAGTAGTCCTTTCAGTGGCAACCCACTGTCCTCTGATCTCAGCTGTCTCATAAAACTTCTCTTTGCAATTTGGTGAGGAATTCTCCAATCTGATGAGTATGGGTGAGTGTCCTACTAGTGAGAGGCCCCAAGAAACATGTCCATCTCACTAGCTCCCAAGGAAAACATGCCCTGAGCCTTCCTCCAGCTCAGATCTCTTTTAAGACTTCTGTTCTTCCTCCTTCTGAATCCATTTGGCAAATTCAATTTACATCATGCTCTGGGGATTTGATTAATTTCCTATTATTGGCTGAGTCTTGCAAACCCCTGCACTCAAGGTTGGCGAATGTGCTGTTAAATCTTGGTGTAGATGGCTTCTGCTCCTGCACATTCAACCTGTGGCATCTTTACTGTCTGGGACCCTCCACCCAAACTGCGTTTGTTTTGATGAGCAAGTGGCACCAGAATGTGAAATCTATCCTATTAACAAGAGTGAATAAATTTACTCGGTATGGAACTTTTAAGTGATTTTTACCATATGCCTTAGGATCATAATTTAAATTAAATTTGCTCAAAATGGAAATCTAGATTCAAGCTGACATCATAACATATGACCTCCACTAGAAATGAAAATTGAAAACATGAGACAAGGACATTAATCACTGAATATTTTATAAGCTACCCTGAATGTTCATCTGAAATGTTAACACCATTTTATTATATGCAATAACAGCTTAAAGTAAAAATTTATGAACACTCTGAGGTGCCTAAGATAAGGCATACAGACTCATTTTATTGTACCCTGGCTCAAATCTTTTGAGTCTTTAGGAAAGTGCAGAACCACTTGCATGCCTAACCTACTGCTTCTGGTGCATGCATAACCTCCTCCTTTTACTGGGAGTAGAAATGTGAGCAGGATAGTGGGGTTCAGATTTGGCAGCCAGACGTGTGTAAACTCAAATTTGTTCATACATACCATTTGCAGTAGGAGGTGTTTAATGGCCTCAGTGTGGAAATGTCTATGAAGTTTGGCTCATTGCTTTCTGGGGTTTTAATTCTGCTTAGCAGTTTGAATTTTGGATTGAAGTTCTGATAGTAAGATTTGATTTTTATTCTTAACACATAGCTGTAGAGTAAGATTTGATTTTTATTCTTAATACATAGCTGTAGTTGTAATGTTGAATGTAGCCGAATATGGAGTATAATCAGTGCAGTAGAGCTTACTTGTGCAAAACTGGCCAGGGCTGTCATCAAACAGATCTCTTCAGATGACCTGATGGAAATACCGCTTTAAACCAATTCGTTGTTTCATTGGGTCTTGATGTATTTTCATAGATTTGGCATTTTTGTACTTGGTGTTTTATAATTAGCAGGTACAAAATCTATTTGATGGTCTGAAAAGGAAAAAATTTAGGAATGTCTTTTTAACTTGATCTCAGATTTAACATGCTTTGTCTGTAATACACGCCCTTTACATGTGAACTCATCAGTGTAACCCAGAATCTTCAAAATTTGACGTCATACATAGTTGGCTTGGTAGAGTCTAGAAAAACACAAGGCAAGTTGAATTATTAGTTTCCAAACTATTCACTGCTGCTCTTTTGCTGGGAGAACTTCTTTGATCCTATGCAGTTTGAGCCAGTGATTTAAAAATAGATTTAAATGCTTTTATAGGTGAAAGTGAGCTTAATTGACAGTGAGCTGGTTGTAGCTTTTGTATTTCGCTTTATTGGGTAGTTCTAGTAGTAAACTGAATTTATTGAAGCAAATCTATGAAACTACCTTAATTGCCTGATCTCAGTAATATTTTTAAGGAACTCTGCTATTTGTGTGTTTTTATTTTAATGTAAGGTACATAGTGCAGCTTGTATATGCATATTGTTTGAAGGCTTTGAATGGTTGGCCTGTCTGATCCATTTTAATAGATTGCAGCCTTTTTCCATGACATCATTATTATAACAGACTTCCTAGAAAATATGAACAGCTGCTGTGTATTTTTTTCCTGTGTTTGATATTAAAACTGTAGCAGCTATTCTGTTCTTTACAAATGACAGCAATAGGCTTGTCTGATGTAAAACAAAATGAAAAAAAGTCCAAGTAAGGAACTGTGATACTGTTAACAGGCCAGTAATGTAACAGGTCCCCATGTATGAATCATTTCATAATGCAATAAGGGATTACTTATGCTGCTGTCATACTGGTCAAAGGTTGGTCCCATTTCCTTCCCCCCTCCTCCTGAACTAAACTGTGCATCATTAAAGATGATGAAAACAGTATTGTGCTCAGCTTCCTGGCCCAGATGGCAATTTGTATGAAGAATTTTACTGGTTTTTTTTTCCTAATATTCTTATGCAGACTGTGCATAGAGGTTTTAAAGTTCTTTCCAGTTCAGGTCAAGCAGGCTTCTCCCTTGTTTCTCTATGCTTCTTGGCATTCAAGGATGGCTTAGAGGGCACCTAACATGGAGCCTGTAGTCTTAAATAAAACTAGGAATTCATCAATCTCATTGTCATATGTGATTTTTCTATCTTGCTCCATCTGTAAATACTATGAATAGCTGAAAGGTGTCAAAGAGGGATGTGGACCTTTAGATCATTATATTCCGTGGGGTCTGAAATACCTTGGCTGGAGTTTTAGTATCTTTCAGACAACTTGTGGAAACCATCCATGACATCTGGTACATTTCATGCCTCAATATCTGCATTTGACACAACAAAAGCACCAGGTATAAAGAAAACCTATCCTTTCAGTGGTTGTGAATAGAAAAACACAACTCTGTGTGGCAGACTTAGAGACCAGACAAGTCTTAGAGTGTATTGTGGCCATGAGACAACTCATCACCCATTAATGCTATTATCTCAGTCCTGTGTCTTTTGGAGTTCCTTCTTCCTCCATTTTAAAATAAGTCACCTGTGTATTTTCTCCTGTGTGTGAGGGGGAAAGAAATAGCAACCAAGTACTGTTCTTTATGAAGCAGGGAGATGGTCTATGCACCAGGTGTGTGGCTGTGAGCTGATTGAAAAGTGCTCAAAGAAAATCAATACTAACCTTGCAATGAGAAGTTAGATGAGGAATGGCTGCATTGCTCCTGTCTGTGGTGTTCATCAAATGGTGCCTGTTCTGCAGAGCATGTAGACAAATAATTTCATGAACAAAATAACTAATACCTTGTGGCAATTATCAGTTACAAGCCCGTCTTCATCTGTTGAGGGCTTCATGAGAGACTGCTTGGCCTGCTCTCCATTAATGTCCTGAAGCTGTCTTGAAAGCACATGATACATAAATAATATTAAGGCAAATTATTATTAGCCCAGATGTGAGAACACACGAAAATTGCCTTCTGTTTCATAACCACAGAAGGTCTATAAACTGAGTATATCATGTGTGATGCCTACAGAAAAATCTAAGGTCTTTCTTTTGAGTATTTGATGCACCACGGTACTGAGCAACTAATGGTTGATATCTGTGGCTTCTGGGGACTACCACACCCTGGAAGGGAAGACAGCTTCAAACCACACAAGCCCTTTGGAAGGTCAGCTCACACCAGGGTGGCATGGTTAACAAAAATGCAGTTTTATTCCAGTGTTAGACAATTTCTGAAGCTGATTTTTTTTTTTTTTGGTGGCCGCCTTCTTGTTTATATTGAAATGAGTGTAAAAGTCTGATGTTCAGTGGAACAAAATTTGTGTCTCATTTTCGTTTAGTTTTTGCAGGTAACTATAAAACAAAGTGAAGGAACAGCATGTTATGTATAAAGAACTTTGAGACTGTAGTTCTTATCATACCACTTCTGCTTTGAGGAAAAAATATTTCTCATTACCTTAAAATTCCCCACTATGGGGAAGCCTGTAGGGACTTAGTCCTACTGATTTTAGCTTACTGCTTTTTCTTTTGAAGCATGCAGAAATTAATTTCTTCCTTCCCCTTCTCTCAACCCCCATATTATTTTCAAAATTATAGTTCTCTGGTATTGCATTTCTGGTCAGTCTGGCTTATTTCAGGTGTGCAATCAGGCTGTGGATTGTTTTATTAGTTAATTTCTGTAAATAAACTTCTTTAAAAATCGTTTTTCCCCTTCCTACCCCCAAAAGAAGGTTCAAGAGAGTAATTGATATTTGCATAAATATGTATTATAGGTTTTAAATATATGTTAGAGATAAATATTTGCCAGATCAGCTTACAAAAATTCTGCTTACAAAATACATTTAATTTGTAGCTATTATTTTTATTTTAAAAATGCAAAACATCAACCATCCTGTAAAGATGAAACACTTTTTGGTGAAAATGTTGCAGCCATTGATACATGTGAACTACAATATATAAAATATCAAGTAATTTTATAATAATTACCGCATCCATTCTGTTTTTTGTGGCAAAACAAAACTGTGGAGAAATTCCACTGAAATTAATGTGGTTAATCTATAGTTATACCACTGAGACAAACAGTAATAGGGATCATTCATTTGTAATTTGAATGCAAATACATCTGTAATAAAAAATTCTACCGTTCTTCAGACATGTCATGGAAAATGCTTTGCATTCTGTTTCATAGACATCTGAAATAAAACTCAGAATATGTCTTAGTAATAGCATATGTCCACAAAATGTAATTAACTGAAAAATTATTTAACTGTGGCTTTCTCATTGACACCCTTCTTACAGTGAATCTGCTCACCTGTGAGAGAGCAGAGACAGCAGTGAAGAGTAGTTGAATATGCCCTGTTTTATAATAAATAACTGTATTTTAAATTGAGGGCGAGAACTGATTTTTCTCATTTGCAGTACAAATGCTTTTCAATTAGATTTGTGCTAAACTCAGTGGCAGACTATGGAACAAAAAGTATGTCTTAATAAACTGAACATATTCAGGTATTTGTGCATCTAGCAGCAGTCGGTGCCTGCCCATGCAGCAGGTCAGACAACTGCTTCATCTCTTCCACCACAAGGACTCGGAACATCAAAGTATGTAAGACACAAAGACCTTCCTTGAGGCCCGCAGTGGTTGAAAGGCTTTACTGCTTTCTGGGTTTTTCTCTCTGCTATGTAAATGCATATCCTCATGATAAACCGTTAAGGGTGTAGTTCACATATAAAAATGTCACTTCCCAAGATGACTGGTAATAACAGGATTTGGAATAATTTTCGGGGTGGGGATCTTTTTGGCCTTCATCACCATCAGCTTTACACTGGCCTACGCTGGCAATGAGCATAATCTACAATAACATATTGCCTTTAAAAATGGTAGCCTATTCTCTGTGATGTGAGTTGATGCCTGTAAGACCAAATGCAGAAGTCTGTACTGCAAACCATCAGTACTAAAGTAATTGTAATAGTATTGCTGCTACAGCCACGATATTCAAAGACTGGTAAGGGGGGCAGGGTTTGCACAGAGAGCTAATATCTTTTATTAGATGAACCAATATAGTTGGAAAAAACAGGCAAGCTTCTGGGCATAGAAAGCCTTTCCTGCACTGTCCTGGAGGAGGATTTGTTTGTCTGAAGCATCTGTTTTTTCCAACTGTATCAGTTGGTCTAACAAAAGATATTGCCTCTCCCTGTAAACTTTGCTTAACCGAAACATGAGCATTTTTGTCAGCCCTTTAACAGAAAAGCCTGCAGCAGCATGGGCACTGTGCTTTGCTGGATTTCATATGTCATACTTGTACTCCTGCTTTACCTGCCCTGCACTTCTCAGGCATAGGGCAGAAAGGGAGAATGTGTTCAATTAATAAGATTAATAGACATGGACTGACCAAGCTTATCAGAGTAGTTGGTTTATTCCTTCCCTTAGCTTTAGCTTAAATTTTTGATGGAAAAGAAATTTTGTCCTCTATGGAGTCTGTTTCTTTCTTCCCACTTGAGAGATGTGGGTCCTGTAGCTCCTGTTATTGCTGATTTCCCGGTGCGGTTTGCCTGTGTATTGGAACAGTTACAGAAGGGAAAATTGTTCCCTGGCCCGTGCTCTGCTTTTCTGATGAGTCTGATTTTGTAATGTGCTTAGATCTGTAGTGATAATACTCACCCAACAGCTGGTCATAAGTCTCTTGCTTAGATTTCAAAAGGGCTCTAGGGGTCTCCTTGCAGAAAATAAAAGACAAAAATATTCGGTGGCTTAATGGGAAGTGTGACTAAAAGGATTTGCTGTAATGTAAAAACAAAAGGAGCAGTGTTTCCAGCTAGAGCACCAAACATCTTGGAGTCCATTGTGGAAAATGTTTATAGCGTTGTATAGTTTTATTAGCACAGATTGAAGGAAAACAGCTTTTTGAATGATTTTGGGGACTAGATTCAGTAGCAGTGGACTACTGAATAGTGTTCAAAGAAAACCCCTCTCTGCTGTGGGGTGAGAGCAGGGAATCTGTAAGGAGTACTCAGCTTTCTGGTACAATATATAAGGACAAATGCTGCTTTTTAGCTCACTGAGGGCCCCACATGTGCTGAGGGGAATTGGGTTGCAGTGCCAGGAGGCTGTGTGGGTGCCCTTGGGCATGCAGATTATCAGGCTCAAGGTACTCCCAAGTCCTTCCACAGGGATCCTGTGAAAACAGTGGAGCTGTTGCCTTTCCACTCCTCCACTCCCAAGATGCCTCATATAAAACCTGTTTACTTGGGCTGGTTTTTAGCTGACATTCTCTTAGTTGTGTTTTGGTCAGTGTCTCCTTGGTGTGGTGGGCAGTAATGTGCAGAGCAGTCTCCTGTCTCGGCACTGAACCATGTGAGATAACTGTGGTGCCCTTGCCCGTCTTGGAAGGATTTATCTCTTAGCAATAAATATTATTAAAGCACCGAAGTTCACTAGCAAGACCATCAATTTGTTTAATTGTCTTAGGCGTCTTTGCTGCTTTTATTGTGCTGTAGCAATGCCAGCTGTTGCTGAAGGCTGTAGCTGCAGGGTGAGCCTTGGGTTGCTCTGGAGTCCCAAGACAGTTTGGCTTTTACGCCCCTGCAGCAAGAGAACAAATAGTTCTCTCTGCACATTGCAGAATGAGGTGCGAGTGAGCTGTCGTGTCGTCTCAAGGAACTGGACTAGAGAGCGAGGCTGAAGCCAGGGCTTGAAAAATGCAGCCTGTGCCTAAGCGCCAGAGCGAAAAATAGTTGGGCTGGCATTTTTCCTGTTGTGTTCAGAGCAGTGACTGATGAGGGCTTGGATTTGAACATGAAAAAAAGAGATACCTCTGTGTTAAATCTACATGTAGACCAAAAATGAGTGAGGAAAGAAAGGTGTGAGGGAGAAGTGTGGTTTGTCAGATGCTGCCTTCATGCCATGTGTTGTGTCCCTTACTCTTCTGCCTCCAGGAGACAGGCATGTGCTTTCTTTGGTCTCAGCTGGTGTGAGCTGGTTCACTTCTTGTAGATCACTAAGTAACTTCAAAGCCTTTAAACTCAACATCTTCCACTTTCTGTCCCTCCAACAGACTGATTTTTCCAAGTCCTTCTCAAGTTTTGTGTGCTGAATTTCTCCTTTCCCATCAGCAAGAGTAGGATTTTTCCGGTTATGCTGCCACGGGACTGCAATGAGTGCCAGGGTGGGATTATCTGTGATATCAGCATTCTGGTAGGATGTGAGAAAAGAGCCTAAACCCTAATGTTCTGTAGCAAAGAGGTGGAAGACATCCTTCTGCCTTGAATTCGGGAGTGTTTTCATTGCTGCTTCATCCTTGCAGGCAGCTGTTCCTTGATGCTCTCGATGCATCTTGCGTGGTTCTTTTGAACAGCCACGAGGTGCTGCAGCTTGGCACACATCTACGCAGCTGAAGAAGTATCCAAAAAAATTGTTTACTTGCTTGCAAACGTGAGAAGCCAGCTATGATGTTTACTGCCTGTTTGTGTTTGGAAGATCATTTTACAGCCAAAAGAAAGCTGGAAAATCTGGAGACACTTTGGCATTTGGCTAGCTGAGTGGGGGGATAGGTTGTTTTCAATCCTTGACTAAAGCACAATGTGTTGGTGCACAAGGGTGGAGAAGCAAACCAATGTAAGTATAGTATGAAGTATTGCGTAGGAGCTGAAATACTGAATATACAAGGTGACATGCCAAAACATAAGGTGAGAGTCTCATAAGCAAATGAATGGCACCTTTGGCCAAGAAAAGTCAAGGAGAGAAACAGAAAACATCACCTGAATCAGCAGAGTTATACTAACACAGGCAGTTATGTGTAAGCTCCGTGTATGTGGGACAAATCAGTGTCATCCAAATCTCTCTTTAAAAAGTAATGAAACACGCAGCTACCACCATGAAAGCTTAATGTGCAGGGTCTGCTGTAAATTACACTGCAGCGTATCACGTACAGAGACTCTGAATGCTGAACTGGTGCCTACCTGACATAATTTGAGGCACGTGTGGTAGCAATTCAAAGATATAAATTCTAATATATGTAACTTGTAGTGTAGTCTTGTTGACTTTTGCCAAATCTAGGCTAACAATAACAAACAATATTTAATATTTTTGATGATTTAACTAGCTTGGAAGCCAATCAGTTGAATCTGAATAGCTTTGTGATGATAAAATAGCAGCATCAAAAATTAAGAGACCAGTGAGATTGACATGGAATCTGCTTGGATTTTAAGTACCCATGAGTTTTCATAGAACTACTTTGAAGGTTGTGAAGATTGAAATAAAATCCATTGGATTTCTCTTTGATAAATGAAAGGTAAATATAGCTTATATTATTTTAACTTTTTCAAAGAAGGGCCTTGCAATATTTATCTCTTGCCCTTATCTGTACCCTCTTGACAAATGTTTCATTTCTAGTTTTAGCACTTAGTTTCATTTCTCTACTTTAGCAAAATTCTTTTCTTTTTTCTTCTCCATGTTAGTTAATAGATAGGACTTGCCTTTAGTTGCTGTAAAATATGAATTTTTGCACACGTACAGTAATCCTGTTTTTTAATATTTGCCGTTTGCAAACTCTTCAGTGTTTTGTTTTTTTTTCTCAGAAAACTTTTAAAATTTTTCCTCTTCTTGAGGATTCTTCATCATGTATCCTCATATCACTTTGTACTATAGACACAGGAGGCTCACTGTTTTCCACAGCCATGCACACCTTGTGGTTTGAAAAACTGACCCATTCTTTATGCATGTTTCTCTTCTCTTGGCTGGGAATTATTTGCTTTAAATCTCTCTTCTCCCACATTAATTCTGGCTGAGTTGATTAGTGTTGCTCTTTTTCTCTTAGTAAATCCATTAATTCCAAATTCTTCAGCTGCCTCTGAAGAACCTTAGAGGAGCTTCTTCTGGGCAGTTTGCTTCTCTTCCATCAGGATGACCAAATACCTTTTTTTTCCAGTAATAATCCAGGAGCTGTCTCCTCTCAGTTCTTCTCTCATATCTTTGTTAATTTTAGAGGAGATAAAAGGGTGTTTGTCTAACGTCAGTCCAGTTAGGCATGTGTTATCTAATCAGCAACGTTTTCTGGAGATTTGAAACCTTGTGGCCTTAGTTGTGTTAAGTATCTGACA
Organism: Cyanoderma ruficeps; assembly: GCA_008694505.1. Lineage (NCBI taxonomy): Eukaryota > Metazoa > Chordata > Aves > Passeriformes > Timaliidae > Cyanoderma > Cyanoderma ruficeps. The sequence goes on along the minus strand of VZDJ01000084.1, from coordinate 804,655 downwards.
TTTTTCCTTTGGGCTCCATATCTTCCCTTCATTGGAAGGAGACATCATAATCCCAAACACCTTTCTATCACAAGATATTATGACTAAAATTATTTTCCTCTGTTTTAGCTTCTGGTTGCAGAGAACTCTAATTCTAAGTTTAAGAAATGCTATCTTATTTTAAAAACACATGACTCCTTGTGTGCTGCGTTTGTTCCTTAGGAAAAAAAAAAACCCAAAACATTTCCAGACAAAATAGTTAACCTATAGATCGTTACCAGTATGTTTTCATTCAGAATTTTGCTTATTTGTAGCTAATCTTTCAGCTGCTTTATTTTTAATTTAATGATGAAAGCTTATAGTCGGCAAATAAACTAACGATTTGTCATGGTCACTCAGAAGTTAAAAAGCCATCCAGATGATGGATTTTTCATTCTCTATTCTTGTGTTTTGCAGTAACTAAAACACCAGCTGAGTGTCAGGCTTGGTTAACTGTCTTAATGCTTTTAAAGCACTCATGACTGCTAAGCAAAGTGTTAGTTCTTAGAATAAAGACTAAAAAGGCAAAATATTTCATACTCTTGAAAGATTTTATTTCTAGTCCTCCATTTTTTTCTGTTAAAAGATACCACTACTCTTCCTCCCAGGTGATTTTTTCTTCGTGCTGACACCGTCTTGTCCACTTGGACGAAAGTTGCTAGCTGCACATCTGGCTGAGCCATGTGTGTTTGCTGCAGGAGACACAAGACACCCAGGTTTTTGTCAGAGGTTCTGTGAACCTGATATATGGCACAACAGATGAGGCCATGAATTATGTTATGGGCACTCACTTTTGAGTGCCCAGTTTCTTTTGACTCCTACAGCTCAAACATTTCTCAACTGCTAAGTGAGTTATTAATACAATGTGCCTCTGAGACTGATTTCCCAGCAGGATTTTGTGACTGCTATGAGCACCTCTAAGTCCATCCATTAGTAATGTTCAATTGCTATTGACTAATTCCAGCCTAACTGCTGTGATGCTTGGAAACCCAAAGACATTTGGTTTCTGCAATAAAGCTAGAAATCATTTGAAAAAGATAGAGGGTCAAAGTACTGTGCCCCTTGAATTTTTTATACATGTGTATACATATATATAGATGTATACCCACATAAAAATATTTTTATATATATGTATACATATATATATGTAAGGATATATATATATATAAGTGCTATATCAAAGTTCTGAATTCTCTTTATATTTACTAGTTGTGGCTTTTTAAGCTGCAGGAAAACTGCACAAACATACCTTCCTATGCTGCTGGCTTCCCAGATAGCTGGACAAAATTTGCTTGCTCGTGTTAACAAGCAAATACATAGAGGTAATCAGCTTTTAACCAGTTACATAATTACAGGGAGAGAGAGATGTGTGATGGTTTCATTTTTTAACCCCGTGGGCCATAATTGGCTTTCTTGCCACACGTTGTTCAGCCTTGCTATATAGCTATAAAATCAGTTTGCATCTATATGAAATGGAACTCAGAATAACTTCTCCTCTTTTTTTGGCAGTCTTTTCAGTTACTAACCAGTCAGTAAAGGTTTGGGAATGATGTAGGCACAATACAGGGAAATAGTAAACAAAAATTTGTTTTTTAATGGAAATAGCCAGTGACTTCTTGAACTTTGAAGTCTCATTTTTAATAATTTACAGAACACATGGATTTGTGTTCATTACATTTTATCCCTTTGCAAAACACGTTGGGAAGAGTGATTGGAGAATGAGCCAAGACTGTGAATAATTGTGGAAATATCCATACCTGACTGAATAAATTATGATCTGTGGTCAACCAAAAAATTTTGCCACACAGTGAAAATTTTTCCATTAATTTCCTAAGATGTTTCTTCTTTCTGCCTGTTTGTCAAATCCATAATTTAGATCAGATGCATTTTCAATGTCTTTATATAGCGTACTTTGGATGATTCTTTTTTGACAATCCACCTGCCCTTTTCCATAGCTTTTTTCTTTTTTTAAAAAAACCACCAAGCTCAGGATTAAAAGATTCTTTGCATTGCTGAACTAAATGACTCTGTTAATTTTGGACTAATGAGAGGAGTTTTCACTGGTATAAGGTAAGTCAATAAAATTCATATAATCAGCACTGATGAACAAGCAACATTCATCAAACAGTAACTCAGAGAATAGAAAAGGTTGAGGAAGCAACATAAATGTGAGCCATCAATGAGCCCTGGTGGCAAGGAGGGCCAACACCTTCCTGAGCTGCACTGGGCACTGTGCTACCAGCAGGTTGATGAGGGGACCCTGCACTTCTGTTCAGCACTGCTGAGCCACATCTGGAGCTCTTGGGCCAGTGCTGGGCTCCCTCATACAGGAAACACATGGACATAGTGGATCCAGTCCAGGGAAGGCACCATGAAGATGTTTCTGGGACTGGACCATCTGTCCAGTGGGAAGGATTGAGAGCTGGGAATGTTCAGCTTGGAGAAGAGGAGGCTCAGGGGGAACTGATGTGTACAAATATCTGAAAGGAGAGTGGAAGGAGGATGTAGTCAGCTATTTTCAATGGTGTGCAGTGATGGGAGGAGACACAATGGGCTCAATCTGAAATTCAGGAAATTCTGTTTAAACATGAGGGAGAGGGGGAAGTTTTACTGTGCTCAAACTCTGGCAAAAATTGCCCAGAGAGGGTGTGGAGTTTCCATCCCTATAAATGTTAAAGATCCAACCAAAGCCCTCAGAAACCTGTTCCAAATGACCCCACAGGATGGCTGCATTAGATTCTCTCCAGGTGCCTTAAAACCTTAACTGTTGTGTGGTTATATGAAATAATAAATACAATTTGGAGTTTTGTGTTTAAGATAACTATTTTATTTCTCATCAGAAGTGACCAAACAATTTATTGATTGGCTGATTTATTGATTTGTTGGCTGATCTGAGAAACACTGTAAGTAATTATCCTTTTCCACAGTAAAGAAACGTACTACCATTTTCGGACTTGAACCACAATGATGAGAGCATGGAAACTTAGTTTAAAAAAAGTAAGAGCAGCCTTTCATTAATTAATACAATGTGCATTACTAGATAATGTGAATACTTAAGAGTAATTGAGATGGCACTGAAATTGTTTTTGTTGTTGCCAATGTAGCTTTTGGAGTGTTTCATCAGTTGCTTCTTCCTGTTGTGTAGCATTTTTGTTTACTTTGTGTTTATATAAATGGCGGTCATTTTTGGTTAGAAGTCCTTCTTCTCATGGGAGGGCCTGACAATGTAAAACAAAGAGCAGTAGTGTAATTTAAAGCTGATTTGAAACCTATTTCAAAATGATGGCTTTACTTAATCTCTAATTTCCATCTCTGTAAGTGGATCAATAACTAACTGTGGAGTGGGTCAAACAGTCTCAGGTAGGACTGCACGTCTCGGACCTCATTCAGATTTCTTGTTGGGGCTGGACACAGTGTACCCTCTGTTCCTCCTGCATTTCCTTCTTGGCTTTTCAGAAGAAGGAAACTTGACAGCATGGAAGGATCAACACTTGCCATAAAGTCTTGGTGCTGTTGACATGATTTATCACAAGGTTATAGAAAAAGTTGCTAATAGTGTAAACTCTGTGTGGTTCTATAGCTGTCATCAACAGCAGAATCAGTATGGGATTTGTTTCTGGATAACATAACCAAGGATAGCGTGTGTCCCAGTAGCACTAAATCTTAAATCAGGGGACTCTGATACATTAGAATGTCTTGCAATGATGTTTACGTTACTACATTCATTGTGTGAAGAAAAGGAAGGTGCATGAACATAGCTGGGGAAATGAGGACATCAAGTCACGGTGACCAAATGAAAGCTTCCACAATACTTGAGGCATGCCAGACTGCAGTTCCTAGCTCTACTAGAAAATTAATTCTATTAGGACTGCAAGAAAGGAATCAATTGAATTTGTCTGAGAAACACTTAGGTAGTTAGTTTGCCTTTCCCATGCATTTGGAGTAATTCTTATTCTTTTATGTTATATTTCTCCTCCAATGAACTCATCTTCTGACTGTCACACATATGCTTGCAATATGTATTATGGAAAGAATTTGACTCTAATCCAAATATTTAGTCTGATTCAAACAAGCTCAATTCACTGCATATCATTACCTCTGTTTTCCTTCTGCTGTGAGTAGTGTAGCTGTCCAGCAGCTTGCATCCAGCTGTGAGGGCAGGCATGCAGCTGTTCAGAGAAGTCCAACATTAGCAATAAAATGAGGCACCTATGAGAGATGCATTTGTGGATAAGTGGCATAATTTACTCTCACAGTAAATGAAAACAAACCATCAGCACCTCTGAGGCAGTGAGCTGCCCAGTGGTGAAGTTCAAAAATAGCTGTGCATGTCCAGTAATGCAGGCTGAAATGGACGAGGCTTCTCCACTTGTTTGCTGTTTTTTGTTGTTTGTTTTTTTAGCCAGAGTGATAAAGTGAAGGCATGATGGACTGCAGAACATAAGTAAACTCACTGTTGTTAATGTTCAGTTCCTTTGTGCTCACTTGTGCTACAGTGACACTGCCATACAATGAATAAAGAAACAGGCACTATTAGAGATGTTTTCCCTTTGTCATTCCTACAGGTACTGTTTTACTGTGCTTTAGTACAAGCCTTGCACATGATTTTTTTCAGGAGCATTTTAGAAACTTTTGGATATCCTATTGTTTCAGGACTTTTTAATGCTGAAATAGAAGACTACATATACATGGTATAGTTGCTTTTATTAAGAGAACGGATCAGTGAAGTATTAGCTCTGATATATGTCAAACTTGCAAATTAACATTAGCTGCTGAGTATGGGTGGTGGTTTTTTTTTAATTTAACTCTCCAGTCATATGTTTTGAATATTTCTGTCTCTTCCCTCCCCATTAATCTCTTCCTCCTGTGTAATATGTTTCTAATCCACTTCTTAATTGTGTGGAATCCTTTTAAGCAATTTATATTGTGATTTGTTTTCCTTCTTGTAGCCATCAAGAGACAGTTATCTTGCACATAGTTTATTAAGTGTGGTCTTAAAAGCAGTGATTAATTAACAGTGATTGAGGGCGCAACTGAAAATATTTATACAGACTGATTTAAGGAAAAAGAACTTTGTATTTGAATATTTTCTTGTTCTAAATGAGATCAGACTCATTTTAAGAACAAAAAGGGGGAAAGGGGGGATAGTCAGTTGTGTGTCTTTTGTGCTGACAACTTGCTAATGTTTTGCAGCAAAGTGGGCTCTTCACCTTTTTCTTGTCTTGTGCTTCAGGGCAACATTTATTCCCTGGGAGATCCAAGGCTGCTGTTTTTGCCCAAAGAAGACAAAAATAATTGGACCGTGTTGTTATAAAGCTACACAAGTGTAGTTACAGTTCACCTCAATGTCTTGTTTCTTGAAAACTTCATTTTTAAGGGGTATGAATACCTGGTCCTACACAAAAATTTTATGGAAGCAGCAGAAATTTTGATGCAGCATTTGTTGATTGTGTTGCAATGAACAGAAAACTGAAACCACATTCTGCAAATTACCTGCTGTGTGATGTCTTTATGTTTTAATGGTCTTCTCTTCAAAAGTCCTTTTACAGTATTGCTTCAGTTGGAAAGAACAAATAGGCTATTTATTAAGTGTGCAGTCAGCAGCATTTCAGCTAATAATGAATAAGTGCTTACAATAATCTATCAACAGTAAAGGATTTTTTAGAGTCTTGCATGGTCTTCCTGTCTGCTCCCTGGAGTCTGAAATATTTATTGCTCAGAAACAAAGACCCTTAGAGTCAAAGGTAAGCAGTGGCATGCTGAAAGAGCAAGAGCATGCCTTTAAACAGGAATATGGTGGAGAGTTAATAATGGACCTCTAGAAGGGCCCACTGTACATTCAGTCTTCTTTTCCCACCCCATCCCTTCTTCTAAGCTAGGAGGCAGTTCTCTCTGGCTACACTAATAAACAGTGAGTTCATGCATAATCATACATTTTACACACACTCATTAATGTGCAAGGAGTGCAATGCTCTTACATTTTTTTTTTTCCACCAAATAAATTGCATTTAGTTCTGCAGTTCAAGTGGGTAGATTCCATTTACTCTGGGTAGATTCCATGTTCTGTGAGGTTGGACCCTTAAATGGTGCTTGGGTGAAAACTGTTCTTAAACATGTAAAGCCCTTATGACAGCATGGCCCATCCGTGTAGTAGAGCAGTGGTTGTTGAGAGAGTGGCCTTTTCCATGTTGTAGCTCTTTAGATGTGACAGATGTCATGGACGGGTGTATTTAAGAAAATAACATAAATAAAAAACTAAATTGGTCTGTTTTCCATCAACTTCCTGAGCATGTCATGGTTTGGGAGTAGTATTCTCCAATTTAGTATTCCCGCTGGTACAATGCTGCTGCTCCCTGCTCCTCCTCCTCCAGCTGAAAGCACAGAAGGCAAATATCATGGGTTGAGGTAAGAACAATTTACTGGAAACAGGAATGAGATATGAAAACAAACAGTAACAACATTAATACCAAAGGTATGATACAAGGAAATGATTTACACGTAAAATAAACAAAAAAATGGAGTTTTTCCTATCACTCTTTTTCTTCGTGGAGGGAACACCCTTCTCCCTGGAAGTGAGAGTCCCTTACTTCTGCCCCTGACAATGAGGTGAGATGGTATCAAATAACATCCCAGCCTTAGCCATGGTCCCCTCCTGGCTACTGGGAAAAATTAACCCTGTCCTGGCCGAAACTAGGACAGAGCAAAAGTTAATAATTGTTCCAGTGCAGGATTCATGAAACTCCGGCCAGCTTGAAAATTTTATTTTCCTTTGAGTTGCCTACAGATAAATTCTTTAAGCTGAATAGAATTCACTTTGATGAGTGAAGAGTATTAGAATGGCTCATAGTGCAAGGATTAATGAAATATGGTAGAGTTTCATTGTGATTTTTGGCACTTGTGTAGAGTTTCAAATAGGCATTATGAAGGAGGAGAAAAAAATTTGCTGTTTTGTGGTTTCTTAAAATGTATTCCTTCTGGCATTTGAAATACTAATTTTTTTCAGGTATGTTTCATTAAAATAATTTCACAGTCACCACTGACAGCACTGTGAGATTATCTGCTTTGCACACCTAAATAAAAGTGAATTCAGTGCTGCTGTTAAAAATGAAGTTTGTACTTGTCAAACCTGACAAGGAGGAGATAGCACGTTAGCTAAAGAGATCAGAGAGTATAATCAAGAACACACTCATCACTTAGATCATGGGGGAGAAGAAACCAGAACCCAGGAAACCCAGAACCACAGGAACCTGAAGTTCAGATTTCACAAAACTTGACTTAGGTTTTCATTTTCCAGAAACAGAACAATGTGTGCAGCCATGTGCGATTTGCTGCCTGTAGTCCATTTCCCCCCAAATTATTTTGCTGGAATCATAAACCTTTGTTACTTGAAGGAATGTGGAGAATCCTGTGGTCTTTATAAGTGAAGGGACCTTTTGTGGCTTTAGTATTTCCTCTTCACTTTTACAAGCCAATTTTCTTCAGTGATAGCCATTCTCTTCGTTCTGTGTTTAATCAATATCTGAGTTGCTTGTTAAGGATGCCTTAAACTTTGAAAGTAGCTGGTGATATTTTAGTTATGGTTAAACTCATAATTTTCAGCTTGGGAGGAAAATTTAAGGAAACATTTTTTAAAGGAATATTACACTTGCATTACAGCTTGCAATGCAGGTGGAATTAAAACTTTTGAGCATATGCTACACTGAATTTCTAGAAAGGAGTTTGCCTTTGTAGACTTCTATCCATATTCTTACCAAATTTTTTACATGGATTTGTATTAGGTACATAGATGATTCCACACGTGTATGTGGGTGTGTATCTAAACACTTACAACGGTAATTGTCTGCTTTCTATTGCTGGTTTAGGGGAAGATGTGCAAAAAACCAAGAACCTGCTCCAGAGTGCCCTTCCATGGCAGCAACTCCTTTTCTTCTGTTAGCACACATTCCTTTGGGAATGCATACAAAGGAATACATGTGTTCCTAGAGGAATACATGGAGGAATGTGTCATCTAAATTTAGAGTGTTGAAAATTATCTCTGCTAATTAATGACTTCACACATTTGCTCTCCCACTGAAAGTCTGCAACAACTCGTTCTGCCCTTCTGCCTTTTCTCCCCCAGTCTTAGCATTTTTCCAGGTGTTTGTTCATATGGACAGCTTTTAAACCTGCATGAAACATCAGGAAACACTGACATCTATGAAAAATAAAACTGACATCATTAACAGGATCAGTTTGCCTTTATTGCTCAGTCATTTAATCCTGTAAATACTGGCATTATGGACTAGATTTTTTCAGTGAAAAAAAGCCATTTGATTTATTTTCACTTTAAGAACTCACCATCCTCTGCATTATTGTGAAACCAGCTCTTTGTGATAACAGGTCTCGTAATTTTATCAGACAATCAAAGATGATGTGATGCAGAGAAGTATCGAAGGGGCAAGGTACCAGTAAAAGGGTTTTTTTGACTCTACAACAAATGTCACACTGGTGCTTAGATTATGTGGTTCAAGTTGTTTACTGACCTTTTATATGAAATAACTCAACAAGAAGTCATTCTGAATAAGTCATCTATAGGTGTGTCTCCTTTGTGTCAGCTGTCTTGTGCTATAGCTGTGTCTTCTATTGCTTATGGCATTTCTGAATAGGGAAGCACAGTCATGTAGCTGAAAGATTACTCTTGATTTACTCTCTGATTAAACAACCAAATTAGTTTTAGATTTTAAAAATGAGTACTGCATATTTTGACTAACTTTGTTTTCAAAGATTGGTGTCTCAAATGAGTGTCAGCTGAGTGAGGAAATGAGAAACATTATGATACTAAACAATCGCTAGGGCATTGGCCTGCAGTTCATCAGTATTTAGAGACGAGGAAGAAATTTTTTGTTAAGTGTAACAAGTTATCATGCTGTAAAGTGTGCTAAAAACTATTCTTTAGGCTTGACCTCAGGCTATAAAAGCTCAGACATGCACTGGCATCTTTTCCCACAGTCCACTAAAAAGGTTTTTGACTAGACCTACAGACATACTATCTCCTTTACTGAGTATCCTCCTTCTCAGCCTTCCAAGATTTTGCAGGTTGTTATTAGTAACCCAAGTGTTGTCTTAACCCTGCTTTCCTTCTTCATTAGTGAACACCAACATCTGTCCAATCCCTCACAGCATTTGCATGCCTGTTAGAATAATTCAGTGTCTTCAAATTGTAAGAATAACTCAATGTCTTTAAATTCTTTAGATTTCCTAAAAGCACCCTGAAGCCATCTTCGTCAGTGTCTGCACAGCTGACAGACTTTCCTGCTGTGCAGACTAGGCTGTGATGAAGACTGAGGACTCAAGCTCAGAATGACCACAATTTCACATACATTGCATTTGAAAATGTGCTGGCCTAGATGACAGATGTTGCTATTCTTGTGTGGTTAATATAGGTTTGTCTAAGCTTTAGCTACATTATGAAAACCCTCAGAGGTGCTTATTTTCTTATTTTTCTTGGCTGGAGGAAAGGTAACACTAGAGGATGTTATAGAATTTGCAGCTCCAGTCATCTGGTCAGCTCACTCAAAGTTTCATTTATTAAGAAGAGAAGACAACAAAAAATTTCTGAAGGATTTCTGTCTCACCTTAAAAGGGAGTGTAAGCCATCTTTTACAGGGTGTGACACACAATAGTTGATTCCAGTATATACATCTTCAGTTAACTTCCTTCTTTAAACTAGGAAATGTAATTACTGCCTATACAGATAAAATTTAGTCCTGTGATGTTTTTATAGGATACCTTAAACTTCTAATTTTGGATGAACTTCAGAGGTTAGGAGAAAAAAAAATCCAGAGTCAGGAAGTAGAAATAGACTCAAAATAATTCAAATTATCTATCTTTTAATGATTAATTTACATACAATACTGGGATGTTGGATGCTAGAAGTATGCTTCTGTAATGCAATAGAAACCCTCAGATGAGTATTGACCACTGAAAAATTGGAAGAAAATTATGGTCATGGTGTACCATATTAGTCTTGTACTTTACACTTCTTGCCAGAGAGACTAAATTCTGAAAAAAATCTGTCTTATACAACATTCAAGTCAAATGATTGAAGCTCCTTGTGACTAATACTGGAGGTATCTTATGTGAAAACGGTCAGTAGAGAGATAGAAAAACAAGTCTACTGTTAGTAGGACTTTGGACAGCTTTGGCCCTGCAAGCCTCACAGGTTTTTGAGCCTGTGGCATGAACTCATAATCTACATTTGGCTTTCAGCATGGACTTTTTTCCCTATTTGGCAAGAATAGCCAGGGAAGAAGTCTTCATTTAATTGGGGATAAAATTCACTTATTCATTATATGGAATAAAAACACAGTGTACCTGAAGACACAGATGGAGATTTTCATGAAGTAATGAAATTTTATGTAAGGTATTTGAGTGTTTGTTGATGCACAATATGTTAAGGTAGTTTTTGAAAGATTTAAAAATAATCTTGCAGACCTTTAAAGCTATTTTGTGGTTTTAGAACTTTTGGCTTGATTCACTGGATCATAACTGATGTAATGAAAGAAAACAGAATAAGATGCTTTTAAAAATACACAGAATATTTGGAATATTTTTCAGTATTTAAACTGGTTTATAGTTGCAGAAATCCAGGCTTCTGGGCACAATTTGGGTTTTAGTGTCTGCTACAATCTTTCAGTTTTATAGCATTACTGGAAATAATTTTTCCTTACTGCTGGATGCATTCCATTCTTTCCTTCTTTCCAAATAACTTGAATCTTTCACACTACTGGTTTTCCTTTTTCAAGTTACTCATTCAGCAGGTTTTTTCTTTCGTTAAGTTAGACTAGGTGTTTATGAAACTTTGCTATTATTCATCCTGCTAAAAGGTCATTTTGGAACTGTATTGGTCCATACTGTTCGATTACCATTCTGTATCCCATGGGGATTATCTTATATAACTACAACATCCTTGTGAAATTTATGATAATGTTGGCTTAAGCCTGTTACTTCTGATTAATATTAGTGTTAGTTCTAGATTTAGGGCTAGCCAGATTGCATTTTAAGAGTCTGACTTTAAGTGATGTAGTAACAAGTGTCTCATTACCAAATAGCAGTTGCTAGCTATGCAAAATGCAAGTAAAAAAGCAGCAGTAATAAATTCACATTTTTTCTTGAGCTATTCTTTTACAAACTGCAGGGTGTGATTGAGCTAAACCTTGCACATGTTTAATTTTGGATGTCATGGTCGGTGCCATTGAATTCAGTGATCAAAGTAGGAAAAGCCCTACTAGTTTCCTAGTAGGAAAGGACCTAAAAATGCACAGTTGGCATTTACTCCAAAGCTGTCCTGTTCCTGAAAATTTGGTTGAAGGATTTCAGAAGCTTAGAAAACATTAGGGTGACCTAAATTAAGGTCTAATTCTTCTACATTGTGCACACTTCAGCTGTGAGATTTTAATGTAAGTTACTTTTTCTAACACTGCCTGCGTATTTTAAGAGATTCTGTTTAGATTTGGTTACAAAAACTAGGCTCTTTTTCTTGAATTTCTGACTCACACTGCTCCTTCTCCTTTGCTCACCTCCAGAAGTCATCCTCTGAGTGCTGTCAGGCTTATTCAGCACACTATGTTCATGGTATATGTCAACACACTGTCCTTGTATCATTTTATGTCGTGATGCTGGTCCTCTGTGCTGTCACCTGTGCAGTGACTCCTCTGCATGTGCAGTGCCAAAAACCCACATGGTTATAAACCCAGCCTTCACTGACCGCCATGATTGTGGTATCCTCCTCTCACTCCTGTTTACGTGTCTTCTTTTGCTTCTTTTTGTGTGGCATGGTAGTAATGGGGTAGGGTAAAGTGATGCTATATATTTATTTACAGAAGTACAGGAATGTGCAGGTTTCATTAAAATTATGGGCTTTCCCTGAAAATTTTAAAAATCTAAGATAATTCCCTGTTTTAAAGATGTAGATGTCCAAGAAGAAGTTTTTGACATTATGCTACACATAAAGCTATGACAAATACTTCAATTTCTTGCTCAGTTTTATGAAACCACTCTGGCTTCTGTTTTTTTGCAGGGATTTATTTGTGGCAGCTTAAAGGTTTGATGGGACGATATTATGAAACTGTCATGTACATGATTTAGGATGAGAGCTATGTGTAGGAGCTGTATGACTGAGAAACTTGTAATGAGCAAATTAGTTACACTTTGCATCTGGCACTTCACCAAGGCTTAGCAATTACCCATGTCATCCAAATGTATTTTCATTTAAATACAAAAGTTTTCTGTGGCATCAGTGACAGGCTTCTAAACCAAGGTTTTATAAACAGTGTCCATTTAAACAAAGTCAGCTTCAGTAGTGGTGTGTTACTAATGATCGTCTTCGTTTTTCAAGCTGCACAGTAAAGATAAATCATATGGAAGGAGAGCCTTAACGATGTGCACAAGGTACTAAAAGCACTTCCAAGAGCTGTTGTTGATGAAAATAGTGGAAGAAATGCAGTAAGACTTAATGTATTTTTCAATACAGATGCAGGAGATGAAGTTTCTCTTTTGTTCCAAAGTTACTATTAAAACTTCTTCAATTTGGCAGAGCTGCAAAAGGATGAATAAGCACGGGCCACAACCTGAGTGGTAACCTCAAAGGTGTGCAGGGATGCTGGCCGTGGGGTTATGCCAGGCTGTGCATCTAATCGCACAGGCTTGATGGTCCTGCAAGCCTTGGAACATACTGGGATTTATGTATAAATATTGTCCTGACAAGGAGAATTTCATGGTCTTAAGTTTTCTTAAAAAGAAACTGATTTAAGATAAACTCCTGTAGCTCTCAGTGTTAATGCAGGGTTTACATGTTACTTGGGCAAACTTCCCAGTTATGCCATCCAATGTACTGATGAAAGGCAGGACATTTATCTGCCTTTGTGGTGCCTGCTCACAATGTACACTGAGGGCATGCAGCAAATACATATTTGTTTGTGTTGATCTTGCCATCTTCTTTTCAATATCCCTTACTTTTCAGTTTCAAGCTACCCATATCATAACAGCCCAGTTTCTCGGTGGGTTTACAGAGATGTAATTCTGTTTTATGTTTTTCTGATTTTTAAACTTTGAAACTTTTATATTTTGCAAGGCAGGATTGTGGGTTCCTGCCACCAGTGATGTCGCATGCTGTCATACTGTGCATAATTGTTACATATGAATTGGGATACCTAGCACCCGACCACTGACAGAAGTTTTGAGACACAGCATTAATATTTATTCTTCATCCCTCTGTGAGTACCTATACAATCTTAATGTTGTTGTGTGAATTCTGTGACAGACTCACACTTTATTCAATCCTAAGAACTTGTTTTATAGAAAACATCTTTGCAGAATTTTTTGACATCAATGTTTCCTGGGAATGAAATTCTACAGTCATAGCTGGATGTGCCACTGTAAAGGGAGCTGAAACAAAGGTGCTTCCTCCTTTCCTCTTCCTTCTTTCCTCCCCCGTTTTTCCACCTGTTTGCAAAAAGCTGTCATTTTTTTCTTTCTTTTTTTTTTTTTCATATGAGCCTCATAATTACCATTCTGTGCAGGAAAGGCCTGCAGCATCTGTAAAGCTGGCAGCAGGATGGTGTTTCCAGGCAGGAGGGGTGGGGAGCCCATCCATGGCTTTGTCTGAGCAGCTGAGAACTCCATCTGAGCTGTGCCGTGGTGTACATTGCACCGACCTGTGCCATCGGCAAGGAAAGCCCTGAGCAAGTGTTGGGGGCAGTATTTATAGACAGCCACGTAGCAGCCCAGGACAGAGAGGCAGAGAGGGAGTGCAAGAAAAATCCTGGCTGAACTGAGGGCAATTTTATTTCTGGTTTCTTTTATTTAAGCAACATTAAATAAAACCCCCGTGCCTCTGTCTCCTCTCTGAATTGTAGCAGTCCTACTTCAATTATGACCAGGTGGATGCTACAGATTTAAAATGAGACATTGAGGGTAAGTAATGAGTTTAGTGTCACCTTTACCTCCAGCGTCCCAGCCAGCTCACTGCCCTTAGAGAACGCTGCATCAAGAGGTTGGTGTTGTGACTGAAGCGTGGTGCTGCCTTTGTGTAAAGATGTTCTGCATGTGAGGAGTTTGCATACAGTTACAGAGGAGTGATGTGTAGTTTCTTAATTTAGCAACACGCTTGAAAAGGTCAGTCAGCACACTGACTTCACATTCTACTTCCACTACTGAGAATAGTGCGGGTCATTTAAAATACTGCGTCATAGTAATGTCTAGGTTGTGGCTTAAAGCTTCTGTTTCTTGGGGTATAGGTGGTTTTATGCATGGCAAGACTGCTGCCCTATGTGCAGTGCTTTTAGCAGGAGAAAACAAGGAAAAAAAGTTTGGCTCAGTCTTCTGTCTTTTGCTGTATTAGCGATCAGGGTCAACACTCAGTCTTTTTCTGAGGAGCAAGACAGTAGTTAATGGATGTTCTTACATACTTCAGTTTAAAAAATGAATAATTTTTAAAAAGGTGGGGAGTTGAGTGGGTTATTAGGGGAGAAAAATTCCCCTTCCTTCGTGAATTGGTCAAGGTGACATAGAACACGCACCCCTGCAGGATATTGCCTGATAACAGGGGAAATGATTGTTTACAGCAAACTTATAACCAAAGTGAAAGAGATTCTTCCTCTCCTAGCTTCACACAAGCAGTTCCCTACAGCTTTTGAAAAATGAACCTTTTTCCATTACTCACAGTATCTTTTTCAACAGCCTCCTCAATACATACAGGCTGGTGAGTTCATTAGTCTTCTTTGTTTGCGTATTCTAGGGTGTAATTTTAAAAGCCAGGTTACCTAAAAAGGGGATAATTCTTCTAAAACTCTCTCCTGGCAGCAACATGTGAAATCTGTGCAATTCAACATTGATGTTTACTATGGTTAGTTCAGAGAAGATTAATGTGTTGCTTAAAGAACACAGCGTTTCCCTGAATGAAATTTATCAGTTGACAGCCCTGGAATTACTTCTTTAAGTTAAGAAAATATAGACTTTGGCACTGGTTGAAGATTTTTGGGGGTGAGTGGGAGGGTGGCTTGCAACTTCAGAGGGTGTTAGACATATACTGACTACATGTTGAAAACAAAAGTCTGTTAAAATAACTTTAAGCTTGAGGCTCAGACTAACAAATAAAAGGAAATGCAAGACAGAGCTCACGTTAGATCCTTAGCTGTACTTGTTAACACCAATGTTTTGCACGCATGGGGTGCATAACATAAGCACCTATCCACCCATACAAGATTTAGCAAGTAAATGACAAGAACAGTGGTGTTTTCCAGATAAGTAAAGCAGTCTATACAAGAAACTGTAGAAAACCATGTCTGTATTTAAAGATCACGATGATAAAGATCATTATTTCCGAGGTGTATCACTTAGTTCACATTTTGGTTAGACACTGTAATCACTAGAAACATTTAAAAAAATATATTGCAAAATGCAACAGGGGAGACAGAAATGTACATTAAATGGACAGTTAACACTAATAAATCTAATCTGCTGAGAAATCCTCTCATTACAGAGCTATTCCGGTACATGGACATTGAAAAAAAAAATACAAAGAATCAACTGCCTTATAACTAGTGAATTTCATAGATGACAGCACTGTCACATCTTTTCGAGGTTTATAAATAAATGATAAATGCAAGATGAAACCTCCTATTTTTTTCCTCTTCCTTACCCAAATTTATCTGTTCTTCTGTTTGAAGGTGATACGAATGTTCTTTGTCTAGTATCTTGGCCAAAATGCAACTAATAAGGAATAAGAGAAAGTAAAGTTATTGAGAAGTGACTTAGCATAGTGTATTTGGACACAGCGGATTATAAGGCATCAGTCCACATCCTCAGAGTTTGTGTTGTGACTGTACATCCCTAGATGATCATGCCCTGGACAGGTTTTACTATTATATTTCACTACTACTGTTACTTTTGCTACTATAGGCATAGAATTTATGCCCCATTGCTAAACCTGCATGGTCTTTACAGAGCATAAACTGTTCTCCAGTAGCTGAGATACTCTGTGTGTACATCATTATCCTGGGTAAATGTGTCTTACCTGTTGACCACAGGTAAGAAAGGTCTCTCATTTAAAACCAGGGACCATAAATTGCAAGTGTGAACAATATTGCACAGTAGCTAATGCAGCATGGTATCTGTCTGTGAGATAGATTGTTTGTTTACCCATATGATTTAGTAAAATACTTAGTATTTTGCAAATCTAAGCAATATTCAAGGAAAGATGTGGAGAAAGTGACAGGACTATTGCTGCTCCAGGGAAGGGAACAGCCTCTCAGCTGAATTCGACCTTTTCATGAGGATGTTGATATAACCATGTACGAGCTCCGTAGGTAATTTTTGTTCTTTGTGATGGAGTTTTCTTGACCCTTCCTAAGCCCCATAGAGAGATGCTTTAATGGCATGTAAACCTACTGATCAGTGAACTCTGTGCTAATGGGTCACGCTGGAGGCAGAGATTTTCTCTCTGATTGCTGGGATTATCCATGGAAAGTCCAATTAACTGCAGGGGCTGGGGTGAGAAAAGTCACACGCTGCCTCTTCAGCATTGTGTCTGCAGGAGTTGTAACAGCACTGGGTGTTGCAGGGGTAGTCTTGGGGATTTTGGACTGTTGTGGACATGCCTGGGGAGGGCTGTCAGTGGTTACCTGCTAGGATGGGAGGAACTCTCAGGGTGAGTGACTGCTGTAGTCGTCCTCCAGAGGTTTTAAAAGACAGATGGCTAGGAAGGCTTCACTGTAGCCCTGGTTTCGTGCCTGAGATGTTTTGGTTTTCTAAAATTCTTTTCCCAGAGAATTTTCTTAAACAAGAGAAGTGTTTTTGTAACTGTACTATGTTTTCATTCTTTTCCCTAGGAGGGATGACTTCTTGATGTCCCTCTGATTTGACCAATGTAATTGAAGAAGTTTGTTTCACCAATTGAATTGGTCTGCACAGAATAGTATAAAAGAGAGACACGTCCCAAAAATAAAGGAGTTATTTTCAGCCTTCTGAAGCTGGAGTCTGTGTCATTGTGGTGTACAACAGCATCACTTCACGGCAAAGGACAGTAGGGTGAACACTTTTTACTATGCCCCTTCTCACTTTAGTAATGGAGCAGGAGCATAGCCATAAAAATAAGACATCAAAATACATTAGTGGCCATGGCTGTGTTTCTTCGCAACCATGCTGTGTTTGGGGTTGGATGTGGCTTATCTTTGGTTTTTTTGAATGTCAAAAGTCAGCCTGCCCCTTTCTAAGTTGTTCTGGATCTTGAAACTCATTGTACAATTTCAGCTTTAGGAACTGCATTTCCAGGGATGGTCTAAAGCAGGATGCTTTCTTTCATGTCATGCTGCCTTGATATTTATCTTGCTCTCATGTTCTATTTGAGGAGTCCCCATCAGTAACCAGAACTCAGTAGCCAGGTTGACATAAAAGCACTGCTTTCATAGGGGAAATGAGATCATAGCATAGTCAAAAAAAAAAAAAAAGGGGCTGCATATGTACATGTAAAGGAGTTAGCTTCATAAAAATAGGTGCATGGTTGAAGGTAATATTTTGGAGTCCTTACACTGCACAAATGACATAGGTAGTCCTTGGGGGGTTGGTGATTTATCAGGGTGGGGAGAGGGCTGAGCCTGATTTCTGACAGTATTCCTAATGATTGTGTGCCAGTATAGAAACTTAGCTTGTAACACATCAATTTTGAAGAAAATGTATTCTGGAAAGCTGTCTTGGATCTGGGAATGCTGTTATAGTCTGAATCAGAAAGACCATTACATTAACAAGCCAATACCTGATGCAGAGAGCACATATGTGGGTTGTGAAGGGTTCATTTATGGGCAGCTATGTTTTTCCTAACTTCAAAAACCTTCCTAATCAGAACTTTTGAACCCTGCCTGCAGGTGCCCGGTACAGCGATGTTACTGGCACACTGCCGTGAATTTTTAAAACTGAGCTGGCATCAGAATTTAGTCCTTGGATGGCTAATGAGTATTGGATTTTTCAGTTTGATTTGTGTTTGCAAATCACTACCAAGTGCTGCTTCGTATTGAATTTCACCTCTCACTGAGAAGAACCTTGGTTAAAGTGGTTACATTGACAATGTTATGTATGGATATCATGAGAGTATTTAACATCCAAGGGGAACACTACTTAGCCTGAGGGCAGGTGCACATTCAATAGCACGTACATTTCCAGAACACTGTATTTGTGGCACCAAGTCCCTTGATCACTGACCTTTATCTTTTTCCCTGCATAGAGGAAGTCCACTTTTATTTGAGCAAGTTGCTTAACCGGTGCTCATTTGGGCAAATCAAGAATGCAGAGAATTATGTGTGGTTGCTTGTTAATACTAGTTTAGAAATAGCATTTGCAGTGTGAATGGTCCTTTCAAGTTTATCTTAGTCTTTGACATGATACGAGATTTCTTAGAGCATAAGAAAACTCAGATTTTCATGCCATTAATTTTTTTGTGTGTACTGCTGCTGCTTCCCATTTCTTTGAAGTTTTTAATATTTGTGTGAAAAAAATATAATACCATTGCTAACACTTCTATGTGATTTACTGTTAAAACTACTGAATACTGGTAGTCCCAGACAGGTTTTGAAATCTGATCTACGTTGAAATTCACTTACTTTAGGAGTTACAAATGTACAGAACCTCTTTGACTATACAGAAAGAAGGATTTGGGGAAAAAAGCTGGAGCTTTTAAATGTGCTTTTTAGTTAAGATGATGTCTTTCATGTTGGAAAACAGAGTAAAACTTTAACATGGATGACCTCAACAAAATAGCAGTGCTTCAGAGAGTGGTCATGAAGAGGAAGGACCAAGCGACTACTGTGTTCTAAAGTGCAGATTGAAAGTCTTCAGCCTGTTGTTCCTGTGTCAAACTGGCACTCAAGAATGTATTTCTTGCAGCAGAGAACAAAATACTCTGATTTTTCTTTATCCTTGTGGCTTACATTGTTACTTGGACCACAGGGTATATGTTTAAAATCTCTCACTTAAGGTCAGAATACCCCTTACTTACACTTTGCACTATGTGCCAGGGCACTGAAGTGGGACCATGGTTTCTATAAAAACTGAAATAAGCCAGTGAATCGTAGTTATTTACTGTATTTCATCCCACCTCTGAAAGCATAAATATAAAGTGTGATTTTTAATTAACAAGCACATTGTCCCAGTGCTTTGACTTGGAAAATTGCATATCAGTATCTAGAGAGATTAGCAGACCATTCATTTCTCCCTCCAAGCAATAAATAATATCCTTCAACTTCCAAGGAATGTTTCTCTGCTTACTTTTAGCAGCATAGGTACATATGAAGGATTAATAATGAAGGTAAAAAAATGAAGAGCGATAATTGAATAAAACTATGCCATTTGCAAAGCAAAACAAAACCCCCGACCCTTTCCAACACTGCATCTCCTTCATTTCATCACTACAGTGGCTCACGATGACATCCACTAAGAGTTTTGCCTACTAACCTTGAGATGTATCTTTGTGTTTATTGTCAGGACCTTGCTGGCAAATTGAGCTTGACAATGAGATGGTGAAGGCAGGGGGAAGCAGGGTGACCTGGGACACACAGTTCTGCTAAAACCTTTCAAGGTCCGTAGAGTGCCTTTTCCTTTCCAACGAATCAAATTACCAACTGGGCAGCTCCTTCACTTAGCTAATCATTAATGTGGGACCCGTGAATTATGGAGCTTGTAACCCTTTCTCTTGCTAATTAATTTTTTGTGTGTGCTAAAATACTCTTTCTCCTGGTGCTGTGAGAGCCTTTAGCGGGGGGCAAGCACCCTGAGCCTGCTCTAGGTTGTCCCTGGGCTGAGTTGCCCAGCTTCTGCCTGGAGCCCTGCTGCTGCCTGGGCTTGGAGGAATCCAATTCTCCCAGCACCTGCTCGTGGCCAGCAGTCCCGGGAGAAGTCCGTGGTGGGTGCAGTTGCTGGGCAGCTCGTTTCAACCCTATCAGCTGCCCCAGGGTCCTGGTGCCTGCAGAGGTGAGTGTGTGAGGTGAGACTCTAAGTTGTGCCCTTCACCTGGGATGATTTTCACTTAGAATAACTCCTTCCTCCTTGTGATGAAAAGTGCAGGTTTTGGAAGTCTGATGCATGTTGTAGTTGTGGTTGCTTTAGACCTGTGGCCTTCAGCTATCTTGTGCCAGTCAGAGTGAGGCTAAAATTCCAGCTGAAGTTGGTCTCTATTCCTTCACACTATTTGTCTCTTCTACACATGGTGCACAAGGTCACCATGGGTTTGAAAGTAGCTTTTACATTATGTTTTCGCAGCATAACAGAATGAATTTGAAAGGGTTTCTCTTGCATGTGTGGTATAAGGATTTTGCTTTATTTTGTACCAGTTAGAAAAAAGGATGTTTCTTATTTCCTTATTGTAGCACAGGTATTGAATGGCAGGTGCTGATTCCATTTCTGAAGCCACCGAGAGCAGCTGCGCATCTTTCACAAGGCAAAGAGTTTTTCTGCAGCCCTTTTCAAAATTTTGAAATGGGAAGGAAATCTCATACCTGTTTGATGCGACTGGAAAAGGATTCTATTTCAGTCACTTCCCCAATTCTTAACAAGTCCAGCTAGGGTGGTGTGCAATAGGGAATTTGTTTGTAAAATGCATATATGGTTAGCAAATGACTCTGCACAAATGCTGTCATCCTTCAGAGATCCAAAATCTGTCTTCCAAAATACTTCTGCTTTCCATAGTGCAAAAATAAATAGTGATGATTTTTTATCTGCTCTATAGTGGTATGAGAAAATGAGCTGGATTTTACTCTGGTTTGTTGATCGTCTACAAAATTGTTAATTGCCTTCTAATGTGAGCCAGAGAGCATGCAGCATGACTTCAGATGTGGTTTGTAAAGCAGGGTGTTGGAAGAACAATTTCTTGTTTTATTTGGTTTAAACTTGTAGATTAAGAAAATGTACTTTGTAAGACAAATAGTGATTTTTCATTGCATCCTTTCAGTCAAACCATTTCTCATCCTATACTTGCACTACCAGATTTTATTTCTCTCATGCAGTTTTTTTAATCTTTCTGACAGTTATCAGAATTCTTACTTTTTCTACCTTTAGAGCACTTTAGAATGAACTAATATCTGACACTTAAATAACAATTTGCATCCTGAGAAGATTTTGAAAGTCTCCATTAATGCATCTTTCTTGAGGCAAACAGCAACGTGCATGTTTTTAAGATGAAAGCTGAGAGTGTGCTCACTTATTCTAAGCATGCAAGGAACTGGTACCATTTAATCTCAGAGTAAGTGACTTAAGCATGTAATTAACTTTCAGCTCAAAGGATATGAATGATTGGAAATTAATTATAAAAAAGAAGCATGAACTGTAGTGTTGTTACTCCACTTGCACTGAGTCAGTACATTATAAAACGTGCCAGGGAGGAGGGACTGACTCTTGGTCCTGAGGCTGGGCTACACATCTAGGAGATGTCTCAATAATATAACATTGAAACAAACAGTATTTGCTGTGAGCCATCTGCCTAGCTCTCTTCTTTGAATGAAGTAAAAATATCTCTTTTCAGTGCAGGTTTTTCATGAAATGCGAGGCATGATGCAAATGACAGAGAGGTTTGCTTTTAGCAGAGAGTCCACTGAAGTTGCTGTAAAACTAACAGCAAGACAGCAAATGAAGAGATGAGTGGTCATGATGCAATTCAGCGTGAAGAAGCCACTGAAATCCTTGGTTGACTTCCATGAGCAGTAATTTAATGGTTCAAAATGATGCAAGACATATAATGTCTTTGGTTTGTTTAACAGACTTTTTCTTATCCAAAATAGTTAGAAAGATGAATGGTTTAAAAAAAAAAAAAGCTCTGTTTACTTTTAAAATGATGAATGAATTGAGAATACAGTTTAAATGAGGCTTGATAGCAAATCATGTGGACATAATTTTGAGAACCCTCCTTAAATAATCATGATGATGATGGGTATGCATAATGCAGTTCATTAATGGCAAAAAAGGGGAGATTTTTGCATTAGGTGAATTTGTTAAACTGTGTTTGGTGTTTATCTACAAACTACTGTTAACCTGTATTCATAGTCATAGTATGTTGAAAAAGCTCAACATCTGAACATGAGAGCTGTTTTATGCCTTCTTCTAAGGTGAAACATAGCCACAGTGAAAAAGTACAAATACTGGAAATCTTCCGCAAAGGAAAAGAAAAAAAAAAATTGTAATGAGACAAATCAAGTTAGTTAATCTAAATAATAATGCATGTCAACATCAGTGAAAGTCCATGCTTATTAAAAATTAATAAATACACTCAAGTACCTGCTATGTGAAAATATTGCCTGGTGTATTCACTCACAGTTATATTTCTCTTTGTCAAGGGGAGATTCTACTCTACAGGAAAGGCGCTATTATAGGAATCATGTTGTTTGAAGGATTTTGGTGGCATTGGTCATGGAGAAGGATATTATTCCATATTAGTATGACTGATAAAATTTGAGGCCCTGGTGGCTAGCTGTAAAATACTGAGTTGCACAGGTCCTCAAAAGATTTATGAGAAATACTCACATTTCAGTTGTTGACAGTATCATACTTGCCTTATATATTGACCCTGTCATCTCTGTGCTTTTGGAAATATCACCTCTAATTGTTCTGAATAATTGCAGCAACACCTGCTGGCAAGCCCAGACCTGATATTCTGGAAGCTTTCCCACTGCTGATGTCAGCCAACAAACCATTTGTGTCTTTAGCAGATGTTTTTAATTTCTTTTTCACATGGGATTTACTTAGATCTATTCTCTTCCTCCAGTAAAGGCCAGCCACCTCTTTCAGGCTGTTTACCATCAGAAACAATATTGGCTGAGTTACTGGCACCAAACTTATATGGATTTTACTTAGCCACAATGTTGATGTATTTTGAGTTTTGTGAATTCACTTCTTCGCCCCCTCTTCTGTTTTTCAGAAGTCTAACATTTCATATTTTTAGCCTTCTAATTTAATAAAGAAGTCCTCTACATTGTTTGCCTTTGGATTGTGGTTCAATCTGATGATATTGGCTGGTTTTGGTCCTACTCTATTACCATCTTGAAACAGTGACTTATTCATCCACTTGCCTTTAATACCTAGAATGCTTTCTTCTTTACTTGCTTACAGTCTGTATAATTTTACAAATTTCTGATTGCTTCTTCACTGTTCCTTTCAGGGTTATTTTTTTAAATTTAATTTTATACTATGTGTTACAAAGGCTTTGGTGCTCATTGAAAAGCAAAACAGAATCAAAAAGAAGATTAACGAAAAGTGAAATATACCCAGATGAATGGCACTACAATGGAAAACAGCAGCAATACCCCACCACCCCCCCAAATAATCATTGCTCACAATATGTACTTTAAATCTTTTTGTTCTTGGGGTGATGTGTCATCTAAGTAGGAACAAATAGTATTAGTTTCTTTTGAGAAGATAGATCTGGATAAGTTAAAAAATTCACTTTACATGGGACTTCATAATTTGAACTTTTTGATTCACTGTTCTTTGGTAGGGTAGCTACACTGGTGTGTTGTTAACAAATTGATATTTCATCAGTGCACAACATGGACATTTACATTCAAAGTGTTTCTAAAAGTTTCAAGCTGGACTGTGATATATAGCAGCAATGTCTTCTCTCTCTTTGACAAAAAGTTACTCCCTCCTTCTAAAAAAAGTGCTAACAAGCAGACTTCAGCTATCACAGCATCTCCAAGGGGCCAAGCAAGCCACACTGCTTTATAAAGTGCAGCAAATAAAATGGTGTGCATTTTCTCAGTCTTTCTGCAGTAAAAGAAGAGTACTAAAACCAGTGCACTGCCCTTCAGTCACAGGTTTTGTTAGACACCTTTATAAAATGCAAATCTACAAAGTCCTGGATGTGGGCTCTTAATTCCCTGTGTCTTCTGCTGTCAACAGGACTGACAAAGGCTCAACACATCCTTTCAAGATATTAACCTTACATACCCTCATGATCACATCTACATGATCTTTTTTTTTTTGCATAGGATGTTAGTCTTCTGTCTTGGAATAAATAGTAATGTAATTAATAATTAAGTAATTAATAGTAGTAATTAATAAGTAAATGAAGGTATTTCAGTGGCCCAAGCTATATAACTAAATCTTAGATGGTAATCTTAAATATGCTCTACCAGCTTTCATACTGGATTACAGGCTTTTCCTATTCTGCTTATTATCCTTAATTGTCCTAATCAGACAGTTCTGTCCTGTGACTTCTGAAGCTGTGTGGCTCTTTGTTTCTTGATTCAAGTTGAAAGTAAGTTCCATCTTGCCACTTGTGTTGTGCTCAGGTCTCCTCCTAATCAAGAGTTAAAATTCTCTGCACACGATCCCCTATACTGATATATTCCTTAGTATGGTACAGTTTCAGTGTCCACACTATTTAATTGTATTAGCTACAATTAAAGCTGTAAATTATACACTTCTCCCTCATCACTGGTTCCTCAGTGGTAAGTCACCAAGATGTTTGCATTGATACAATTAACAGTTTACAGCCATTCTTTCTTTTGGAAGGTTCCAGTTATAATCATCTCCAGGCTCCAATTTGTGCCATACATGGCCATCTATGTGGGGTTTTGTACTCATTCCAACCACCTGGGTCCTATTATTCCCATTTGGTTCCCATTGCACTGACTTCTTATCTGTATTATGGCATTTATTTTAATTTTTGAACAATTATTATAAATGTTCTTGTATGGTCTCTATGTGGAAAAAAAAATAAAATTACCACCCATGTTCTGAAAGTATAATTTAATTTCTACATATTTTTACTTATTTGTTGTAATATCAGTCTATAGGAAGACAATATCAAAGTGTAAGAATGCTCCTTGACAGAGATTCTTCACAGAGTAAAGAGCGTTTTTAAAATACCAGTTTCTAAAACCCCTATAACTATTTTTACACAGTCATAGGAAAATGCTGAGATTTCCCAGGATCATGTGACTGTATCCCAAGGCAGGATCCTCACATACTTAAACCACTGTAGAGAGACAGTTTTCTGGCCTTTTGTTAAGTGGATATTCTGTCAGCTTTACTGGTGTCTCTAGACCATGTGGTATGCAACAAGAATTTTTTGATGTGTAGTGATGCCTGATGCTGAGGCTGAATTTGCTGTTCTCTTTCTCTCTGGGAATTCTTTGGAATTTATGGGATGCTTTTTTAATTTCCTTAAGCTTTTATTTTCGTTTTCAAAGCACACATACATGTTGATGTTTATGTTATATATATGGATATAAAATATATTAGAGCATCTTTCCTAGCTTCAGTCTTTGCATTATACTGCCCTTCAGAGATTAACGGTAGGTAGACAGCTTATTACTTGTAAGCAAGGACAGTAATGGTGCGATATAAAAACCTGTAAAGAGCCTTAGACCTTTCTACATTAATTCACAAAGACAGAGGAGAATTTGGACAAGGGAGTAAAGGCCTTTTCATTTCTAAAGAATTAAATTTTTTTATTGCATTTCAGTCCTGCAGGTGAACAGAATCTACCTTCTGTGGCAAAGCAGGAGGTAAATGGTATCAGTGGCCAAGCTCCCCATTTCTCCTTTGCTTTATTCCTCAGGCTAGTGCCTTCTGTCCCAGCCTCACTGATATTTTCTTTCCCTGATGCCAGAACCTACACATCAGATGCATTAAACAATCTGTGCATAGACCATCCAGCCCAAATTGGGGATTTTGTATTGCTGTCATGGACGCCTTTCCAGGTTCTTGGTCATCGATACAGGAAAATCCGGTCATGAATGGGCAGTTAGAGCACCCCAGAAGAAACAGGGCCAAAACCCAACTCCATGCCAGCTGTTCTGCTGTTCCATGCAGCAACACCAAATGGCTCTATACCTATCTGAGAAGATCATGGAGAGGATACACACTGACTGAGTAACTCCAGTACTTTTTTACTAGTTAAGAAAGCAGCTGAGAGCTAGAAGGGGGTTCATTTCCACAGTCACGCTGTCTTAGAGGCAAGTCCTTAAGCTCTTGGCATGTATTTTTTTCTATTATGTGCCTGTTGGGGTCAAGAAAGCAGAGAAAAAATATAGCTCTTTCCTTCCTTAAATTGAAAAGGCCTATAGGTAGAAAGCTATGCCATAAATTCTAGAATTCTGTGAATTTTTAACTTGGTTGGAAGGTGAAAAGACAAAGGCACAGCTGAAAATGCTAGCTGATTAGTCTTGTGTATAAAATCCATTTAAGGGGCAATAGCAAACTTCTGTATAAAAATTAATTAGAGCATAGCACAGTCAGTTGAGATCAAAGAGCATACATTTATTGTGAAATATATGGTTGCTGGAGACAATTCACTTTTAATTTATTAGATTCCATAAATTGTTTTCTGATAGGTTAGGAACAGAGATCTATCAAGCTTATTCACATAATGCTGGCTCTGGCAACTAGCTAAGTGAATTATTGTCTTGCAGTATATGCTTACCCTTTAATGGTAGTAGACACAGCAATGAAACTACATGGAAGTAGTGCTGGTGTGTTTTTAGGATTACAAAAGCACTTCTAGCATAGTAGAACAAGTTGATACTAGCAAAATAAAACCCCACACTTTTCCTGTAAGGAGTGACAGAAAAAGTGATTGATGTTTTCATCTTACTGGTGTGATGCCTGGCATATCTTCTGAGATGCATATTTGAAAAGGTGGAACCTGAGGCGGCTACATCCAAGGTGCTTTCAGGTTCTTGAAATCCGGATATGAACTTGTGGTGGAATTCCTCCATGCTGCTGTCTTCTACATTGTCTTCCATTTTTTGCCAGGGACAGAACCAATCTATCCCATTCAGAGCATGGACCACCCTTTCACCCACCTGGTTTAACTTTGCCTTCAGATGGCTCACATGGGTAGAACTTGGCCTCACCTTGCTGCTGCAGCAGCTGCCCCTGGTAAGAGAGATCCATAAGGCCTTGGTTATCTCTTGCTTTGTAATGTTGTTTCATAGAATACTGGAAAAACTTGTAAAAGTCAGGGGTTTTGCTCACCTTTTTCCTTATTTTTTTCTGCTTTCATCCACAATATAATACATGCTGTGCTGAAATCAAGGATGTTGTAAAAATTACAGTGTATATAGAATTAAAACTTCAGTGTCTGTTTGATCAGCTTATAGGCATAGAGACTGTAGGAGTATGGGAATGAGGAAAGGAAGGTGAGCAGTATTCTCATGTTTGCAAACCTTTGACTTAACGGCACATTCCACTTGCAGTTCTTTCAGCATAACTAGACTTTTTAGTTTGACCTGTGCTCATTTTATTCCAGTGCAAGTTTGGATTCCTTAAAAATAATTTTCTCTGTGGCTGTGGAAACCAATCTTAATTTTATATATTACATAAAAAAGCAACCTTCATTTTTTTTTCTCTTTTTCTGCATCCTGTTGAAATTAATTTTCAAGTACTACTCTTTTTGAATTTCAGAGGTGCTCTGATAAAGCAGAACAAGATATGTTAGATTCAGAAGAATCCTAAAACATCTGCTGTGTAAAGAGACCTGATGGCAGAAGGATGGAGAGTGCTTATATTTTCTCAGAATTGCATTTAAGTATCCAGTACAGGACATATGCCAAACTTGTCAGGAAAGCAACAGGATATTTTTGTTTTATTATTGTTTTAATATTTTGGGTCCTTTTAATATTGTAAAAATATCTGCTGGCAATTTAAATATAATATGTTTGCTCTCCTCTCTTTAATTTACAGAAGGAGTGAGATTCTCAAAAAGAAATTGTTTTTTGGGTATGTCCAGGTGTGTGCATGTAAATCCTGTGGAAGGTTGAACAGCATCAGACCCTTATTTTCTGAAAAAATAAGCTATTGCAAATCAGCGGGCATGAAGCCAAGTTATAATAGAATAAATTATTATAATTTGATGTAGATGGTGGATAGAATGGATAGATTGTAATTGAAGCTAAGTGAATAATTCCAGTAAATAATTTATTCAATGAATTTATCCTGTTTTCCTGCTCAGAGGTTGTTTTTACTCCCCCCTCTCCCTTCCCTCCTCACATTTTTATAGCCTCTGGGTTTTTTTGTCTAGCCAGAGGGGCGAGGGCTCTCTGTTTCCTTATCTGCTGGGCTGTGCTGGCCATGGTGGCAGTGCTGCTGTTTCGTGCCTCTGCATCCCCAGGTGTGCACAGCCAGAGCTCCATCCTTGGGGGAAGTCTGGTGGGGCTCTGTGTGAGACATGCCCATCATGGCAACAAGGCTTCCAGAGCTGTGAGCATTCCTTCAGGGCAGGAATTAGTTATGTGATGGGCTTTGAGCTTCACAGATGGGTAGAACCTCCCCAGAAAAGACCTGCTCAAGACAGATAACAAGGGACTTTCTAGAGGACGACAATCATGTTTCACTTGGGCTGTCGACNGTGTGTGTGCTCCCATGTGTGCAGTGGGGGGAGAGCTTTGGGTTTGGTTTTCCAGGGCTTCCAGAAGAGAGTAGAAATGTTTGTGTCGCAAAAATTCCTTCCAAGAAAATGTCTCCAGTCCAAGGAATTTGTTTATTGCACAGGAGCTGTGCTCCCAAAGCCTTGAGTGGTTTTGTTTCTATTACTGTATGTGCTTGCATCCTGCTGGTTAATCAGCCTGGCCAATATGTGTCCTTATCCTGTCATGTTCTGCCCTTTCTTCTAGGTTTTTTTTTCCTAGCTTTTAAAACAGTGTTTCTGGGGTTTTTAACTTTTAATCAAGCTTTGTCTCTCCTCAGGAACTCATCCTCTCTTTGTCAGGAGTTTAGACAAAGATTATTAGATGAATGCACATTCATTAGAATTGTTTTTTTTTGGTTACCTCAAGGACCCAAGCTAAGTCCTCCACCTTTCATTTAACATTATGTGCAGATTTTTGTAACATTTAATATCCTTGCTTTGAGTAATAAGAGAGTTTCATGTCACAAGGAATAATGTTCCTAGTTGATACTTGAAGTAGCACTGACTAAAATGAATTGAGCTATGGACATCTCAGAACTATTCTTATTCCAGACAGATTGCAAACTTAAGTAAGCAACACTTCATCAGGACTATGATGATCTCAGATTGCTTAATTAGTGCTCAAGTCAATGAAGCACAGACTGAGACAAAATGCAGCAATGAGTATGAAATTGTGATGTTTGATTTTGGAGCTCTGAGCCACCAGCCTGGGATATAGAATGTAGCAGAACCTAGGTACAGTGGTAAGCACATCCTACTGTGGTTTTTGGATTTACCAACTTCATCCTCACAGTTACTAGGTCTGAAGATTTTAGTATCATCCTTCTGTTCTATGTGTTATCTTTTTTCCCATCTTGTTTATCATGCTTTAACACAAAAATCCCCTAGACTACAGAATCTGCCCTTCCATAACCTGTCTCACTTTCTCCTGTAGCTCTAAAACACCACCTGTACCTGTGGAAAAGGGCTTTAATCCTGCACTACGTTCTCAGCGCAGGCTTGGAGTGAAATCACACAAGATCATCCACCTTCTCTGTGCTGCTGTTTGTCATTGAACAAAACATCAAGTACCAGGTTTGATTTCTTAAGGAGGCTTGCATTTTTCCTTTTGACAAAAGTGGAATTGTTTGGTTTTGTATAGATAATCCAAATATTCCTCCAAGTGACACTATTCCTCTTAAACAACTTCAAAACATTTGACTTTAATATTAATTTGTAAAAGCAAATTATTTTGATGATAGAATGTATGAACAATAGTTTTATCTGTTCAGCAGTCTGGTGTATTTTTTAATAGATTTCTATATTAATATTGGAGCAAAGACAGTAATTTCTAGTGCTTTTACAGCTGTGAAAACATGCCTATTGCAAAAAGAGACTAAACTGTACCAAAGGGTGCACTGTGCCAGCAATATTTAATACTTCATTGTAGGTCCGCTGTTTTAAACATCTGTCCCTCATTTAGTGTATTTTTAATGCAGAATTTTTAGTGTGGGCAAAAATGTAACTTTTTATAGTAAAATGCTTTCTCTGCTACTGAGAAAAAAGCAACTTAGGATTCTATGAGAAAAAGTAGTTTTAATGATTTACAAGATTTGGGTCATTGGCCTTCAACTTCCATAAAACAGTAAGTCATTTTTATTGAAAAGAACACATTTCTAAGAGCACAAACATAGCTGATAAAGGAAGTTTCCGTGAAGTAAATATGGAAGCTGGAAAGGGAAAATTACCCTGTAGCCCCTGTACTGTGCTGCACACTATGTGTGAAAAGGAAATAATTGAGTTATGTGGGCTGAGGCAGGTGAGTGCAACAGGCTCCTGCAGTAAAAAGGAAGAAATAGGAAATGAGCTTTGTGTGAAAGACACAAATCCTCAAATCCTGTGTTCAGTTTTGGGCCCCTCACTACAAGAAGGACATTGAGGAGCGTGTCCAGAGAGGGGCAATGGAGCTGGGGAAGGGTCTGGGGCACGAGTCTTATGTGGAGTAGATGAGGGAGCTGGAGGTGTTTGGCTTGGAGAAGGGGAGGCTCTGAGGAGACCTTATTGCTGTCCACAACTCCCTGAAAGGAGGCTGTAGTCAGGTGGGAGTCAGCTTCTTCTCCCAGATAACAAGTGATAGGACAAGAGGACATGGCTTCAAGCTGTGCCAGGAGAGGTGTAGAATGGATGTGGAGAAAAATTTCTTCCCCGAAAAGGTGGTCAAGCACTGGAATGGGCTGCCCAGGGTAGTGGTGGAATATACATCTCTGGAAGTGTTCAACAATGTATAGATGTGTTGCTTAGGGACGTAATTCAGTGATGGCCTTGGAAGTGCTGGACTAATGGCTGGACTCAATGAGCCTAGAAGTCTTTTCCAAACTTAATGACTGGCTACAGAACAGAGCAACACGGGTACAGTGTAATTCTTCCACTCTAGTGTAATTTCCACTATTATTTTCTGGAAGAAGACTAAAGTGAGTAAATCTTCACAGTTTTTTTATGCATGCAAAAATAAAAATATCCTTGTCCTTCCAGTATGTTAAAAAAGTCCACACTCACAAAAGCAGAAGAAAACACTGTGACTATCGTGTACTAAATTAAATTTCCAAATATGTGCTAAGTGCCCATGCCTATCCTATTTAAATATTTATCAGAAATACATCTTAGATTAGTTCCTCTCTTTCACAGGCACAAGACCACCCAACTTATTTTAGAAAAGGACCTAAATTTTCATCTGTAACAGCACAAAAGGTCTATGGTTTGTTTGTTTGTTTGTTTGCTTGTTTGTCCTGAAGTGCTTGGACACCAATCAGCTTGTTCAGATGACATTTTCCTAGATCAGCCTCCTGGGATTAGTTGGTGGATGGGGATGTTTCATCCTGCAAAGAGGGAAAACAAACACTAGATTCGCTATTTTGATCTGTAAAAGGAATAGTTCAGGAAGGGAACTCTGTACTGGGACTCAAGAGTTTAATGGTGAGACTCAATGACATCTTAGTTACCAGGAAAAGTTTATAGGTCTTGTGTGGAAAGAGCACTTGAAATTATATCCACAGATACATTTAATACAGCTTCCATTTGCTCCTGTCTTATATCTCAGCGTAATTTAATTGGTGAAGACTTACACACTGTCTCTTATGTGAAGGGACTGTTTGAAAAAAGGAAAATCATTTGGCTCATATAAACTTTCCCTCAGCTATACCTTCCTTTAGCCACTCTGTACAGGTATATTACTACCTGAAAAAGAAACAGGCTAAGCTGGGAACCTCCAGAAAACAGAAAAAATGCTCTTTTTTACCCAGGAAATGCTGCTTGGTTGTGTGTGGTCTCGTTGCACTGGCAGGGTTTTTCCAACAAAATATAACAGGACAGGAAAAAAAAAATCCTTCTGAATTTATATACAGACACTAAATATGTCAAATTCTTTTTCTTGCTCCTTTTTTTTTTTTTTTAAGAAAATATGTCTTCCATTTGTACAAGTACACGAGGTCAGTGTGAACTATGGGAATTCAACATCTTTTATGTTTTGCGTTTTTCTTTAAAAGAGATCTGTTCTTACAGTTTTCAGTGATGCGCTTTGTGGATTAGAATTGTCCTTTTTTAGTCATGTTCCTGACTTCAGATCATGCCAGTTAAAAAATAAATAAAAAACATTCAATAGTGCACCTGATCCAGCTCCTAATGGCACTAGAAAAGGAAGCCAGGATATGATATGTCCCTCTTAATTTTCTATAAAAGAAGGAAGTCCACAGGTGCAATGTATTTTAGAAGACCCATTGTCAGCTAGATCACCAATCACTGGAAATGATTAAAAAAGAAGTATCATTAACATAATTTGGGAAGACCAGATATTAACTACGAATAGAAACCATCTATTTTTTTGTAATGTAGCAGGCATACTTCTGTGGCTGTAGAGGAAGCTAGCATACTCAGATGATAACGCTTTAAAACTTGTCAAAGGCAAAAAAACCCCTGTTTTCTTTAGCATTTATGATTTATATATACTTACTAGGGTCCAATTCAAGAAAGAAAAAGTAGAGAAAAGTATACATGTGTCTTTCTGAGGATGGATGGTTATTATGGGCAATTTCTTCTTATAGGAATTCTTACAGATCCTGAGTCTTGAATCATCAGGATGTGGTCAAGGGCAAAATCCCAGTTCATAGAGGCATGGGCAGGTTTGGGGGACTGCTGAGGTAGGAACTGTCAGACAGTTCCTACTGTTTATTGGCAATCTGGTCCCCTCTGCCACACCTCTGTCCTTGTAGGAATGCCAAGATTAAGCTTACAGCTGGACAGACTTAGTGACTAATTAAGAGAACCTGATTTTACTGGAGTTACATCCAGGGTTAAAGCTCTGAGTGAAGCCAGTTGAGACATTCAGAGGTACTGATTCAATTCTGGATGCCAGTAGAATCACCACACTTGTCAATGGTAAGACTTGAATGCTCTTTCTTAAGGATATGTAAAATAAATAAAACCTCTCTGGATTATCTTTTTGTGTAAAACTGGAAAATAATACAAGGTTTTCCCATCCCTTCCCATCATACGCATGGATAACTGTGGTTCACATCATTTTTAAAAAACATTTTAGGAACAAAATAACCCTAAAATATCTAAGTACTAAAGGTTTCATTTATACCAGGCTCAGCAATGCATTTTCACTTGACTGTATTGTGAGATAATGTCTGCAAGGCAGCTCCAGTGTAATAAAAAGTGCTGATTTCATAGGAGATTGCAAATGACAAGCTCCGTGTCGAATTTAGCTGCTCTTTGGAGATAAAAATGGAAGCACAGAAAACTAAGAGCCCAGTATAATTGAACAGCTTTCCGAACTGTTGCATTTTATATATATAGTGTTAGTTTTCTGAGGTGAGGGCCAAAACAAACGTTTGGAGTTTACTCTTAGCTGTGTGGTGCAGCAGAGATTGACGTGCATTCGCAGTTGCATCACGGACACTGGAAAATCCCCGCTCACCATTGGGAGGAATGCGCTTGGCGCTGAGTCAAATGCACAGCGTGGAAGCATTCACCTAATTAGTGTTTTAACAGCTGCTTAAGGTTCGTTTCAATGGGAAGAAAATTATTGAGCACAATTTTATGTAATTAGTAGAGCATAAAACACGTGGTGTGTCTAATTAAATGTTTAAAACTATTGACATNNNNAATGTTTAAAACTATTGACATTACGTAGCTACTGTTGAGGTAAATGAAGTGGAAAATCGTTATGATTTTTTCGGTTGGTAAATTACTCCACAATATGCTCAAAGGCCCATTTGATAAGATGAACTCAATCCTAATGCAGAATGATGAGCACCGGGGCCTTTTCACACCCCACAGGTATGTGGAGGTCTCACCAATTTAACTGGAGGAACTGGCTGGCATTTCAGGGCTTTCAAGTCTTGCCAGCATGTGCTCCACTCTTCAGAGCACACTGTGTTAAATGCAAGAATGTCCTGCTGCTTTGGTTCACAGCTCCTTTATCCAAAGGGTGACAAACTGTGCATTGTAGAGCTGAAGCCCTCGCTTTCTGATCCCAAAACAATAAAGCCATTGAGTAACGATCCAGCAAGCACTTAGAAAAGGAGCTTGGCATTGCAAGCAAATTTGCTTATAAAACGTTGTATTTCACAGTTTGCATTGTTGAAGTATTTGGACTTTGTTTTGCAGTTCTCAACATAAATATGGGAGCAATTATATGCAACGTCAGTAGTATGATTAATTTAAATCCAGTGGCACTACAGGTGCTTCACTCTATGCTTGTAGCACCCTGTTCTCATATCTATTTACAGGAGTACTGAACAATGTTGACAGTAAACCCCAAACTTCTGAGATTAATTTTTCCCCCATTTATGTCAATACAGTTTTTGCCTAACTGATATTTAATGACATGCTTTGTCACGTAAACCACTTTTTTTTTCCTATTTCAAATGCAATAGAAAAAAATAGCACAAAGACAGGAATGGGGTTTAATTGCAGCTGTGACACTCAAATCCAGCAAAGACAACAGAAAAACACAGAATTTACACTGGCATAACTGAGGATTCATCCTCTCTTTTCATGTTGAGAATTAGCTCTACAACCCAAGTTTTTCATTCTATATAATATGTGTAGTAGCTGTCAATATAACTGTAAAATGAGCATATGCATAGTGGAAAGGCAAACATTCTCTAAAAAAAATTATATTTCTCAGAAAAAAAAAACCCCAAACCTAAAAAGGGAGCGGTTGGCTTTTTTGCTTCCATAGCTTTGCATCTCATTGTTCATTTGTTTTTATGGCCTCCAGGAAACCATGAAGTAAGGTTAAGCTGTGATTACAAGTTTGCATAAGACATGCTAACATTGCCTTCCCTGAAAGGCAGCAGATCACACCACTCTTCTGAGGGAAAGTTGATAGTGTCATTGGTGTAACTGGAATTCTACTCAGGAACTCGATGCCTTAAAACCTCTGTGTGTGGCATGAGAAGAGATCTACATTTTTCTAATGTTCCTCAAAACAGAGTAAGAAGTCTGTCTTTTGTTTTGAGGAACCTTTTCAATCTTAAATGACTTACATGCTATTTAAATTTAGTGACATAGTTTTTAAAAGTGCCCTAGGAAGTTCCTGAAGAGCAGGAGTGGTCATACTTCACGGGAAAGAGGGATCTGGAGAAGCCTGTTGTGTCTTTTCAATGTGGGTCTTTTGGAGGGCTGTAGCAGCATCGGGGCTGTATGTCAGGCTATGGGACTTCAGCTGTGAGCTGAAAGAGTTAATTTTCAAGTTCATCATGAGCTGTGTTTACTGATCCTTTCTTATTCCTTTGTGATAATTGGCACCTCAGATTCTCTGCTAATTAATTGGGCTGCAAGGGGCAGGTGGCACCATTCTATTTTGATAATCCCTGTCAGCAATGTCTGTATAATCTCTTTGTTTAATTAAAATGAATTTGTAATAGGGGTGCATGAACTTGCAACAGTTTGGGGTTTTTTTTCCCTTCTCTTCCTTTCTCTCTCTCTCCCCCTCCCTCTTTCTCCCCCTCTCTGGCTCCCTCCCTCCTGGCTGTGCTTTGCCTCACTTCAGTGGGTGTTCACTGCTGGGGGGCAGTTCTGCACTTGTGGAATCACCACAGCCCGTGTGCTATTGTCACTCTACAGTCTCTTTGGAGATGTCTTACCTCATTAGCACTCCCCAAGACATAAGCTATTTATTTTGAAATGTCTTTTTTTTTCTTCCCCCCTTTAAAACAAAGAACATATCTGAAAAGAGATTTCAAAACTTTTTTCCTACTTCAAGTTAAAAATAGTTCAGAAAATGCATTGAAGATTAAAATAATTTTAGTTAAAACCAAAATATTTAACCATTGAAACACATTGCTGTAATGCTTTATCAATTCATTGCTCATTTATCTCCATGGCCCTCACAAAAAATTCAAGCAAGCAAACAAAATCCAGTGCCAAAAGCATTGTTTATCTTAGTTCAGTTCAGGCAATATGAGCTCGGGTCAACTTTTTAACACTCTCTGACTGAGGACAGATTTGAGAACGAAGAGCTGGGAGTTTGAATTTCTGCTAAGACATAGACAGTTTCAATGTATGTTTTATTATGATTATTGGAAGTTTTTCATGCCAACTGCAAATACAGAAGTGGATTGCAAGCCTCATCCTTGAGGAGGCTGCGTGGCATTGAAGGTCCCCTCCTGCTCCAAGTGTCTCCCTGATGCTTTGTCTAGCTTCTCTTCACATTCCAGAGCAGAGGACAGAAAGTCGCAGGAGCCAGAACAAAACACAGGATTTGTTTTATAAACATTTTAAAGGGATAAGAAAGTGAAGGATAGATGACGAAGGCTTCTTGTGCCATGGAGGACATTTCACATCAAGTGCTCATCTTGTCCAGTGGCCTGACAGCTCACTTCTGCTGGCTGCTGTTCAAGGGGAAAACTGTATACTTCCTTTTCTTTTTTTTTTTTCCCTTGTGCCTATACAGGAGGCATGCTGGAGCCTAGCAGAAATCAGAATCCCAATTTTGGCTGAAATTTAACTGCTGGTAGGTCACTGAAGGAGTCTGTCCAACTTCTGTAGTAATATGAATGCACACAATTCCCTAGAATCTAAAAAGGGAAAAAATGGTTTATAGTAGTTTGATTATATTATCCCTTCTGTGTTCAGATGAGGTCACCCAGGAACTGTTAGTGGCACTCGTGGCTCCTTTATGTTTATTTGAAAAGGGTAGCACAAAAGATCACTTCTTCAGTGGCATCTGTCTCAGCATTTCCACAGACCCCAAGACTCTCCTGTTGCAGGTATTTTTTTTCCTGCTATATTGATGTATTTACTCGCATTGTGTGCTGAAGCCACACATCCTGTTCATTTTCCTGTGGTGTGTTTACTAGTGCCACAGATAGGTGTGAGTATCCCTGCTGTACATCCAGAGAACTTGGAAACTGTGAGATGCCAGCAATGTAGGATGTGCTTCATCCTTTCCTACCCATTTCTACTGTCCCTGAGGTCCTTCCTTTCCTCCTACTGAAAAAGCTGCTGGTGGTTCAGTGTGAGGAGTTAATGTCATACAACACTCCAGTCATCTGTTTGGGATCCTCACACCCAAGAAGGGAACTATGCAGGACACAAGGTCCTGAAATTGCAGTGAATAATGTTTCAGAAAGTTCCATTGGAAAGATTTTTTTTCTTATAGATGTCAGTGAACTAGAATTTTCAATGGGAGATTGAAGGATAGGCTGGCAAGCTTGTCAGCATTCCCCCGCAGTGCTCTGAATGGTGCCCAGAGCTGCCAGCACTTGTAACCTCATCATTAGCCTCCCAGTCATTGCTCTTTGTCAAATATTCCTACTGTCCACATTCAAATGGTCACAGGACACTGTTTATTAAAACAGTAAACCTAAATGAAGGTTCTAATTCTCATTAAATTAGGGAGAAGTTTGAAAACTCAAAGACTGGCGGGGAAAAAAAAAGGAAATCAAGAAATTCTTCTGTTCATATCATCTGTGTTTTTAAGAGATTATCTAAAGCTATGGCTTTTATTATTTAAACAGAATGAAAACATAAAATGAATACAGTCATAAGCTGTCTTGCTGCTGTTTGCACCTTTGCCATATGGATGCTCTGCAATGCCTACATGGCAAGGGAGAGGAAATTTCAGTTCTCTTTCCTGGCATTGGATGAGCATCACACTAGAAAGAACTTCTGCAACACAGCAAAAAGCAATCCTCAAACTTTTCAGAAACTGGAAATGCATCCAAGGATTTGCCTGCATCACAGACATTCATAGAATTTTCTCTTATAAATTGTAGCTTTAAGGTACAAGACTGCAGATGTTTAAAGCAGAAAAATATCTCCATGTACAGTAGCGGGGGGGAAAAAGAAAGCTGAAATCCTGAAAAGCTCAAGAGGTCCAAAAGAATCTTTCCTCTAACTTGTTATTGAACATAACAACTAGGGATCAGGTCAGCAGCATCTAGCCCTTACAGATGGTGTCTATTGCAAGTATGATTCCAGTGCATTTCCTTTTCCTGGTAATTAAGATACTGCTGTGTAAAGGAGTGACTTCAAAGTTGTGTCTGGGCCCCCCACTCTTCTGGCTTATTAGCACATTTCCTGGAACAGTGATAGCGTCAAGGTTTTGCTGAGCTCTGTTTGTTTGTGAGTCCAAATGAAAACAATGGGAAAGTTGAAACAACTTCTGAGATGCGTGAAGAGCCTTCTTATTTGGGGAGTTAATTGGGATTTCTGTCCGCCTGGCTTTAGGTGAAAGATTCCTAGGCAATTCCATGGTTTCTGTACAAAAGTCTCCTGATTGTGACTATAATGGATATGTGGTGCTAATTAACAGACTAACAATTGAAGCTATGGTATGGGGTTTTAGAGAGATTTCTGTAATATACACGAAATATAATTACTGATGTGGCTCTGGCAGTACCTCTGTTCCTCTGAGTCTCAGGTTTCGTGGTTTAGTTCTGGTCCTTTTGGTTCCAGATCTAGTTACTGCTAGATTGCCACAGGAGAGTATGAACACATTTGCTCCATATTACTCCATAGACTAGAGGTAAAAACTCCTAAAATGCAGCATTTAATCTGTGAAAATCCATCTCTAAATGTGAATCATCTCATACAGGAATTTCTGTCCAAGTTTTAATGTGGCAAGACCTGAGTGCCCCCAGGGTGATCCTTCTCCCTCTGCTGAGCGTCAGCAATAGCAGAATAGCAATTCACTTGCAGAGACTGTTTTGGAATCTTTGAAAGGATTGCATACATGCTAGAAACTGAATAAAAATCACTCATGCCACAGAGGATTAAATGCCTTCTGAGAACATGGAATTCCACATCTGAAACATGATTCTGTTCTTGCTCAGATGCCTTGAAATGGTAAGTCCATTTCTTTGGTTTACAGGTGTTTGCTGCAGAGAGTCCAGCTTTGCTGATGTGAAAGCAAGGAGCTAATGCTGTCAAGTGGTCCTGTTTAATTGCACTGCTTTGTCTCTTACGTAGATTGTGAACAATAATTTTTAAATGGAGGCTCATAACGTACAAAAGGGATACTGTGAATCATCCAAAACTTTTTTAGGAAGGAATTTTTCCTCTCACCATCTAGAATGTGGGTATTAAAGAAATTCTGGTTTTTCCTGCCTCATAAATTCAGCAGTTCAGAGGAAAAAATGCATCAGCTGGATGCATATCATATAAGAGATTGGTAGTTGAACAACTAAGTGGTAGGGTAAAAAAGACTGAGCAGTAGGAAAGAGTCATACAGTTGTACAGGGAATGAAGAAGCTGCATTAATAATTCTACAAATCATTTTAGAACAATAAAAAACTGATAACTTCTCAATTTGCTGACAAAGTTATTTGTCACAGATACTGGCCCCAACTGATGGATAGTAGGTAGCCAGTAAATGTGACAAATCACATAGTACATTATTAATTTAGATGATTGCTTTTCCACTCCACAGCCAAATAATGATTATTTGGAGCTGGCAAATACAGTGGCACTATAGATACTGTACTGTTGACAAGAAATAACCTTCTTAAGTGATACTGGGATGAATTTGTTTTGGCAACTGTTGCAGAGACTTCTACTGTAGAAACTCCACTCTTTCTTGCAAGATTGTCTTTGATAATTTGAATGTTAACATTCCTTTATAGGTTTTGTCTAGTGCCAACTTCTGTGACTTATATTTTCAGGCAAGGCAAATATTTCATGTTGATTTTTGCTTGGAGTTGATTCTTGATAGGTCTTAGATGTGAAAGCTCATGCCTTTTTGAATATCTGTGAAGATACTGAGTTGAATATCTTATACTGCTAGCTATTGACTTTTATTTATCTGTCATCTTTTTTAAGATTTAAGACCTTTTTTAAGGCCCAGTCTTACTGGAGATTTAAACTGTTGAAGGTATTGTTAGGTGGTTTCCTTGAATTTATCTTTATCTGTTTTAGTAATGTTTTACGAGAAAAAATATCAAAAAATCCCCTCAGAGTTGTCAAGGTCTTTATAGGCCCATTTATTAAGAATTAAGAAGTTAATGAATCAAGATGCTCAAATAGGCAACACAGGAGCTCTTGAGCAAGAGCTACACATTTTGGAGTTGTTTGGCTTACGGAGGAATGAGTATCTGAAACTGCCAAGGTTCTGAATCAAAATTCTCAGTGTGTATAATTTTTGTCCTAGGAGTAATTTATTTAGTATACTTTTTTTTTCCCTTTTCTTTTTAAACATTATGGTGACTATGCTTTAATACTTTGACTCCTATTTTTAAATACTACTTTTTAAAAGGCAAACAGTTGCCTCTAAGGAAACATGGAAATAACATCTTAATTCTGAGAAACAGCACTTCTTCATTGTGCCTGACTTTAACAAGTTGAATATTTACTTTTTTATTCATTCATTTATTCAGTTACTTATTTAAAAGCAGGATTAGTTACTTCTGGGAGCTTATTGTATATATCAGTGTTATTGTAGGATTATCCTCTGTGTGATATTTGCCCGGGATTTGAGGTCACAAACACTCTGGCCACCGAGAGTGACCACATTTGACCAGTGGATGGCTCGTCTTTCACACCGGGACACCACTACAGGGCCTCTTGTTTCACTCTTCCCAAGCCAGCTCTTTCTGTTTCTTTGAGATAGCTCTCTGTTTGCCCCTAGCTTTGAGACAGTATTTGCATCCTGTGCAAATAAATTCATTGCATCCATGCACAAAGCACCCATCTCAGTCTAATATTTAATCAATTGTCACATATCAGCCCTGAAGCAATGTACTATCACTGGTTTCAGGGCCTTTTAGTTGCTGGAGGTAGACTTGGCATATTCAAAAAGATACATCTCATTTAATGAGCTTTCAGCCTTATGTTATAAACTTGTCCAAACACAGAGGTGTGAAGGAAGCAAGTAGCACCACCTTCTCTACAATAGCCTGTGTCCCAGCAGGGTTAGAGGGCTTTGCACCCTACACAAATGATAAACACCTCCCTCAGATCCTCCTTTACAAAGGAATTTGTGAGTATGGCTGAATATCTCTGGAGAACAAGAAAGAAAAGATGGGACTAAGCTCTTCATATTACTTCAGTCACTGAAGAGGCTCATAGTAACTGTTCCATCTCTCTGGGGAAAGTCTTTTGTAGAGGCGGGGAAGGGGAAGGGGAAGGGGAA
>VZDJ01000084.1:656719-763567 GCA_008694505.1 Cyanoderma ruficeps | reverse complement strand
AAAGGAAAATCAAGGAACCATGATCAGCTGTAATGTGATATGTTAAAAGGACTACCAAAACCACCCATAGAAACTTGAAGCACTAAAGAGACAATCACTGGAGACAGAAAATGCAGACGGCACAGCCATGGTATTGATTTGTTTTTCCTGGAATTACAAACTCATTATTCACTTAAAATTAGTGATCAGCAAGGGCTGAATCACTCAGTTGATTATCTAGACCCCAATTTTCTCTCTCCTAAAAGTCTCTGTGCTCATGGGTGGGCCTGATGTGCTGGTGAACTGTGATCACTTCCCTGCCACATTCTCTTGTGGTGGGCTCTCAGAGAGGTGTGCATCCAACCTCTTGCTAAAGGCAGACTTTCTCCCCATCATGGCAGAGAGGAATCAGTTGCAAAAATAACACTAACCTTTTGGGTGTTTCTGCATGAAGGTGAGGCCAGTTGTGGCCAAAAAAAAAGCATTAGAATCTCTGGTTCAGGCTGGTTGGTAGCTGAAGCAGCTTTATGGATCTGCGCAGAAGCACCTCCCAACTGATCAACTGAGACAAAAAAGAAGCTGACATTGAAAAAAGCTGTCTTTCATCATGATCAGTCTGGCAAACACTTCCCCACGCCTGGATTACATGGGAAATAAGAATGTTTTTTAATACATGCCATGGTATTTGTGAGCTCCAGGAGTAGAGGTTAGTAAAGCTGGTCAGACCATAGCAAAGGCTTGTGGAGATTTGGTGTATGATCACCAATCAATATGTAAACTGAGTCAAGACCAGAAAAGTCTGTTAACTTCAGCAGGCTGCTCATCTCATAAGAAAGAAAATTAGTAAAAAATTAGTATTAAAATTGTTATTGTTGATATCCTAGCTTGTATTTGGGGCTTGCAGCACTGAAAATTATTAGTTTGTCTGATAGTAGCACTGAGCTCCCTTACAGTGATGAACTGCAGATCATAGATTGATCAAGTAGAATACTGACAGATGCTTGCTGCTGGAACAGATGTGCTGGTCTTAATCCATTACTGCTTATCTGCTGATGATTACTGCCTGAAGAGAGGTGGGAAGACTGCTGAGTGCTCCTCATCTGCTTTGGTGTAAGCTCAGATACCTTGCTTTAAGCTGCTCTTGAAGGCTGTTTAAACTAAGTCCATCTGACTTGTCTGTGAAATAGATGGGGGTCTCAGGCAGTTCGCTCCAGTTTTGTAAGGAGTGATAAGATTTCAGAAGAGAGAAATGGATGTGATAGCTTTCTGTGTGACTTGAAAAGTAGCAAAATGCACCTTGAACAAGTTTCCCACCAGACTGAAATCAAGAAGGTAGGAAGGGACAAAGCTGTTAATGTTTGTACATGGAAAACCACCAATGACTTAAACCCCATATGTCTTCCCCGTTCATAACTCTTTTTTAAAGTCATTTTAATCAACCCTTAGAGTTCCTAAAGCCTGGAGCTGGTTGACAATATACTGTATTTTCAATGTGCTCATTTTTGCTAGCATTATTTACCAAGTACGCAGATCTGTACGGCAGCTTCCTCTATTATTTGTGCTGCAGCTCAGAGAAGCAGCAACTTGGCAACTAAGAAAATAGTGAAGTTAAACACAACAAATTATTTAAATGTATTCCCTAGATTTCAAACAGATAGTGTTTCTTTAAGACAGATCTGATTTTTGAGCTGGGAGCAGGGCATGTATTTCAAGAGATGCCAGAAATATCTGCTTATGCGATGTTGTGTGATACTGTGGCCAGTGTTTCTGAGAAAAAAATGTAAGCTCTTTAAAGATAAAATATTATGTGATGTCTTAAAAAGCCCAGGGTGTTTAACTTCTAATGTTGCATGTTTAAGTTAATGGAGGTGAGAAAACATTGCTAATTGAAGTGATAAATCAGTGGAACTGACCATCTTTACATAAAACTCATGTTCCCTTCAGTGCTACTGTTTGATTCCACCCAATGATTTAAAAAACAATAAACACGTGAACATTTTACAAACAAGATTGGACTATTTCTTACATAGTCCTTGAACACACAGTTTCAGCTGTAAAAGTAGCTCAGAGTTGCTTCTGCGGGTTTCTTGCTTTCAGGTTAGGGGCGTTATGTTCTTGTATTGTGTAGACTGCCTGCATGAGTTGCTGCAAAGTTCATTATACTGCTAAGGCTGTCAGTGGTATTTATGGATATTCATGTGCAGTGAACCCTTGAACCTGAGCAAGTCATCTGAGCGTGGCTTGTAGTTAGAGTTGTGTTTATGCTTAACATTGGTAGCAGTATTTAATTGCTCCCTAGGAAAAATAATTGCAATTTGAACTCGGTTGTGTGGTAGACAAGGGATTGCAAAAATGCCAGGCCCACAGGAAGGATTGTCCTTCCTATACAAGTATTAATTATTAGACTTCTGTTTTCAACTCCCATTTCCAGAGTTTGGAAATGAACGTGGAGCAAGTATATTACTCAAATTGTGCCATGTCCCACTCCCATTAAAATTAGTAATGGCAAAAATTGCGTTATGGAATTAATCCTATTTCAAAAATATTTTCCAGGCATTTTTCATGTCAGCTGCAAACGGGAGAAAGGGTGATGATGCCACTTTGCAATAGAGAAGAGTGGAGCTCTTGCCTTAGACTCATCTGAGGAATTTCTAATTCAAAGTACTGCAGTGTTATCCCTGCTAAAGTTTCAGTTCTCATAACCCAATATCAGATGGGAAAATCCCACGTAACGCCTGGAATGCCAGCAGGACTGTTATGGTCCTGGAGCGGGTGGAGCTATCCATGTCCTCAGAGCTGCATTTTAGCGCTCTCCTGCCAGTGTGAAGGGAGTTTATATTTCTGTAACTCTAGTGGGGATTCCTTTGGCTTGACACAATCCTGGGAATGTCTTTCAAACCATGTACATACACTGAACAGATGGCTTTCATGGGAAGCAGGAACTACTGTTCAACATGTAAGAATTATTTTTTTTTTCATTTCTTGGTAGCTTTCTAACTTGAAATAATCCTTCCACAGATACTGTGTAATGGGAACAGTATCTTGATTCTCTCCTCCACCCCTCCCTTGTTTTCATTTTCCTGTCAAGCTCAAGGAAAAACATTTTTCACATAGTCTAAGGGTAGAGGTGGAGGTTTTTTGAGTTTTAAGTTCAGTACTATTGAATTTGTAATGAAAGCTGAATTACTGAAGCTAAGCCTCAG
Organism: Cyanoderma ruficeps; assembly: GCA_008694505.1. Classification (NCBI taxonomy): domain Eukaryota; kingdom Metazoa; phylum Chordata; class Aves; order Passeriformes; family Timaliidae; genus Cyanoderma; species Cyanoderma ruficeps. The sequence goes on along the minus strand of VZDJ01000084.1, from coordinate 760,385 downwards.
TGAGGAATTTAACAGTACAGTGTACTGTTCCTGTCCCCTCAGGCATCAGTGCCATCTGACCAAAACTCAGGAATGTGGTTATTGACAGATATGTAGCTGCATATGGAAAATAATCTTTAGAATTTCATGCTTTTTGCTTGCAATTTGATGAAATATGAACATTTTATGGTACCATATAGCAACATCAGAGAGTGATATGTTGTGACAGAATATAATATGAAGTAGTGACCACATAAGATAATTAAAGATCATGTTGAATTTAATTTTCATGCTCTCGCACTTAGGAGCTTGTCATCGTAAATGGACAGTTAATAAATTGGCTGTCCCCTGCAAACATTGACTCACTAAATGGCTCTAGGTTCTTAGAACCATGAGTTTGTTTTTCATGTCTTGTGGCCTTACAAAATATGAGCCTTTTTTGGGTACAGGATAGCAATAAATAGACCAACTTTTGCTTTTGTTATGAGTGGGTACACTCCTATGTCTGCCATCAGTCTGGCAGAGTTTCTCATAGATTTTGTTAATATTTCTCTAACTTGCTAAAATAAGCAAGAACAAGCAACCAGATACTAGGAAAGAAGAAAACGTCTAAAACTTGATGTGTAGATATCTTTTTTAGTAAAAGTATTTGACCTTGAAAACATTTCCCAGTTGCTACCAAGACAAAGAACAGAAGCTGTAGGTTAATATTCAGCTGCCTGTACAATAATGAATTACAACCTAACATTAGAGAGAAAAAACAAGTATAGTCTATTGTAATTCTTTAATTGAAAATGTATCATCATGGAATTGTTACTTGGATACCACTCGAATTCTTATGGAAATGTGTTTCCTTTCATTAGCAGGTCGATTTATTTGATGATATTATGGAATTGCAGGTTAATTTTCATCTACTATCCCTGTGTCATATTGATACTGTCCAGCTACATGTTTTAAATAAGCATGTGACTTCTGGTGTCTAGTTTTTATTTTCCATCTGAATATTTGTAAGTGCTGGGATGAGCATATTATCTACAGCCAGGGAACTAAATTAGGACATTTTAAGGAGGTGCATCCAGAGAATATATCAAAAAAAGATCAGCCAAAATAAGAACTGTTAGACCTGAGTGAATATACTAGGAACTGAGAGCATAAAACACCCTTTAAAGATAGTGGGGAATTGTTGAAGAAAAGCAGCTGCTGTTGTGTAAGAATTCGGGAGTCTCCCATCAATTTCTAGCTTTCATCAGAGTATGAGAATTACCACAGCCTGCTGGTGGTTTAAGGTCATTGAGAGACAGTGACGATACCAGAGTTGCATCAGGCACATGAGCTGACCATCTTGCTGAATCATCTCAGCCAAACAAAAATTACCAGCACTACATTTCAGCCTCTGTCTTGTTTGGATGTTTTGGTGGAGGTGGTTGGAGCTGCACTGGAGGCAGGAAAAAAGAATTTGCAATGAGCTTGCATGTTCGTTCTATGGATGGAGCTGGGTCCTGCAGGCCACGGCAGTGCCCAGACAGGGCCCTGCAGCACAGAAGGTGGTGGCAAGATTTGCAGACTTTCAGTGCATGGGAATTTGCAACTAATTCTGTCATAAATAAGGTGTTACGATTATGTAGTAAGTCCTAATCAGTAAAGTCTCAGACATCAGAAGTTTCCTCAAGGGTCAATACACAGGTTGTGCTGTTAATAATTGCTCCCTTCCGCACTGAGATGTCGGGACAATTTTCAGCTAAAAAGCCGTGAACTGCAGTAGCAAGTCAGGCTGCACACAGCCTATTCTGTGCACTCTTAAGGGAGTAGGTTTTTGCAAGACAAATTCTGTATAACCCTTAAAAACTGTACCTAATGCTTATTCAGTGTACTAGCAGGGCAATCATAAAAAAGTGACACATTTATGGCTTAAATAAGATGAACTGTGCTTTGATCCTGAAAAGTTCTAGCATAATGCTCTGATGCTCAGCTTCATTCCTCCTGACAGCATGAGATATCCAGCATTCTCCACTCAGTCCTTGCTCTTTCTCCTGTGACCCTCAGCAAGGGAGCACCAGTCACTGCTGCTTTGGGTGTGGAATGTGCCCACTAGAGGCCTGGTTTGTGATTACCAGCTAATTTTACATAGGCCACCCTAGAAGCTGTTGGAGAAATAAATCACTGCAGAGCTGTCCTGGATTTGAGCCACTGAAAGGCCTATAAAAATATTTGTTACCCAGATACCTGAGCTGGCCAGCCTTTTCTACAGAACTCAAACTGTCTTGCACTTTTTGCATTACTCGTTTTGGGTGGTTTTAGTCAGGCAGGTTGAAAAAGTGTTTTTTGGCAGCTGGAGCAGGAAATTTGCATTTGCCATTTAAGTGCATGTAAATAGGGAAAAATCCTATTAAACTGCTATTGCTGAGACTTTGTGCAGTGAAATGAAAACTGACCATTTTGATACAAGTGCTTGATGCTACTGAGGTTTCTCTAATGCAGCCTAAAAATTGTTCCCATCTCCTCTTAGAGTAGTTTAGGATGTCCCAGCTTTTCTTGCACCCAGTACCTCTCTTGTATCTGCTTAGCACCCAAGGCTTCTCTTCTTCTTTCCTTGGAAATGCCTGCAGAACACCCACAGCACAGCTTGTAGGGTCTGATAGAAGGCATATCTATAAAAACGTCAGGCCACTTTTTGTCTCACTTTTGTTTCACACTGTCCATTCTTCCTGGGGAGGTTTGTCTCCCATAGTTGGGAATGGCACTGATGTCTGAGCAGACAACCTGGTCATGGAGCCTCTCCCTGAGAACACAACTCCTTGGCAACGAGTACTTCCTAGGCTAGCAGAGAAAAGAACTTAGGACATTTAAACAGAATGATTTACAGGTAGAGGAGCTTGATTAGCACATGGTTTGTTTTACATGCAAAAGATATTGGGGATTACACTTCTAACGCAGTTTTTCAGCTACAGAGAGAAACAGCAAAGAGCTGCTGCATCTCTGGATTTGTTCCAGCCCCTTGGTTGGGGCCAAGTTTTGGTTCCCCTGCACCCCCCTCTGCGAGGACGGCTTTGGGTGACTCGTGGTGGGTGTTTTTTTGCACAGAGATTGCTTAAGCAGCCAATCCTTGTTCCACTCACCCTGGTGAAGGAAATCCTGTATGAACTGGAAAGTGTTAGAAAGGATTTAATGAGATTATCATGAACTGTTACTTCACAAAAAAAATCTTAAGCCCGCAAGCAGCTGTGCTCTGTAACTGGGGACAGGTGAAGGAACAGGATGGGCTAAAGAAACTGTCTACTTATTTAAAGAGGCAGAGCCAAAGGGTTTTTTTAATATCTTAATATGCATTTTAGAAAAAAAAACACAAAACCACAGAAGAACAAACAAGGAAACAATATTCTTCTCCAAAAGGAGGGATATTGTAGAAGTCTGGTGTCTTCAAATTTAGATTTTTTGATAATGCAAAAGCAAGTGATACTGAAATTACTATTTGAAAATTCAGTTGCCCAGTGGACTGTGCAAGCTCCTACTTGGCTTCAAGCTCATCAGACTAGTCAGAAGTGCCTCCGGTCAGGCTGTATCCACATCACATCAGGGACTGCTTTGAGGTTTGACTTGTCTTGTGTTGCAATACGTAGAATGTAGTAGCAATGGAGTGAAATTTGGTTGGTTTTGGGTATTTTTTCTTTGTTTTGTTTTTGTTTTGGGTGATTTGTTTTCTTATCAAGTGCTCGCGATAAATCTGTAAATACTGCTAAGACTTATGTTGCTGCCAAGTCCTGCTTGCTGGGCTCTTGATGACATTGAAGTCACAAAATGCATTTACTTTCCATGTGTTTGGTTGGCTTTTGTGGTCTTTGTGTACCTGTAATGACTGAAAAGTTATGAATAGTGGCTGTATATTATGGAGGTAACCTCCCTGGAGAGCTGGGTACCTAAAACCTGTGTGCCACTGTGGTTCCTCCGGGTGTCCAGCTTTGCAGTCAGACTTACAGAGTAATGTAACTGTAAACACAGGAACAAGTTTTGCCCAGAAAGAAAAGTTATTTCAACTGGAAATTGGTAGTGAGTAAAGGGGCATGGGGAAAAAAGTACTTTCAACAAGTATTAGGGTGGGATTTATTTTGGCAGATGCCTATCTTGAATGTACAGGATACTTTCCAAATCCATCAGACACGCTTTTGGGCTTGGGAGTGGACATAGACAAATCTATGTCTTTGTCCATTTATTGCTTGGGAGAATAGCTTGGAGGCTGAAATCCAAACTGTGCTGAAAGGAACTTCTGAAATATGAAATTAAGTACTGTTAAGATACTGTACCAAGAGACTCTAGCGTAACTTAATTGCTGAGAACACTTCATGGTATTATTAATTTTTCTAATTGCGCTCATTGGTATATTTTTTCTCAGTTATAAAAGCCCAGAAAAAAACAGTGTGAAATGATGAAAAGAATTTTTTGAGGGTAATTCCCCTTTGTACCCAATCATCCCACCAAACCATCCCGTCTCTGTTGTGCTTCCTCTTCTGTCCTCTTGCAGCCTCAGGAAGGCTTGCCTCCAGGAAGGCGGTAACTTCTGAAAGTGGTTTTGGGTACTTTAGCCTTTGGAGGAAAGAGTGACTTCAGGGAAAGTAAAAGTAACTATTTAAATTAGTTTAAATCAGAAAGAATTGAGCTAAACTGCAAAAGATTTGCTAAACTTGATACACGCGTGAAGGTTAAATAAGGTATTTTTGGCAAGTGCACATTGTCAAATACAAAATCCTGGTATATTTCCAGAATGTTGACGTGAATCTGAGTCCAAAAAGTTTCCTTCTTCTCATCCTTCATTACAAGTCAAAGTAATCTTTTTTCTGCAGTGAGAAAAGTGAATAAGACATAAAACATTTGACTCCAAACAAGACATAGAGCTGATTTCTGGAAGTGACTGTCACTGGGTGTCACATCCCTCCAAGAACACTGCATTTGCATCAGGACACCTCAGCTCCTAAAACGTGCAGCATGATTAGGTAGATGATAAAATATGAGATGAACCATCTCCCCGAGGAACAAGCAACTTAAAATTTGGGGGATGGCTAGAGAGGACTTCAATAAGAGGAGACAGAAAATGGAAAATAAAATAATACATATAAAAAGAAGAAGCAAATTGAATTATTCCATTTAACCTTTTACATAATAAAAGACAGGAGACATCCCAATGAAATTAAAAAGCAATGCATTTAAAAATTAATAAAAAGCAAATACCTTTTATTGGAGACAGGAATACGGACAAACTGAGCTATTGCTCTGATCTGATGTGTCAGCACAGAGATTGCTAAATTATGTGGCCTTTTGAGGAATTCTTTAGCTTCTGCAGCCAGGCACAGTTCTGTTTTGCCATAGTCTGAGACATCTGGCCACAAGCCAGCCCTGGCTCAGCAGTCGGGCGGGTGCAGATGCTGTGGCAGTGGTGGCTGTGGTAGATACATTGCTGTGAGGTGGCTGCGTGGCTCCCACTTTGTGAGGGCAATTTCCAGTTGGAGAACCATGCGCAGGTTCTCACTGCAAGATCAGGCAGCATATGACAAACCCCTATAAATATTGGTTTCTGGTTTATTAGGTCAAACACATGTCCAAGCTCCATTAATTTTACTTTTATGATGTTGGTTCCTTACCCAAATATAGTCAGCCTAGCAAGGAGCTTTAGTAAAGCTAAAGGTACAATCTTCCTCTTTAGATTTTGATCCAGCTTGTCAGAGAAATGGGCTTTTATTCATATCATAGAATAACCCATACTATATATAATGACATTTGAAACCAACAAATGAACATTTATGTGTATGTGTTTGTATGTATGCTTATACTACTAGAAAAAAATTATTTTCATCAAAATATTACAAGTCTTAAAGGCTAGCTTTTAACCAAGGGGGGAAAAGCCATGGATGGACTCAATCATATTAGTCTGGGTAGGCCTTCTTACTAGGATGAATTTTTTTTTGAAATTTTGTGGTCCAAATGCTGTGTAGCCAAAACCTTTCAAAGGCACACTTCAGTTAAGACTGAACACAGCTTTATAGACTGGACAGTTGGACCTAAGCCTCAGCCCTTTCATGATCCCCACATGTGATGAGATGAATGGTTTGCTGCTTGTCTTTTAAAAAGAATCTGGTGCTACACATGATGCACAGCTGCAGAAGGTCCTCACTAGGAAACGTACCTCCCAAAGCCAGAATGACTTCAACACAACCCCACTGAAACTGGTAGTGGATTTCTCCATACTATCATCTTGGGTGTCGTGCCTGAAAACCACATCCTTCTCAATATAGTTTTCCTGTGGTTTAAGCCAAAGGTATTTTCACCTCTCTTGGCAGTGTGCTGCTCCTTTTTCTCAAGGGTCAGTCACTTTTGATATATAACTAAGAAATAAATGGCCCTAAATTGGAAGGAAAAAACATCAACCAACTATCCCTGGAAAAGCAGCAGAACCCAGAACCCCCCATGATAAGATGCATCATACTGTGAACTGATCTCCTAAACTGCAGCAACAAACCCTCCACCATTAAAAGCATCTAAAACGTGTGTGGTGAACAATAGATTCATGAGTTCTTAAGGAAGTGATTTGATTTAACGTATGTTTTGAAAATACTCTGGTTTTGGGAATGATTTTAAGAACCCACTTTGGTTTTGTAAATATGGGGCAACTAAGAGTTTTGGTTGTTTGGCTTTTATTTAATGGGCCTGGCAAGCCTTTTGTTTACTTCCCCTCCTCCCAACAGTCTGCACACAGTCCGCCCCAATTTGTTAAAGATGAAGTGTTGCCCCTGGTAACTGCAGAGAATTTGTTGAAAAGAACACTTTTAGAAGACAATGGGCCCCAAATATACTGTGGCACAGCTTTAAACTTTATTAAGTCTGTCTTGGACTACCCTCTCTTCTCCTGAGTTAAGGGAAGAAAAGTTTGGCAGCCTCCACGCTGGGAGCATGATTGATGCCCAGAACATCTGAGGGACTTTTGTGTCCACATGCTCTCCATGAGTGCATAATGTGTGAATGCTCAAATAAGGTCAGCCCTTATCAGATGTAATCTAGGCCTGAAAGCAGATCAACAGTGACAGTCATACCCCATAAGTGAGAACACAAATCATCCTTGCGTGCTGTGGACAAGTTATGGGATTTTCTCCCTTGCTCCTGTTTTACCCTTTCCAAATGAAGTGTGTGTATGCCAGAGGGGAGGGAAAACTTTGGCAGGTCTCTGGGGGAAAAAAAAAAAAAGAGACAAAACCCAGAGGAATACGTGCCTGGAATACTAGATGGTCCCCTCAGCTGGGCCACAGGGGCAAGGGGGCTGTGCAAGGCAGTAGCTGTCCCTGCAGAGGGGCTGGGCTGTGCGGCTCCTCTCAGGCTGCTGGGGGAGCATCCCCACTGGTAGAGCGGAGCAAGAGGGAAGAAAACTGGGCAAAAGAAGTTCAATTCACATCTCCAGTACCTTTTAAGAGTCTTTTCACAGATTTCTAAGCACGTCACAGCTTTTGTTGTCTGCCTGTCCCTGGGTTTGAATGCCTCACTTTTTCAAAGTGGACAGAAAGCATCTTTTTTATTCTTTTTGAGTTTGTGCTCCATGGAGGGGGGAAGCAGTGTTTCACCACAAAGTGAAAAAAATGTTAGAGAATAATGCCTTAGAGAATTCATTTCTGACAGCTTCCCTGGAGAAAGCAGATGTAAGTGGGTTTCATCTGAGGGAAGAGCCTCTCATTTGTGAATATTACTGTAGTTTAAGTACTGGATTGTTTTTTATCTAGGAAAACAAAGACAGCAGCAATGAAATGTTGTTAATTTAGACTTTTTTGATTTGTGCTTCTGCCTAGAAAAGGATTCTAAAGGACAAAGAGCTTTTACAGAACACAAAATATATAGGGAAATAGCATAATTAGCAGGAAGAAATAAAAAGATACTGTTACATCATTGACAATATTAACAACTATGGAAACAATGATGTCATCCTCTAAGATGGGAAATTTTTTTCCCCACACTTACAATGACTTGAAAAATTTCATTTTTAGAAATATAATGTCCCTATCAGGACAATAATTTGTAATACTTTTGCTTGCTTATGCACTTTTTATATGGAAGTGTGTGATACTGGTGTATTCCCTGAAATTGAGTGGAAGATCCATGAACACTGACAGCCTGCCTACAAACCTTGTAATTACAGCACATAATTGCTTGTTTCATTGATTTATTTTGCTTTGTTCTTTAACCATAACAGGAGTGTCCAGCTCCTCATTGAAAAGGCACAATAAAAAAGATCCCTTAGTTGCTGCTCACACCTTGAACTCTGAGCAGGAAGACCTCTCTCTTCGCTTCGCTGTTCTGTCACCTCTTTCCTCTACTGAATGGGACAGTGTTTCTTGTGGTAAAGGTGTGAAACTCTGGAATACAAGGCAGAAGATGAAACCTCTTCTGTCATCAAGGTCATGACAGTGGTCCCCTGAGCTACCATATTACATATTTCCCCACCACCTCATTTATCTTGAAAAAGTGATCAAGGTGTGTCTTAAAGTAATTTATGCTTTCTTTTTGGCCACTGACTCAAAGAAGAATATCACTTGATATCCATATACCTAGTATGAAAGTGCAAAGAACCACCTAATTTATAGAAATACATCATTGGCTTTGAGTGTAAAGGTCTCCTCCTGCCACCCAGACCCTAACAAACACTTGTTGGGCACTGATTTTATATACTTGCTTCAGTCTGCACAAGAAACTCCTTTCCTTGATGCATTGATTCTGCTGACATCCTACAAGCTTCTTGGTTGGATTCCCCAAAATTTCAATGGCAGTCTTTCAGATTCAGGCATTTGCTGCTCTGAATTCATCTAAGTCCTTTAACGTCACAAAACTGGGGCTTGTGGTGCTCATCCTAAGTGTCCAAAACTGTGATAATCCTCCCTCTTGCAGTCAAGAAGGTCATAGGAGTGACATCCTCTGTTTAACATAGGAAGAATGGTCTGCTCTGTAGTGTTCAATGTGTGATATGTAGCAATTTGGGATTTTTAATTTTACTAACAAATATTTTAGATGGTGTCAGCAGATGACAAAGCATTACTTTAACATGTTTTTGTATGGGACTTTGGGAAGGAAATGCCTAGCATGCTTTCTGAAGACCACATGTAGATTAAATAGGAATTTTAAAACTAAGGTAATTTTTCCCATGAAAACTGATCTGCATGGAGCAAATCTATAATTAGGACTCCTTTTAGAAAATAAATCGTTTAGACACTACTGTGTTACTTTCTTGCCATATATTGCCATGAAAACATGAGAAAGACTGAAAAATTATATTGGCAGAATGGTTACGTTCACACAAACAATGTATTCCATTCATGTGTATAGAAATGAATGTATGTGTTGCAGCTGCATTGTTAGTTGGTGTAGTAATCAAATAGGTGATAAGAGTTTTAAACCAAAGGACGAGGAAAAAAATAAATTCCACTAACCACTAGAAAGATAAGAGCAGTGCTCATCACATTTATGATACCTGGCCAAGGTCTGTTTTATAAATGCTGTGGCCACATTACTCTCAGTCACATAAAAGTGAATTTTATTCTGTTATTACTAATTGTTGTTTGACAGCTACTAGGCGGCCACTTCAAAGATTTCCGTTTTGCTAAGCACCATCAAAAATGTCGATCTTCTGCAGAAAGTTTCATGGGGATTACTTGTTTGAAGCAAAATACTATTTGAAGCGTGGTGGTGGAATTTACCCTCTGAGATGCCAGGTTTCTGTAAGCTACAGCAGTCCAGTATCAGTGCCCAAACTGAACAAACATTGTCACAAGTGAGCTCATCAATCTCAATTGCTGCTTTTCCCATTCTTATAGATAAAAAAAAAAATACTGCTGTCATTAATTATTTTTACATATCGATATAGAATTTAACTGTAAATACCTAGCTTACCCGTGCTCATGGTTTTTTTGCGAAGTGGTAGTTGAGAGCCTCTTTTTATTATGGTACATCAGTTTGTAAATTTTCCTATTATATTGCTGTATTATAAGGTGTTTTAAACCTCATCTGTGTTTTGCTCAAGAACATATACCACATACTTCTGCTGCTCGATGGCATAAGAGTTGCTTAAAACTTCCTGTCATAAGGGGCAGATGTATAGATGGTTCAGAAGCTGTGTGGACGTGGCACTAGGGAATGTGGTTTAGTGGTGAACGTGGTGGTGCTAAGGTTAACTGTTGGACTTGATTATCTTAGAGGTCTCTTCCAACTTAAATTGATTCTGTGGGTTTGCATTCATTGATAACCTGCTGCTGTAGAGGTCTATAAACCACAGCCATAGGTGAGGTGGCTTTGTTTTAGTGCTCCCGGCAGAAGAGCGACATAACTACTGTGCATGTGTGACCATTGGGGGTGAGGTTAAATCCCTGTGCGAGGCTGATTCACTAACAGGCTTACAGGGAAATCCTGCACTTCGCAAATATTGAAGCGGCTCATTTAGTCCTTGAATAATGACACCAGCTCAGAAGGTGTCTGTAAGCAGCTGTCCGGTGACAAGCTGCAGGGAGGGTGCCCTTTCTGAAACCGCAGGCAGGGCAGGAGCGGAGGTCCCTGTTCCCCCTCGCTGCTGCGGACGAGCGCTTTCTGCGCGGGGCAGGGTCGCGGTCCGGAGCGCTCCGCGGCTGCGGCGTCTTCCCGAGCAGAGGAAGCGTTTGATGTGCCGAAGCCCGAAGGCGTTTGGCGGGACGGCTCCAGCTTCCTTGCGGGGCTGGGGCTCTGCCGGGGCAGGGCGAGCCCCGGGGTGCCTCTCCCGGCAGGGGCTGCCCCCACCGCCCCGGCTGCCCCTTTGTGTCCGGCCGCCGAGCTGCACCCGCCCGGTGGGGCCGCCCCGCTGCCCCCGGGCCCGCCGCCAGCCCAGCCCAGCCCTGCCCTGCCTGCGGGAGCCGGCGGGGGCGCGGCCAGGAGGCGGCCGGGGCCGGCGGGCGGAGCGGGGCCGGAGCCGCGGCTCTGGCTGTGGGAGCTGGCGCGGCGCCTGCCGCACGCCCGAGGTGAGCGGGGAGGGACGCCCGGGCCGAGCGGGGAGCGGGCGGGCGGCGGAAAGGTGCCCGCGGACGGGGAGAGAGAGGGGAAGGATTTTAGCTCCGGGCTGCCGTCCGGGCCCCGCTGGGTGCGGCGGTGCGGGTGATGCTCCGGAGGCGCACGGCGTGCGGGGACAGCCGGTGCGACGGGGCGGCGGGAGCTGCTGCTCTCGCTACTGTTCACTTTCCGAGAGCTCAACTTGGGGCGACTTGCACCGCTCAAAAGTTTTAAAGAAGCTGTGTTGTATTAAATCTGGCCTTGGAAATTTTGAGCGTTTCAGGCTTATGCTTTTTCTAACTTTTGTCTGGTTACTCCTTTTAACAGCAAGGGCTTTTTTTATTAATAGCTATAGACGTAGGAAGCGTCGTGCTGGTTTCGTAGGAAGGCCAAATTTGTTCATTTTTAAGTCTTAGCTGGAAAGCATCATGCTAATTGTAAGTGAAAATGCCGTATTTACCCACCAAGATGCAAAAATTTGACATGGCTAATAAGAAAAGGAGACACTAATGAGCAGTAAACAGAGATTGCAGTAAGGCAGAATTTTGATTGACAGCAGAATCATAGTAGCTTTATTCATTATAGAGATGAAAATAAAGAGTATATTAGAGGATTTGAAACACACTTACAAACCTGCATTTGAAAACAAGTTCTGGGCACAGTAAATAAGCTGATGTGGTTTTGGGAGGTTTTTTTGGGAGTTTATAAGTGTGTTTACAGTAGCGCTTCATTCATGTACTGATGTTTTTTGGAAGAACTATGAAATTACTGTCATTGAAGACTCATTTTTCTGTTAAGCTTGATGTCTCTTGAGAAGTGGTAAATAATTTAAATAATTTAAATTTAATGAAACAGTTGTGGATGTTTTGGGCGTGGATGTCTTCATTGTGAACCAGTTAGTTAACATGCTGATAATAACATCTGAAAGGACAAAAAATATGCATAACAAGGAAGTCTTTTTCTTTTCTCCCATAAATTAGTCAGTTCTGCTAACTAACCAGGTAAACTCTCTGTGACTTCAGCTACAGCCCTTCAGCATTAACCATGAGTTTTCCTGATTCTTGAGAAGGTTTTACTCTGGCTTCCTTAGTAAGATACACTAAAGCTAAGGAGCAGAAGAAACAGCAGTGCCGCTCGTGCAGTCCATTTGTCCTGGGAGCTTTCATGTGGTGGGAAGTGGGTGCAGTGTCCATGGGAACAGCTGGGCTTGTGGAGAGCGTGGTAGATGGCAGAGCAGGATTCTGAGCAGCAGCTGGTCTGCAGGAGTCCTAACCACGTGTGACAGTGTGTGCAGTTCAGATTGAAGCTTGCAGTCCTTGGTCAGTCATTTTCTCCTTGAATCACAAAACTACTGAACTGTTGTTTTTTATCTCATGTTTGACTTCATTTTCAGGCATCACTGCAGAAACTGTGTATGAGGCTTAGGAGTGAGAGTGCCACACAGTTTGGCATGGATAAACAAATTTTATGGACTTCGGGTGATATTGAAAAACGAGTTTGAAACCATTAACTGGTCCTGTTCTTCCTAAGTGATCCTTGTGTGACGTGGAGGCTCTGGACAAACTGCAGTCACACCTGACTGACCAGTCCTGGATATCTTCGCAGGGCCCTCAGTATTCTGGCAGCACCCTCTGCTGCCGAAGTGGAGAGTGCAGCTGGGGCTGCATCAACTTCCCTGAAATCAGGAGTCAGAAAAGTACCTGAGCCTTATTAGTTTCTCTGTTCCCTTTTAAAATTTTAATGGGTGGATGCTTTGACACTTTTGTTTCTGCATGATCCCTTCAAATCAAGGGGGAATCCTAGAGCATCTTTGAAGTTATCCATACCAAAATATTGTGCTCCTAAAGGTACTGAGAATCTTGGTGTAATGACCTTCAAGGAAATAGTATATATTGTGACTTAGGAGCATCTGCAAAAGGGATTAGGCAGATCTGTGGAAGAAATGCAGTAGGCTGCTGGAAGATGTGCACAGAAAACTTAGGTTGTCCAGAAGAGATCAAGATTTTTCTTTCCCTGCAGAATTTCAGGCCCAAATATGAGCATGCAAAAATTATGTCAGAAGAAAAGATCCTCATATATAGTGTCTTATCAACAGTGTAATTACAAATGTCAGTAGGAGATTCCCAGTAATTTGAAACCTAGTTGCTTATGAGTTCACTGTTTGCATTCGAAATACATTTCCAACTTCCTGGCAGTTGGGAGTCAAATCTTTACTTGGTTTTTGAGCCCTTGTGCAAACTTCTTTAGGAAATGCAACTAGTGTCTTGTTCAGCGCAGGGTTTTTTCCCTCTCAAGGACGGTATTTCTTGTTTGCCAGCACTGCTCAGACGGTGAGAGGCTTGTGCTGGGGAATCTTTGCCAGGGAGTGCCCAGTGGTTTCCCACAGGTGCTTTCAGCAGCTCCAGCCCAAAATCTTTCAGCAAATAAAGAAAGACAAAGTGATAGCAATTGAAGCTGAGTGCTTGAGGATAAGCTGTATCTGTGGGGAAAAACAACCCCTTGGTAAGCTATGCATTGTATTTATGTATTTATTTATTTATAATTTAAAAAAAGCACGGTAACACTTTGGTACCTCCTAATCTTTGGGTTATGGGTCAGTTTCAAGGCCAGAGATTGTTATAAAAAGAGAGTTGAAAATGAAATTAAGAGGTCTTTTAAGTAATTTAGGCCATGCCTAAGGCTGAGAACAAGATTTTCTAAAGCTTTATTAATTCTAGCTTAAATTTGCATAGTAGATATATCTGTTCTTTATCCCCCTCAAAGCTTCTGCTTCCTTGCAGGATGATCCCAGTGAGGACATGGATTACTCACCTGTGGAATTTGCCCTTTGCCTGTACATGTACCTGGGGAGATCCTGATGGTTCCATATGGTTACTAAAATCAGATATAGTTAGATCATTAATGTAATGACTGATTTGCACTAGATGCCAAGAGTTTAGTTAATCCCTCTGATATACATACATACTTTTACCAACATTTGGCTTCCCTTCAGTGATGAGGAGACCACAGGAAATCGTTTCTAGTGTTTCCTTATTTTCACCTCTAGAAAAGTAAGTCTTAAGCGTATCCTGGTTGTCTTTGTACTAGTTCAAGCCCAATTCTGTTTGTCTGGTCTTGAATAACTCTTGAGTTACTTTTGTTGAACTTTGCTGTGCATTTTTCAGTCTCTCTGTATGTTCCTCAAAATGCCGAACTCAGACCTGAGTATCTCTTCATTTGCTTCACTGCTTTTGTGTGTGCATTGTTACAGTGGCTGAGTATTGTGTTATACTGTCTTTATAGCACCCCAGCTTTTCCCAAACACTTCTCCAACTTCTTAAGAACGTTTTTGAATGCTAGCTTCATCCTCCAGTTAACCAGATCCAGTGTGATCTTACTTGTCTTATGTCTGCAAGGCCTATACTTTATCCTAGAGGGAATTGAAATGTTTTTGACATGGTTTGTTTGTGACCAGTGTTGGCTGTTGCTCATGTCTGTCTGTTGGAGTATTTTTTGGCTGATTTTAATCTTCTCTGAACTTGAGATAAAAATGTAAGGAAGAAAAGCAGAGCAGTTCACTCAGACTGAACTGCGGCTCTTGTGTTCAGGCTTTTGGGCTGAGCACTACTTTCTGCTTCTATCCTGCACTGCAGACTTACTGAGGGTACTTTTTCAGACTGGGATTCAGACTTAAGTAGATTCTTTCTGAAGGAAATGTTCAACGATTAGATCAGAAAAGGTAATGTTAGTTTGAAAACTGAATCATAAATAATGTAGGCCAAATGCTAATTTAACTGAATGGTTAGAAAAAATGTTTACTTGAGCTTGATCATGCAACCTAGAGGGTTGTATTGTCAAGGGAACTAGTGTCAAAAGCTCTTCTTACCAAACCTGCCTGCTTCTTTGTTTTAAAAATTCTCTTTTATCCCATAATCTTAGCAAAGGTCATCTCAAAAGAAAAAAAAATGGAAAAAAGAAGTGTTTCATAAGAGGCTCAGCTTTGGGGCAAAATCATAGTTTTGGGCTAAATCCTTTAGGCCAAATCCATACCCATGTGGGGTGGGGGCAGGATATAGATTTGGCAGATTTGCCCATCTTCCCATACTACCACTGGTGGCATCCTGAGTGATGCTACAAATGAGCATCCTTTGAATAGTCAGGAAGTTGACTGTGTTGCAGCCTTGTCCTAAAGCGATGTATGGAAATCACAGAGAAGTCTCTGAATGAAAGAGTGTAGCACTTGTGAAAAATAGAGGGGAGAAGGTATGGGAAAACTGAGCAGGACCCAGTTGTATTCTCCAAGGAGAAGCTTATGCCTCTTGGTGTACCCCAGCCTCACACTGTGGAGTGACATATCAGACTTCATGATTAATGGATCCAAAGCCACGGAGACTCTGAGCAGAGGTAATTGTCAATTATTTTTGCAATCTGGTAAATATGTGAAGCTGATGCATCGAGATTTTTGGTATGATTATTTGTCAGACAGTTCACTGCTTAACAGTGGTCTGTCTTAAGGGATTTAGCAGGCAATTCTGTACTTTGGTGTAATGCAAAAGAACTTCATGTTTACCTGCTGGTCTGGTTGTTGTCTGGAGAAGTGCCAGGCTTCCACATTCACCTCTGACATCTGTTGCTCCTTGATGCACATGGAGACTTAAAGGAAAAAATAGTGGGAATTAGGAGATAGGATGTGACCTAGTTTGGCCTGTTAAAAGTTGAAGGATGATCCAGGAAGCATGAGGATAGGTAACTTTTGGGCTGTGTTACTTCAGAGGTAGCTGTCTGGTGTAGTTGTACAGCATGCATTTAAAGTAATAATTTTTCAACTGTAAACTGATCCTAGTTACCATACAGGAAAATCCACTTAAAGTTTGAACCCAGCTGTTAAATGCATAACCACGTCTGTGTTCACAAGGTTCAGACTGCAGCTGTTATATGGCATCCCCGGATATTAATCTCTCACTATTAATCAGCAGCAAAAGTAGCTTATGGTGAGCATTACAGATGCTTGAAATCTCATCTCTTCAGCATCATACCTGAAGGGAAGATAGCAAATACCCAGGTCTTTCCTTCTTTCATTCCCTGCCTGCTTGTTTTTGTAGAGGATACGGTTCAACTCAGGACATGAAG
Source organism: Cyanoderma ruficeps (assembly GCA_008694505.1). Lineage (NCBI taxonomy): Eukaryota > Metazoa > Chordata > Aves > Passeriformes > Timaliidae > Cyanoderma > Cyanoderma ruficeps. The sequence goes on along the minus strand of VZDJ01000084.1, from coordinate 744,263 downwards.
AAACATACTTTATACCACTTGTTCTGAACTGGAGTTTATCACCCATCCTCACCTGCCTGGTCTTGACAGAGATACTGGGTTTGAAGGCCTGATCTGTTTTGCAGTGTGGCAAACACTTCACTTGTGTGCTTTTTCAATGCCTGTTTTTCCAGATTCATCACCAGAGAGCAGAATAGTTAACTGGACTGAAACTAGATGTGCCATATGTTAGCCCAAATAACCATGAAGTGTTTAAAAGACCTGTGTGATTTTAAACTTAGATGGACTTTTTGAGACTCACAGGACTACTCTCTTCCTTGAGTAATTTGCAGAAGGAGAGACTTAGTTCCTTTTAAAAATGAACAGGGCTAATGTGTTAGCTTAGTTATCCAGACTAAGAACAGTCTTGCCTTTTTACTAACCCCTATTTGCAGCTCTTCTATTTTTTAGCACCTACACCTGAAACTGACTGTATGGAACATATTTTCTAATGCTAATGATGTTTATGATGTTTGTCTGTGGAGGTACTGTGGTGTTGGAATGGTACAGGTCATCTATCAGCACGTTTTGGGCTGTTGCTTCAGGCACAATGTATTCTTGTAAGAAGTCAAAACGTGCACACTAAGCAATTGTATTGTTCCTCCTGGCCTGAAATATGGCTTTGCATTGGCTTGGCAGTGTAAAAGGTACTCGATCCATAGCATATAAACATTCCTTGAAAAGGAAATAGGATATTCATTGCTCCTCTTTTGAAAGAGAGTTTGGGAAATGTTGCTTGCTGGGCTTCTTCAAATAAACTCCTGATCTCCTTTGGGACAGCTCTGCTGTCCCAGCTCATCCGGTGCCCCTCTAATGTGCTCAGGAGGTGTTTAAGGAGCACAAGGGTGATGGGAAGTGTTAGATTTGTCTCTGTTCCTGCTTTGCTGAAGTTAATGACCTTCTGGTTTCTGTTTTAAAAACATTCAGTCAGCTGCACAGAGAAGCGCAGCCCCTTTATTACTAATCCACAGTATAAATATTAGCCTTTTGTACTAATTTTGCTTTGCTAAAAAGATCACATCTGTGTGTATTAAGTCATAGTTTTGTATTTGAAAGGATATTTGTACCAAGCAGGGTTTTGAGGTGATAGAGTGCCATATAATCACAAAGATTAACTTTTAAAAAAAAATTCTGTGTTTCTCAATCCCCCAAAGAAGAGAAAAGAGCATCTTGAAAGGGAATGCTACCCTTTCCAAGACAGTTGTTTGCCAATGGATGAAATTTAGGAATGACTAAGAAGGGAAAACCTGGTCATGTTCTGTAGTAGAGCTTATTATATAGTAAGATGGGCAAGACTGGAACCATGGGGAGCCAGAGATGTTAGATGTCTGGAGATTTTATGCAAGACATTTAACATTGTAAAAATGGAGTTATTAGGTGTTTCTGTGGTTTCACTTAATTGTAAATGTTACCTTAATTTGTTCTTTCTATTCTCTTTTACCGCAACCATTTTCTCCTCCACTTCTCTTTTGAGGAAGCCAAGACCAGTGTGACGTTTTGGGGAACAAATAGCCTGATGATGTGTCAGGGTGTAGGAATTTGCTTAAGTGTCTGACAGCATTCCCTTCAGTGTGAAAGAGGGCATGTTTGTTTGTCCCAGCAGTATTTGGTGTCCAGTATTGTTACCCAGAATGCTCTGTGGGACTTGAGCTTTTTCCCAGCCTTTGAAATACTGAACTTTTGGTGGATAAGGAGTAAAACGCAGTCATTCATTTGTGCATGTTGTTTATAAATGTTTGATCCGCTGGTGTCAGAGGCTGTATCTGTCATCCTTATTTCTGGAATAAGTGGTGTGAATAAAAGCTGGGCAGTCTGCATGAAACATAAGCACCTCAGGAGCTCCATGAATACCACCACTATAAGCTAGCCTAAGCCGATTGGGTGAAAAATGTGGTTTCCTGTCTTCGCTTGAAAAAAATGTTTTTCAGGCTTACTGACATGCATACTGCAAATTTAATTTTCATAAATATTTCATCTCTTTCTTATGCTCAGTTTAATCTATCAAAGCCACACGGTGCAGGAGACATCTGGGATTGTGCTTAAGCAGCTGGGTTTCATTTGCAGGATGTTTCCAGCAAATTTCTTTCTCTTCCCAAACACAGAATATCTTGGGTGACTGTGCAGAGTACTGGGAAAATCAGTATGAGTGACATAGCTTCAGAAACAGATGGGCTTGGTTTCTTCCTTTACCTAGGTCAGACCCAATCTAAGGCTCTTAATAGGAGGCTTTGTTTCGTATCTGGTCAGCCTAAGCAATAAAAGAGCTTTTTTATTTCCTAACTGTGGCACCTTGTATACAGAGTGAACCTTTACAACAGCCAGCTACATTTTCCTTTAGTAGTGAAAAGCGTAGAAATTCTAGTCTGAAATGTGTGAAATTGACAATCTAGTTCTATATTGACGTATGCTGCGATCAAGCAACATGTATATTAAATAAATTAATTATTAATTGAATAGCTCTTCTAAAATCTGAATACATATTAATTAAGCCAATGTGACGTTATACTAACCTCTTTTCTATTGTGATTAAGTAACAAGTGAAGACTTAGTCTTTTGTTTAAATTGGTAAATGTATTCTATTTGATTAAGGGCCACCAAGTAGATTTTGTTGAATGAATGATGGCTGCCTGTGGGAAGTCACCAGCTGAAAATACAGCTACAGATGAAGAAACAACATTTTCACCTTCTGAATCTGTCATTACTGACATCAGTTTTGCAAATAAATTTACACTTTGGGAGCATTCTTTCAGATCAGTTTTCAAAGAGCTGGAATATCTCTTAAACTTTATTAATTTTTAAATGTAGTTTTCTGTATGTTCTCTTAGCAGTTCAGTTATTAGTAGCTGCCTTAAGATGTACTTTATTTATTATTTTTGTTGCCTTATAAACTGGAAAATAAGTAAATATGTATCACAGGTCATCAGTAACCAGAGGGAAGGTAAAAGATTGTGTGAAGTTATTGTGGCATTTGTAAAGTTTTGTATCTGATTCTGTCTAAATCAGTTGTTATTAACATGTCTTCTCTTTGAAAAAGAAGGGAAGATAAAAATTCCATCTGTAGCTGTAAAGAAGAAAATTCGAACAGTTTTTTTGCTGCAAGTAGGGATTAGCCCAGCTGCAGTAGGCATTTTAGCTGGACAGTGAGGATTAAACTGTCTAGGGAGCATCTTGTTCATGTGGGAAAATTTGGGCATGGAATTGCTGTTCTATATGAAATACAGATGCTGGTGTGTGTAATGCTTTCTCCTTGGTAGTGGCTGTATAATATGTACAGAAATTCACATTTCTCTAAGATTACAGTTCCCATGCAAACCCAGATACTGAAGTGTAGTGATATTCTGGCATTTTTCCTGGTCAGTTCTCTTTAAAACAGGGTTCTCCAAAATGTTTGTGGTTCATCCAGTATCTTTAGAATCAGGCAATGACAGCTGACACTATCAGTGTGGGTGGTTATTAACAGTACTCTGCAGTGCTTTGCTTTTTGAAAGATATTAATGCTTGTCTTAGGCTGACTGTTCTCTGTGGCAGAGGAAGATGCTGTGCTTTCTACAACCTGAGAAGGATTCAGGAATATCTGCTGTCAGTGTACTTTGTTAGTTCTTTTTGTATTAAGCACTCTATTATAATAAAGTCTGACATAAATCCCTGAGAAATTCTTCTTTTCGGGGCAAAAAAAATGTCTAAGACACTTTTTACGTCTGTGGTCGTGCGCTTCAGTCACGTACATGTTTTGTGCAATAAGGAAATAGTAGCATCAAAGAAAAGCAGACTAAATCTCCTAAAAATGCTGTGAAAATCTAACCTTTTTAGCCAAGTTTCTTTCCCTTGGAACATGTTTATGCAGCCAGCTAGTATCCTGCCACCAAAGACTGCTAGAATAAACCTAATGTTGCAGTCTTCCTTTTGTAACAAATATCTTAAGGTTATTTTAGATAGAGAAACAAAGCCTAGCTGATGTACAAATAAGGGAAAATAAATTCTGTCTTTAAAATGCAATAGTTTTAATAGTTTAATAGAAAAAAAAATAGTTTAATAGAAAAAAAAAGTTTTTTCACCTACTAAAAGCCAAGAATGGCTTGTTTTTCTGCCACTTCTGTAAGCGATGTGTTGGCGGAGTCCTCTGTGTGTTCAGAGGGCAAGGAGGGAATTCAGTCAGGAGCTTTACGGTCTTGGGTGACAGCACCTACTGACAGCAAACTGCCACCTGTGTGCTTTCATGTCCTGGAACTTTGTCACTTTTGACACTGTTGGTTCTGGGAAGCACCTTCCTGTTCTCAGTGGGCAGTTCTCAGGTCGGTGTTACACCGGAAAAAGGCTGCAGCCCTGCCATGGACATGATGGGAAGTGGAGGATTAATAGCAAAGATGAGAATTGCTGAAAAACTCTCTTGAACAGTGCACTCCTCCTGCTTCTCTCTGAGCACTTTGTTTGTACTAGTGGACAGACACCTTCCACACTTGGATTGAAGAGCTAGAGAAGTGCTGTGGTCCTGTGGTTAGGTTTACACTTACACTACGTTAGGTTTACACTTATGTCTGCACCAGAAGGATTTTTCAGAGCTAAGTAAAGGTGGTGGTATAAATCTTTGTTACATTTTTATATAGATTTAAAAGGTGCATAGAAATCTGTGTGTCTGAAACTTGTTGGCTAGAATTACAAGATTTTTCTTACTGTGTGACAGCATTAATGATTTTTATGTTTTCAGTGTTTATTGGCATGCTATTTCTTCTATTTATACATTATATAGACAGTATTAGGGGAAAATTCAGTTATGAATAGTGTGAAAAAGACCTATTGCACTCATCATTGTAAGCATTTGGTATAACCCTGCCACTCCTTCTGCTCCAGTTTCTCTTGTCTGTTTAATATTTTAGTGGTAGTAACCAACCCTTTACTGAAGGAAACAATACAGCTCAATTTTCTGAAAAAAATTGTATGTAGTTCAGTAATGACCTTTCAAAGATACAAAGCTTTGTAGAATAATCCCACCTAGATGCTCATTTGATTTGTGGATCCAGATCCACAGAAGTTCTGCAGCTGAACCAAGTTTGGCTCATTTCAGTTCTTTTGTTTTACCTTCTCTCCTGCAAAATGGAAATAATAATGCAGTCTGACTCCACAGAGCTGTTTATGAGAGACATTAATTGGGAGTAGCTGTCTCCGCTGGTGACAAAGGCCACAGAAATATTTGTAGATACATTATAAACAGTAACAGACTGCTGCTGTTTCATGTGCTGGACCAAATGGCTTTCAAAATCTGAGTGGCAGCCCACTTTGGCTCTGAGGGAGGTACTGCCACATTACGTTCTCTTTGTTTTTCTTGGGGCAGCTTAATGTAAAATAATGGAGAGTAAATTTCCCTTGCAGGATGACAGAGAGTTTGTCATCATTTTTCTGACTCTCAGAAAGGATCTTCAGTTGTGAAGGCTTCTGTGTTTTGGCCTCCTGACAAGAAACATAGCAGGAGGGATGTGGCACAAGAAGGGGATGTGTTCCAACCTCAGCACTCCAAAACTGAATCTTAATCTGGGCTGCTGCTTTACCAAATAATTCAACCAAGTCCCTAATGCACTCAAAGTAATACATTTTAAGGAGAGAAAAGTGGCTTTTAGAAGGAAAATTTGTAGATCTTAAATGATGTTAGCTGTTAAGTTTCATATACCAAGTAAGTCATGCTACACAAGCCCAAAACAGATGAAAATATTGTTACTAGTGCTGCAATCAGAATGTCTGTGCTTATGCTGTACGTGCAGCTTTTGACTTCTGTGCATAGGCATTGCTGTGCAGTCTTCAGTGGCATGTTAACAGATTAGCTTTTCCATTGGACCCCTGCTTTCTTCAGTATAAAGGATGAGCAGTGCTCACCTAATGAGTCCCTATTCATTATTTTATTTTGTGTGACCATCACCTGACTTACCTCATGCTGTTCAAACCCTGCTGAGGCTGTGATTATTCATTGATTATTCATTTCTTCACTTTTTTTTCCCTGAGACACCCATCATTATAGTATCATTAGTGTAACTTCAGTTTAGTTTTACAAATCCCGAAGGTTAGACAAAGGGCTGTCTGTCCCCCCATTTAGCAGGTGGAGCATTGAGGCAGAGGACGGTTCAGGCTAGAAGACACCCAGACTGCCATTTCACATTTGGATAAAACCAGCCTAATTTAGCATGTTCATGCTGTTGATTCCTCTCTCTGCTTGTCCCTGGGGCTTAGGCAGCTGCAAGGTGGAGCAGATCACTGATGTGACTGCAAAATAACGCCACCAAAACAGAAGGAAACCGAATTTTTGGTTGAACTATCTCTTTCAAAGGAAGTGTGTTCTGACACGGCTAAATCCCCTTGTGACATCGTTTTGCCTGGTTTTGAGGTGCTCTGGCCTCCATCCTTTGGTGTGCATTTACTTGAGCTGTGAAGCACCTTTCTGGCATCAGTGATACCAGTGGGTGCTGACTGTGCTGGGTAATCAGAACTGAGGTTTTTAGGTTGAGCACACAGAGGAGTCCAGCAAATAATTAGGGATTGTTTGAGAAAAGCGTGGCTTGAATGTTTGTTCTGGCTTCACCCCCAGATACTACTGGGGGAAACAGGTTACAGCGAAGTGGCATCACTTTCAGATCATTCCTTCTCTTTTTCCTTTTTTTAGTACTTTTTTCCCCTACTTGTGGTTATTTACCTCACCTTTTTAAGTTTCTGACAATAATTTTAAAAGGGCTCTACACACAGCAATAAATATCCTTTATTAAACTTGCAGAAGTAACACTAATTCAGCCATCTCCTTAGTAGGCAGGTGGGTAGGTGAGTTGATTTTTTTTAGTGTGCTTCTAACATATTGTGGTTTTATGGGTTATTGTTTGAACTTTGAAAAAAATCAAGTGGAAAACAGAAGTCTTCTCATGTAGCACGCTCCCCCATTGTGCCAAGGCATGATGCAGCACAGTGACCATGCATATCCATGTCACAAAACTTTTCCCTTGGGTGAGCAAAGTAGCACAAATAATAGGTTGCAAATCTCCATGTGTCCAGCACTTGAAAGGGACAGGATGTTTTGCTAGGGCCTTGCAGAAAGGGTTTTCCACAGAGGAGTTTTGAGGTTCCACAAATCAAAGTTCAGTTCTAAGCTGTAGAGAAACATCCAGCACCTCTTGTTTTCACCCGACTCAGTTTTCCCCAGCACATTCCCCTCCTTATGTGAGTTTATATAGTTCCTAGATTTTTCAGCTCACTTCTGCTGCTTACTAGTTTTGTGTCCAATGCTTTTTCTCAGCTTTTCAGTCCAGCTTGGTCTGTCTCTCAACCCATTTGGTTTCTTTGTAGTTGGCAAACACTGAGATGAACAACACCATCCACAGTGCTGTTGCATAGCCTGTCATAGCCTCCCACAGGCAGGAAGCAAGGCTGCTGGAAAAGTCCTGCCGAGCTGGCATATTCCTTTGGCGGTGACATTGTCAGGAAATCCAACTCCTCAGATCCCTGGGGTCTGAATTAGTACAATCGGGGGGGTTACTGATTTATTATTGGGCCCAACTAGGTCAGATCTTTGAAGGAGCTGCAACAAATGCACTCCTTATTCAAATTCTTCTGCTCATGAGTAAAGATTTTGTTTAAGAAAAGTTTCATGGAATGTACTGCAATGCTTCAAATTAGATTTAAGAGCCTGCCATATTTAAATATCACAGAATGGTTTGGTTTGGATGGGACCTTAAAGATCATCTAGTTCCAACTGCTGCCTCTGCTGTGGGCAGGGACACCTTTCACTAGACCAGGTGGCTCAAACCCTATCCAACCTGGCCTTGAACACTTCCAGGCATGGGGCAAACAGGTGCTCTGGCAACCTGTTTCCAGTGCCTCAGCACCTATGTTGCTTCCCAATACTTTTGAAAGTCTCTAGGTTTGTGTGCCACTGAAAAAAGTAAAGGTCTTAGGAGAAAAAAAAAAAAAAAACAAAACAATCTATGAACACTTAGAACAATTTTTTCTTTGGACTCACATTACCAGTATTTTAGGAGTAATGAAAATCTCATGGCAATGTGCACATCCAAGATTGGAATTTCAGTTTAAATCAAAGCGCTTTTTTCTCGTATTTTGGAAATATTTCCAATAATGCTCAGTATAGCATTGGAATGGCTTATGCTTTGTAGCCTTTGGCATCACTCAGGTTACATTGGTAGCACCCTCTGCACCATTCCTTTCAACAGGAGGGAGGAACTCAAGAGTCTCACAGGATCAGATTGTTCTCTGGATGTTTTTTGTGTTCCTGTAATGCCTAATGCCACCTGGCAGAGATTTTTTACTTTGATATATGTTGTCAGAGTGAAAAGGGATGTTTCTGCTGCTGTTAACCGTCAGCTGTTGGGGATGTTAACTCGGCTGTTCGGGGAGGGTGTTTGCTCTTTGCCACTTTCATCTCTTCATTCTAAGACAGGAATTTTTCACTTAGGCAAAACATAGCCTTTCCCTGTTGGCAGCTGGGAGAATAAGGATTAAGTTCTCTAAACAAAGCTCAGTGCCCTTGTCAGGTCTCTCTTTTCAGAAAGTCTCCAAAGCCATAGTAATCAAAAGGCAGGTTTCAGGCAGGGCATTCCTTCGAAACACCTGCTGGATGGAGGTGAACACAGTATCCTTGAAGTGTATTGTGCTCTAACAGTGGGTCCTCTTTGGGAATTTCCCCTGAAATTCACTGAGCACAGACCATAAGGAAATACAAGACACTTCTGCAACACTGTGAGCACTTGGTGTCTGTTTCCTTAACCTTCCTGAGAAGAGGCATGAAGGAACTCCTTGCAATAGTGTTTTTCCTCTCTGTTTTTAAACATTCTTTTGCCTGTTAGGGATCCAGGTTCTAAGGAAAATGTTATTCATGTTAATAAAGAACTGATGTTATAAAAGCCTGGCAGTTTGAGTCCAGCTGAGTTGACTGGTGGCTCTTTGTCTCCTCTCTTGTGCATGGCCCTTGTTGGCTTGACTGTGTATCATCTTCTTTCACACTACAGGGCAAATACTACTTCTCACCTTCCCCTATAAATTAACAATTCAGTTACATATACATGGTAATTCTCTGCTAAATACAAAGTTCTCCAGCTGTGCACAAAGAACATAAAGCTTTGGAAAGCAAGATTTTACTGCTCTGACAACCAAAATCCCAACTGGTAGAAGCTGCTATTCACAAGAGATCTCATACACTGAATAGGGAAAGACATGGTAAATTGTGTTATTTGTTACAGCTTCAGTTTAACTAATTTGAAAAATCAAGGCAATTTATAAGATAGCTTTACATTTCAAAATATTGAGTAGCCTTTTGAAAAAGAAAGAAGAAAACCAGGCTTGTGTAAATGAAACTGATCGTCTTCCTAGGGAAATAGCATTAAACAATTAAAGGCCTGGAGACAAATGTGATATGGATTTTTTTATTCGAAAGAGATGTTTTGTCGCCTACATTAAAAATAATCTCAGAGGAGACTAGGAAAGAAGAGGTAGAGTCAGAGAGTGATTTTTAATGCTGCTTTGTTCTTCTGAGATTAAGCTATTATGATCAAAGAAACATGCAGTGTTTGAAATGTAATAAAAATATGTTTTAATTTACCTTAAGGCTTGCTGCAACTTCTGAGTCTCCAGAGTGAAGAAAAACCAAAATACTGTAGTCTCCTTACTTCCGAAGATTCAGTGTTTCTTCAAAACAATTTTCCTCTGAGATCCTTAGCAATTCTTTAACTGTTGTTTTCTGTTGTTTTCTGTTGGTTTTGGTTTGTTTTTTTTTTTTTACGTTGTCTTTGGAGAGAACAATCTGGGACAGAGGGCTTGGAATTGGATGACCTTTAAGATCTTTAAGGTCCCTCACAATTCAAGCCATTTTACGAGTCTGGGATTTCAGGCTGTCACCAAGACTGATGCTACAACTGATGTAACCTCTATTCACATTCTGATGTGAATATGGCAATGGGAACAGAATTGTTGGGATCTTGGAACTCCAGTGATGGAATTATCTTGATAAGAACTCTGTGGAGGATAGGTCTTTTGGCTTGGTGAGCAATTAACAGTAATACGGAGTCTCAGTAATACCATAATATGTGTTTTATGAATGTTGCATTGAAACATTTTGGGTTTAGGTTATTTTCTTTATTGTTCAGTAGGCCAAGGTAGAATTTCAATGTTATAAAATTAAAAAGTGAAATTACATTAAAATAATTTTTATATACTAAAAATTAAGAGATTCAGTTCTTGAATGAGTTGAATTTGCATTTTGAGGTAAAGAGTGTAAATTTGTAAAGAGTGACAGTCTGCTAAGAACTTTGAATTGTCTTGGCTGTCCCTTCACCTGAAGGCACTGTACCTAAGCCATTTCTGACGCCCATTTGTCTAATAATTTTTTAAACCTTTGGGAAGAAATGTTTATTCTTGCACCTCTGTAAACAATCTGTTTCCATTCTTTGTCAGGGTTTCAAAGAAAACTTGATCTTCTGCACGTCTGAGATCTCAGTGTTCAAATTTCAGCCTTTGTTTCGCACCTTGTGCAGGTGCACATGGAGCAGGGGTGCATTTCATCTGTCTTTGCAGAGGCTTTTTACTTATTTTAGAGCTGTTACCATGTGGTACTTGTCTCTAGACTGAACAAATCTCATGATTGTAATCTGTCCTCATAATGAATTGTGTTCAAATTGGTGAAGGTAGTTTTTGCGATGTTCTGGGTTTGTTTTTCACAAGTTTTTCGCAAGTTTTTCTCATTACTTTCGGGAGTGGTGCTGCCCAAAGCACAATACTGCTCTTAAAGTGAATTTCCTGCCCTGAGCAGGAGGCTTGTTTATCCTTTCTTACACAGAACAGTCTGTTGCTATCTCCTGATGTTGTAACTGCTTTCTCATAAATTATTACACTGATGACTCACATTAAGTCAGTGACCTCCTGTCTGATGCTGCAGATTATTGACTAGCCGGTTGTTCTCCATGTTGCATTTGTGCGCCAAATTATGACAGTTCATTATTTGGACTTGTCCTTACTGAATTTGTGGTGTGTCAGAAATGTCTCGTATGGATTTGTCATCAGTGCACATTGTTCCTGTTGTTAATAATTGCTGCTATTTTTACAGATGGTTTGTGAGCAGGTCGAAATTACAGAATATAATAATATCGGCAGCAGTGCATGAACATCCATCCTCAGTGCTGCCAGGGGAGGGAGCTGGCGTTGGCAGGTGGTAGTGGGGATGGGGAGAAACTGTCCTGCTGCTTCTTCTGCTAGGGAATTAGGAAAAAATTGTATGGGAGGCTGGGACCACTGCTGCTCTTCCTCTGGTCAGTGTCTCAGCCCCCATTCCCATGTGAGCAGTTCCAGCAAGCCTATGGGTCGCAAGTCAGCAGGCTTTCATGCAGGAGGGCCAGTGAGTGCTTGCCCCATCAATGGACTGCTTCAGTCCTGAAGAAGTTCCCTACAGACCTTTATTGCTGAAAGAGCAGTAACGTGAGGTTTTTTTGAAAAAGACAGGTTGTGGTTGGCCGAGGAAGGAAGAGCGTTGGCTGGCAAGGAGACTTGGTGGTTCATCCAAACCTCAACTTTCATTTAACCTGCTCAAAACGTGGAACAAGTGTTAACTGCTGCAGTGATGCCTCCTCGACCTCATGGTGAGTGTGAAGTGATGCATTATTTGCTGTCTTACTCACAGCTACTTCAATTGCTGAAGGTGGGATCTTGAATTGTAAAACCCCCGAAGGACACCTTAGCATCAAGACACGTCCATTCTAAATATTTGATAAGATTCTTTTTCATTTATCTGTGAGGTATTCAGTGCTCAGCTGTGGGCAGAGGACAACTCTACTTGGAGAGGCTGAAGCCGAACCCCTGCAGCAGTAGCAGCTGCTCTTTGCTGTGCATTCCTGGAGTCAGATGCTGGTGCCACATCCCTGTTGTGCTCAGGGAGGGACTGCCCTACTGGCACGGAGGGAGCCTGGCTATCTCACAGGATGCAGAGGGGGATCAATGCTGTGGCTGCTTCGTGTCATCCGCAATTCTGCATGTCAGTATTCTCACTAACCTTTTCAAATAATACCAAGAATATATGATTGACATCTGAAATAACACATTTGTTCTTAGCAGCAAAGACTAGGCCCAGAGTAACTTATTGTAAAGTTCTGTTTCCACCAGACAGCGATGTATATTGAGGCTTATTAAAGTCATGTGTTCAATTTTTTCATAATTGCCCCCATTCAAACTATGGCAGGCAGCCAATAAAGCACTAAGTGGAAGTTTCTGTCAGTCCACCTGTCTTTCTGTAGCTAACCAAGTGTGCCGGTTTTTGTCTTGTAGACGTTACACAATTCATTGTCAGAGGAACTTGTTATATATAGACTTAAAATAAATTAGTTCGAGACAAGGCCAAAGCCATTCAGCTCTACTTCTTTGTATAGCAAGTCATGTATTTATTATACAGAGTGACACATTAATACTTTGTTTGGGTGGAGAGCTTATTCTTAAACAAGAGCAGGCAATTCTGCTTCTTGGCCATATCCATCTGTTAAATGTCCTAATTAAAAAGGATGACATCCTGTGTAGCATGGGTTTCATCAGGGGCACGCACCACTCTGGATTATGGACTCTGCTACTTTCATTGATGGGTTAGTTGGAAGCTCTTCAGGGGAAGAGCAAGGATTGCCATGTTTTCAGCCCCTTGGCCTCTGCTAAAGCCCAATTTTCAGCAGAGGTTTCCTTTTGCTACCCTTCAAACCATAGGAGAACATCAGCAATTGTCTCCCATTAGCCTCCTTGGAGAAGTGGGAAATTAATTTTGCAGTCTTCCAGGAAATAAAGTCTTCTAGGAAATAAAAGGAGGTTTTAAGCTTACTACTCCTGATCTCTATGAATAACAGGTATGCAGCTTATCAAACCTGTAATTAATTCACAGTTGGAAGAGCCTTCAGGATAGAAACTTGACTGCAGGAGAAGCAATGCTAACAAAGTAAAGGAAAAGAAAACCTGTCCTGTTTTCTATCAGGGCAATTAATCTTGAAAATTTTCTTTGCCTGTGAGGAGATTGGCAAAGACAGCTGTTGCTTCATCCTGGAAAATGGCCCAAAAAAGGTCTGCATAGAAAGATCTTGCAGTGATTTCATTATAAGCAGTAAGTTTAGCAGCAGCTTTCTGGATTTTCCTTCATTCTGCTCTAAGATTCAGGTGTGCTGGCACATATTCATAGAAGGAAATGAGCAAGCCAGCAACTTGGCTTTCTGGCAGTTAGCAGTGAAATGCTTCTGGATGAGCTAAGACAATTGTTCAGTTGAGTGATCTCAGAGTAAGGCTGACACCTTCATTTTGGTGATATCCAACCTGTCAGCACATGTTTTCCTTGTCCAGCCAGTTTGTGAGCAGCAGAGTGTGGTGTCCGGTCAAGCCTGAGGAGGAATAAAACTTGGCCTCCCTTGGATAAACGCTAGGCTGCCCCTGATTGTTGTTACAGAGAACCTCTTTTATTAACAGCTCTCCTGGAGGAGTTTTTCTGATTCATTTTCCCTGTTCACCTTCCTCAGAAAGGTTATGTTAACACAAGCTTCTCCCTGCAGAGTCTTGCCTCTTTTAGGCCTTTCAATTAAGAATCTTCAGCAAATCTCAAATTTTTAAAGAGTTCGTATACAAGGATGCAATTCACCTTCCTTTTATGTATTGCTAGCTCTATTTTTGTTGCTGGGAAACTTGGGAAAGAGAAGAAAGGAAAGGAAGGAGGAGAGGAAAAAATAGTTGAAGAGGAAAGGAGAGTTGAAGAGGCTGCCAATGGCTAAATTTTTGCAATGGGTTAATTCTTGCTGAGACGGGGTGTTTGGCTTGTGTCAGGTGACTGGGCATGTGATTTGTCCTCTGCTTGATGGGTTTGCTGGTTCTAGATGTTTTTGCAGGCTGGATTAACTTCTGTGACTTGTTTTTTCAGGGTGAACATAAATGTGATTCAGACAATGTTAGACCTAATCAGGATTAGCTTCTTTGTTATTTTGCCTATGAGGATGACTGAGGTGACAGTTTACTGTTTGCTGGATAGGACAAAACACTGCACGGTAAATTTACACACAATTAAATCCAACTGCTTTTCCCAGCAATGCAGAAACTTGTCTTTTATTCCAGTCTGCAGTGTGCACATTCAGGCAGCATGCAGAAGAGATGAGATGTAATCTCGCATCTTTGCCCATGCAACAACATTCATGCTCCTGTGGAATATCTGGGTCTCAATATATGCACATTAATTGCATTGGATGGTTGGAAAAACATCCTGATATATTGATGATGTATTAAATAATTTGAAGACTCTTTTAAAATTAAATACTGACATTTCTGCATTCTATTCAGGACCTGGAGAATGGTCTTCTCTACAAAACAGTGTAAAAGGGCCTTAGCAATGTATCTCATTTTAACTGAACGAGCATTATTTGTCTAAGCTTTTTCATACTGCTGAACTATTGGGTTCTTTCATCACAATAATGCTTCTTAGATCACTGTGTTGTTTTATACCTTCTGAAGGAAATGCCAGAGCTTCATTTTCAGCACCTTCTACAATATTTCTCACTGTTTTCTATACGCTGAATGTGTCTGGTTGCAAATGTGTCCATCAGCATCTATTCAATGTATGAGAAACAGCTCTGGACTTGAAGGCTGCACTTCTGTCAGCACTTAGAAGACTGAGATGAGAACTGGACTCTCATTTGAAAAGATACGGTGGAGACATGCATGGCAGTTTAAAGCCCAAGTGGTTAGTTTCAGAAGTTTCTCACCCCAAATTGTCATTGGTTCAAACATTTTCGAAATCATGAAATAATAGGTAGTATTTACTGTACAAAATCCCAGAAAAAGGTATCTGTCCTCATACAAAAATAATCCCAGTGTATCGTGAGAAACAAAAGCGTTTTGACTGAGAGGATTTCACCTCTCTCTTTCTTGTATTGAATAAAGGTGAACTTCTGGGAGACAGAAAGGCGATAATGGAGAAAGAATTCAAATAGCTGTTTTGCCTCTCATCTGTAGAGCATGGAAATAAATCCCACTGCCAAACACTTGAAACTAACCCCCAAAATAAAAAAATGGAATCCGTTCTTCTCTGCATCTTCACTGCTGTTTTTCACACAGTTGGCAACAAGATGGTTGAAGTACAGACACATATCCAGTGTGACCAAGTTTCATTAATAATGCTATTACAATGGGCATTTTACTTACAAACACCAGTTTTCAGATTATAACTTCCATTTAAAGTTACATAAATGAAGGGTAATATCCTGAGCTGGTGAATAAAGAGGGGTTTTCTTTGTAGGTGGTTTTTGGCAAAGTTTAGCTCTCATTCTAGTGAGATTTTCTTTAGGCTTCTTGTATTATTCTGTGGGGAGCAACATTCATGCAGTCTTATCCTAGCAGGATATACTAATGCAAAGTACAGATCTCTATGGAGAATGAATACCGTTGCATGAGTTGGTCCCATTTTCAGGGACAAATATTTATGAAAAAATAATATATTACACCATTCAAAGTGAACCTGTAGATTCCCTTTGCAGCACTACTCACTGCAGTCGGTAGCAATTACTTAAGATTTGCCCCATAGATTTCACATGTTCTCTACCTAAATATTTGTTCTGTACTAACAGCAAAATATCCTACGGAATGTTGCTCATGACTGACATTTTGAACACTCTTGAAAGACAGGAAAAACAAAGCTGGGCATCTGATACATTCTGATCTTGAAAAGGTATTTAATACCCTGAAAATGTTACTGAAAAATGTATTTCTGTTGGTTTAAGTAATGACCCTGCTAGGTGGGCTGAAAGCAGAGGAGACGGAGAAGGAGTTACAAGTGGTTGTTAACAGTAGTGTGCTATGTGAAGCATGCTGAAGTTACCCTTAAAAGTCCAAACTGGGGATGAGGCTTGCTGCCAGAACTGGAGAGCTTTTCTTACGGCTGCCCTGTAGCTTAGTAGGGACTTACACATGAGGACTGCCATTTAATCAGTGCTAAATTTGTCTATTTGATGCTGAAGCTTACGGTTGTTTTAGTAACAAATGCAGACTGTATTAGCTTGTAGCCATGTTACACAGAGAGCCATGCAAGGTTTGAAAGCCATCTTTAAGCCTTCTCCTTCAAATCTAAACTCAAGCAGCCCTGTGCTAATAGAAGTGAAGCTGTGGTGGAAGTGAAAATGAGCTGCCCTAAGAAGTTTGCATGGTGTGTGAAACAGTGCACACTGCAACACAGCAGTGGGAGAGGAGACATGATTCTTAGCCAGCATTGTTTCTACATCCCACCTGTATGTTATGTTAGTTATTTCCTTCTCTCTTCCTTGCTATCTCTTAATAAGTAAATGGAAGGAAGCACAGTCAAGCCTGCACGCAGTAGGAAGTTTTGAAAAGGCTTGAATTATTTGCTCTGAGGTTTGCTACTGAAGGAGAGCTACTGGACAATTCCCTTCCTCTCAAAATGCCACTTTTCTGTGATTCCGTGGGAAATATGTGGTCTGTCCTACATGATACTTTTTATCCGGCAGGGCTGGCCCCAGCTGTGGCTGAAACCCTTGTTTCACCTCTGGGATTTAATCATTAGTGTGAAACTGCAGCCTCCTTGCATTTAAAAAAAAATCAAAATAAAATAAAACATAAACAGAGTGTGGTTTGCATTAAGCCTCATCAAAACCCAGAATTACTTCTAAATGAGTCATTGATATCCTTGTGAGACCAAACCTTTGAGGTAAATTTGTGGAATCTGAGTATTTCGTGAATTTCTGCTGCCTACTGCAACAAAGTCTTGAATACTGAGAGGATGGTGGAATGCTGACTTGTTTTCGCTAGGACCAAGCAGATCACTTTATTTTCACATCTAAGTAGGGCTTTTGTGAATTTTTTATCATAATTGTAGGTATTTGACTGTGTCAGTATGTCACATGACTTCCTGTAAGTCTTCTAAGTGCTGACTCTCCAGCATTTCCACTTTTGGAGAAAATGCACTTTACTTGGCTTGGTCTTGCATTTCTTTTTAGTCTAATGTGTGACCTTAGCATCCTATTAACATGTATAGATAGAATAGGAAATTCCCAATATTCTTTTTCATCATTAGTCTTAATTTTTCTCCTAGAAAACTGGAAAGTGATATGATGGATAGAGCGGATTGAAAAGTTAAGACAATTAAAAAGCGTAAGAAAATAAAGACTGGCAGAAAAATGTTTGGGTTTGGGCCCGAGGTACTCACAAATTTGAGTTACACTTGACTAATAGTTTCAACTAAATGAGTGCCGAGTTTTTGAAATTGTGTGAGTACAGCTTGTTCTCAGTAAAATGTAAATACTTTTCTTTCAAAATAACATTTCCATGTAAACACTGACCTAGCTCTAAGCAACAAACCCCAAAATACAATGATTTCAAGAAGGAGTTAAAAAATCTGGAAAATAAGCTAAATTGTGTGGTCTGAACAATATGCATTCAAAATTCCTTGTACAGGTTGGCTGGAACTGGAGGTAGCTTCAGTAACTTACTTAAGCCTATTTCCAGTTTTTATTTTCAGTAGTTTCCAAAGGTGAAAATTCCTCACACAATCATTCTGAAGATTTGGCACCCTTATTTCATTGGGAAAAACACCCAAATAAACAAACAAACCCCCCCCCCAAAGTACACAATGACTGACAGAGGGACCATCCAGGGAAAATCTTTACAGAGGTGAGAGTGAAAAAGAGAGAGGGAGAGAAAATACACGGCCTCCATGTGAAACCACATCACCCACATTTTAACTGGGAGATTTTAAAGGTTGCCTGATACTCCCATTCTAACTTCTCTGCAGGAGTGTCTTCTCCTCTCTCTTGCCACAGCATTATTGGTGACACTGGGTTCTTCGGGGGTAATGCACGTGCTGTGCTGCTTTTTGGAGCTGTTTTCAAGTTAAACAAAGCATCTCCCCTGCCATAAATGCTTGATCCCTCAGTAGCTTTCCTCAAACAGAAACTCCCAGGCGTCTCCTTCCAGGAGCGCCCTGCAGGACCGGGAAACACTTGCCTTATAAACAAACATGCCTCAGGGAGGCTTGCAAAAATAGCATACGCCGAGGCAGGGTAAATAGTTTACATCTCCTTCAGCCTCTGGGTTGTGTCACAGAGCTGCTGGTTGAAAGGAGAAAATCTACTGCGGCCTGAAACATACATCTTTAGAACAAGAGGATGGAGAAGTTGTGCTTTAGATAGCTTTTTTTTGTGGAGAAAAAATATCTTAACCAGCATCCTGCAGACCACAGCCGGCAAAAGAACATCACTGTGTCTGGTTTTGGCAAGAGGCATCAAAACAGTACACAGAGTTGAAGTGTTTCAGTTTTCTTTGTAAGGCACATGCAGGAAAATATTTGCTTTTAATTCGTGACTTTAATGAACACAAAGTGCAAAAAATGAAATGTATGCAAGCCATGGGAGTACAGTGTGTAACCTCTCCTTTACTGCCTAAATGTAAACTGTCTGCCCATAGGCAAAGAAGAGCCAAAGATGCTTTAGAAATGTTTAGATACTTTGAAAGGATGGGTCCAGCAAATGATTCTTTATCATTGTGTCTGTATTATGTGGGAGGAAATGTTGGTGACTGGGTTTTGATGGCTTAAATGGGAGGAGAGGACACCTGCCCAAGTTCCACCAGCCGCCAGTTTTCCTTTCTTTACAGCTTTAAATCGGATTATTTAGGTTTCAATTTTCATCATTTGTTTTTCTTTAACAATAATCTCTACACCTTAGGGAACTCCCAGCACATGTGATTTGGGAATAGAAAATGAAGAGGTCCCCCAACAAAATTAGGGGTGGGGAAACACCTGCACATCCCTGCTGGCAGAGGAATTTTGACAAGGGTGTTTCTTTTGGCAAGAACTGCTCCCTAGCTGGTGTTCCTGTGGAAGTGGAGTCCTTTGCTGATACCCTAATTGCTGCAGGGTGGGTTGAGAAGTTCATAAGCAGGGCTAATAGCTTGAGCACATTGTCCTCCATCTCTTCTCCTTGGATGAACCCCTGGACACCTTTTGTTGAGACGAAGCTGAGTGTGAGCCTGTTAAAATCTTATGACTGGCTTTATTGAGGAAAGGTTGGGTCAGACAGCCCTGTGATGTTATCTGGAGGATTTTGGTGATGGTCTGCTGAGGAAAGTGGGAAGGAGTATTGACATGACATTCTCCTAGAAAAGGGTGGAAGTGACAGAAAGGAGACACTGGTAGGATGATCTGTGTCTGCTGTAGGGCAAATAAAACAACAAATATTGACATACAGGAAAACTTTGAAATTCTTCAGGGGATGGGGAAAACATATTTCTAAGGGAAATTTTCTAGTGCCTCTGTTCTTTAAGAGATTCTTCCCCATTCCCCCCACATCTCTAAGATGTGTGTTTTTTGACTATTTTTCAATGGGGTGCTTCCCACCCCCTCCTTTTTCACATATTTTAGTTTGAAAGCTCTCTAAAAGAAGTGCTCAGAAAAAAAAAATTAGAATCTGTTTTACTGAACTTTTTTGAACTTCTGTAAGTAATACAACGTACCAATGGACTAACATGGTTATGCTGGTTTCTTGTAAGCATGTTTGAAAAGCATGGGGTTTTTCACCTTTTATTTGGCAGTACTTTGAACTATTCGAATACAATGATCTATATAAAGTACATCTGTTGCTTGCTGGAAGTGTGCTGAGCCTCATTTTGCCATGATTGTTATGGGCACAAACTGGATTTACCTTTGGCAGAAGCAAATACTCCTGAGAGTGCTAAGAAGGAGATACTTCGCAGGGAAAGGAAAAAGTGGTCTTAAAACACTTGATTAATGTTATTGCTGAATCTGAAACCATTTTATACTAGTGAAGGGAACCAGAAATATGATGCTAGAATACTGTTGTTCCTAATCATCTCTTTCTGAATGGGTGTGAGGTTTTTAAGTCACAGGTTTTGACTCCTTCCCAAGGTTCCCTAGTATTTCGTGGGTTACAGAACAATGAATGTGAAATCCAAAAGGGACCCTGTAAATCTGTTACAGTGCATGCTGGTCTTTATTTCACCTTAATTTTTAACATCATAACTCTATTTTAAGTGGGAACTAAGATATAGGCAAGAAACAGGGAAATAACTTCACTACATAAATTTTTTAATTGACTTTCTCTAACTGACAAAGAAAGGAAGAGAAATTCTCTGCAGGTGACATCTTGCTTTGAAATGCTAAACCCATTGCAGGTGATGGCAAAACTAAAAATACTTGCAGTAAAGTGTAGGATTTCATTTTATAACTTTAGGATTTTTAAAGGGGTGAAAATGTTAGATTGTGCCCTGTACTAAAGCTGTACAAATAGTTTGCAGAAACCACTGTTTCTGTCCTGAAACACAGAGAGCTTTGGATTTGAGTCTGCTCAGTTTGGTAGCTCACATTGATAGTGCTATTGAGAATAAGACCAAAATAGGGTTGTTTCTATCCTGAGTATGTCACCTACTGAAACTGCAGCCAGCAGGATGTAGAATAAATTACAAAGTTCTAATTCTGTTGGTTTTGTATTTAACTCTTCCTCTTTTTCTCTTTTCTTTAGATGTAGCTTGTTAGGTTTGTTGATTTATTACAATGATTTTCATAAAAGAAATTGTGTTGCTGAGTAAGAAAAATATGTAGTACAAGAAAATGTTTTTCTTTTTTTCTCTCAGAGTGTATTTTAGACTTTTCTGAACATAAATTTTTTAACCTTATTCTTTCAAGTAGCTATTAGAAGGTTTGTTCTTGCTTGTTTTCAGGTTAGTTGGCTAACATTTAGTGGAGAAGCAGAGTTTAGCCTACCAACACTTCCTCCATTTTTAGGCTTGATCTGAGCTTCATGTTTTTCTCATGTATGGAGTCAAGGTTTTAAACTCCAGTCCTAAGCCAACTTCCAAGACAAAGATAGCAGGGAGTACCCATGACACTTCCTCCCCAGTAACACTCCCTCTGACTTCTCTTGGTGCAGCCCAGCCGCTGGAGTGCGTGCCTTGTGGCTCTGCTCCTGAACAGGCTCCTGCAGTCGTGTCTCACTGTCAATTTGGCAAACATTAGTCATAGTTGCAGCTGAATTTCCGATTGGTATTCCCGGGTTTGTGCCATGTGTGTTCTGTATCACTTCTGTGGGTGGACAGAGTAGGTGTTGCCAGTGTGGGGACCTGCACTGTTCTAAAGAAATGCTTTTTGGGTAAGATTAGTTACCTGTGGTGTATTTTATAAAAGAAAATTACTAAATCTGACATATTTTCTGATGCCACACGTATTTAAGTATTTACATTGATTTTCTGCTGAATGTATTACTAAATCTTTGAAATGTGTTTCCCTGAGCATGGTGGTAACTGAGGGAGAAAAATGTGAATTCTATGTTGGAGTGAATCAACTGCGCTTTTTGGAAGGGATTTTGTACTGTCTGGATGCACAGATAAATCTGGTTCTTTAACTCACAGAGATTGAACTTCTGTCTACCAGCTTCAGTCCGAGGGGAAGCTACTATGAAAAGGAAAGCAGTGTAGAAATATAAAATATTACATGTAGAGAACTCTGAATGTCTATAATAATCACATTCATCTTTAAAAATGGGTTTTACCCTTTTCCTTCTGCATCTGACTAGAACTCAGTGATAATTGTTGTTTTATCTGGTATGGTCTCCACCCAGGAAGGGACTGCAGCAAATCATTCCTCTATTGAAAAGTTGTATAAGGACTTAATTTAGCAGTGGTGCATTAAAAGAACAGCAATAAGAAATACAAGCTGAGAGGGAGTAATTTCAGATAACTTTATGGGTAAATAATAATTCCTGTGCTTATTTACACAATATCCAAATACTTCTCCTTATTCCTTAGTTAATGTTGATCATACCAACACTCAGGATGTGTAGCATGGAAACAACCTCTTATTTGTCAGACTTGACCACCAACATATTCTTTAAGAATTCTGCTATTTTATGGAAGAAAGCTGACTTTTTAGATTCTTTTACCCTATATTTAGCATCTATTTCCTTTCATATTCTGATGGAAAATGTAGCACAATTCATGCATTTAGGTATGTTAACAGTATTTGTAGTGAGTTACAGTGCATTACACTAATGAAGAAGTTTCATTTTACATCTTTACCTAGCTGTAAAATAGACTATTTTATACAAATGAAAAGTTGAAAGCTTGGGAAAATATTTTTCTTTCTCTCTGAAACTACACAGCATCTCAGCTTGAAACACATATTTGCTGTAGGCCCCTTGTTCTTATGCCTTGGAGTATTCTTAGAGATTGACTGGAGCTGAAAGAAATGAAACTTAGCTGCATGACAATTTTCGTCTCTTTTAAATAGATTAAAAGAAGAAAAGGAAAAGAAAAAATTAATTTCAATATTTTAAATTCATAGTAGAGAGCATAGTTATCTTATTTTAAGTGAAGTCTTTGAAAGACCCACAGTGTTGTATTCTGTTGGCATTAGTTTAAACTTCTTTTTGATTTTTTTCTGAAGTCAGGGTCTCTAATTAAATTTTAATGAGTTAACTGAAAAAAGAAATAAATATATTTTTTTAAAAAGGAGAAAAATTAAGTCTTTAAAACACTGTGGAGGAATTACATTGAGGGAAAATGAGATAGAGGAGTGATTTGAAAAACAGAATAATAAAATATGGGAAACATTGTTTTATTAATAATTAGTCATTATTTTGTGACTGTGTGCCTTATTTTTTAATCAAATATGTGTGAACATAATGTCACACCATGGCCTTCTGTTCATTGTGCACATGAGAAAAATGGTTATGAGGACCACAGCTTTCATACTTACATGTCTTATATTGACATTATCTTATTGAATAGTAGCACTATTTTCAATTTTCTAATGACTTCATTTCCACAGTGATTTGTTCAGCGGAACTAAGTCTGTGTTTTCTCAGTTTAGAGCCCTAACAGGTCAATTATTTAATGATATATGTTGCATTTAGATAGAATATGTATCTTATATACATAATGTATAAACAGTATGTTTGCTTGTTTATATTTCTTTTGAAATATCTAAGCTAGATGGAATTAAATGGGCAGAAAGACTATGGATGCATGGCTTGCCTTCCCCCCCATGCTTCTGCCTGCATTTTCTTTTCCCGGTGTCCATATTTCTGGCAATCTCTCGTGGGTGTTTTTACTTTGAAGAGCAGGCAAAAGAATCACTGGACAGTACAGCACTGTTTGGTCTGCTTTTTTCCTCTGAACTAGCAACTCACAGTACAACTGGTTTTATCATTTCAGGGTTGTTATTAGAGAGTGTGGTTAGGATAGGCAGAAACCCTCTGGCTGCATTTCTGTTTTGTATTGTGTTATCCTCTGCTGTATTTCAAGTCTCAGGCCATTCAGGATAATCTGGATGGAGCTAGGGAAGAAGGAATGTCTGCAGATGGCATTCTTCTGTCATTCGTGTAATAAAAATTCTCATCTGCAAAACAGAAATGGTTTTAAAAGAACCTAGTTATTCACATCAGTGACTTGCAGATGGGCAAGATGCATTGTGGAGCATCTAGGATGAGGTGCCGCAGGTATTCATCACTTTGGGAAGAGGACCCACTTTTGGTTTCAGCATGTCATAACCTCACTCTTAGGTTTTATTACTTCACAGGGTGCTTGAATGCAGACTAGCTCTTACTGGCTCCACAGTTAAGCTATGTGATTTGTGAGACATTTGAATTTTTTAATTATTGTAGTGGCAAAGGCTGTTCATGTTAACAGCGTTGATGTGACGCTGCTGAAGGCAAAAAGATTTTTCTAGGGAAGGGTAAAAGGCTGTTAAAAGAGGGTGAAGAATTGCAGGTTCTGAAGAACACCTGCTTTAGGAATAGTCCTCTTAATTCACTTGGGCTTGCCTGATTGCTAGGAGGAGTCACTCATAGAAATCTATCAAATCCTGTTGGGAGAGTGATCTCCATTTTTATTGGAGCAGACACTCTCTCCCTCTCTCTCTCTCTTAATCCATGTCATAGTCTTTAGGACATTACTACCATATGATGAAACTGAATATTTTTATTGAGAGTATTGTGTAGTGCCAGTGGACCTGAGTAGGAGAAATGATACTGGAGGGAACATAAAAGGAGTTTCTTTTCTCTTTAGATGGGCGTAGGAGAGTTCAATATTACCAGAAAAACAGCTTTGAACAATGCTGATAAAGAAAGGGCTTAATGAGGCTGGGGCTGTATGCGGAAAATTAGTCCGTATTAGGGTATTATTCCTTCAGGGAGCGTTTATAATGCCGGCAGGAATGCGGGAAGAGGGGGTGGATCAGATTCCGGCACAACCTTGCAAGCTTTCAGCTGCCGATGCCTGGTGCACCTGCATGTTCCCCTGTCTGACCTCAGAGCTGGCTCGAAAATCTCTGGCATCTAGAAGTGCGAAGAAAGATCAGGTTTTTAAGTTTTTGTGTGTGGGGGAAATAAAAAATAACCCATCTTTTTTAATCTTAGAATACCTTTTATTTTACATCTTTTTAAAGGATACTAGAAACTATTTTGTGGGGATGCTTTTTAGTGGTTTGAGGTTTTTGGGGTTTTTTTTATTTTTTTAAGCTAGTATCTTAAAGATCTCATAGTGATATGTCCAAATAGATGAATAATATTCAGTTTAAAAATCTGGTTAGTTGGCAAGACTCGAGAAATTAATTTGATACTCTTTTGCTTATCTCAGGAAGAATGTTCTCCTTTAGCAAGTGCAGATTCGAACATGACAGCTTAGGCATTTATCTCATTTGTGGAGGTCTGGAATAGCATCTCATTTTCAAATTGTTGCGATATGGAGATAAAATGTAAATACTGCTGCATGAAAATTGCCACTTCATAACCTTGTGCATCATCACTGGTAGCTGTGGTAGGAACTTGCAAATTGTAAGTGCATGTAATTTAAATTGCTTGGATTTAACTGTTTTGTAATTATACTTTGATTTGTATTTTTTTATCAGACATGGTGGGGTGGTTAAGCTGTGCTGCTTGTGAACTTGCATGTGAGTAATTTTGTGGTATAAAGTTGTGCTTATTAAATGCACAGATTTTCTCTTTTGGAGTTTAAAAGTTGTTCGATTTGGCATCTGTAGCTTATTTCTTGCAGTCTACTTAATTGAATAACTTCTCTGTTTATCTTAAAATGCAGATAAATGGCTTTCAGCGCAGTGTTTATAGCTTAATAGTTCCTGAAATGAGAGTCAACATTATCTCCTAGACTCTACTAGTCATAACTAATGATCCCTCTGCTTACACTGTTGAGCAAGCCAGGAGACACTGAACTCTGCAGAGAGCAAGGGCCCTGTGCAGTGGGAGGATAGTTTGTATGTGATGGCGCCTGCTAGACAAGGCTTTCGTGGCTCAGTAGTGTTAATTGGGAACCAAAACTTGTCCTTGGCCACCTCTAACCTCCAACCTCCTCTTACTGAGCTGTTCTAGGAATAAGGATACAAACCTGAGGGGGTGTTGACAGCAAACAGTATTCTCTCTTCCCTCATCATTTAAGGTGAATAATATCAGATTACTCTTACATTTGCTTCAGTTTTGCCCATCAGAGCACATTTTGCAACACAAAGTCTTTGCCGAAATTTGGTATATTTTAATGTTCCAAATATCACTGGCAGGCAGCCTAACAAAGGCATTGTGTTGAGGCCTGGAAGAGGATGAGAAAATAATTAGGCAGCTGGCAATTACTGTATTTTGTTCTAAGCCTTTTTATATGACATTTAAAGTAGTTAATGAAAGAAAGATGGGTTTTTTTATATTTTCCTGACCTTTGGCTTAGTTGTGAATGGAGAGTGGTAGGCTTTCCTTTGTAATAGGTGTAAGTGCATGCTCTGGGAAGAGAGAAGGAAAAGAAAGAAAAATGAAGCAGATTTATCACTCATCACTAATGCTCTGTTGTTATTACCTTGGGAACAAAAGTTCCTTGCTGATCCATCAAATTTAAATAATACGGGGAATAGCAATGTCTCACAGTGTTAAGGGTTAATATTCTTCTGCATTCTGTCAGCTTGTCAATATGACCTTTACCTGAGTGTTTTGACTTGCAAGAAGAGTCTTTATCAGAAATCGCAGATGTAGGTGTTGGGAGGCAGATATCACCCCTGAAGGGTGCTGAAGAATTTCAGCCACCACAGTGTTCTGGTTCCAAACAGGCAGTCTAGCTGGAAGCTTTTGCTGGGTTTAGGTGAAGTTCAGCTAGCGATATACAAAACAGTCTAGGTCCCTAATTCCTATGTCTCCACAGCCATCTAGTCCACTGTTTTGAGAGCTAATTAAATGTAAACATTTAGGGGTGTGACTGGTTGTAAAAAGAACTGTATATGAAAGCTGTCCCTACTTAAAGACTCTTGTTTATGCTCCATCTTCCATGTTTTTCATTGTTTTTCTGAGTTTTCACGTTATCTTAGAAGTAGGTTTTGAGCTTTGTGTTGGCAGAACAGCAGGCTGGAACAGAGCACAGTCTGGGTAACACCACAGGCACTGCAAAGGCCACAGTGTGCAAAGAAAGCGAGTTCAAAACAGTACGTACAACTCTGAAGATGATTTTGTTGGACATTGCCATGAATGAGCTCCAGGAGACACAAGGCAGGATGCCCTCAGAGAATTAAAGAGAGGGATGTGATTGCTGCCAGGAGCACCAAGCAGTTTCTAGGAGGACCATGATTCAACATTGTGGTGGCAGAAATTTAGGCACCATCTATCTTTTTCACTTGGTACATGTGGTTGATGGAGTTACAGGTAATTCTCTAAACTAGAGATGAATCAGGAACAGACCAGAGTGTGGAGGAGGAAAAATTGTGTCGTTGCCTGTGCTAGTCTCAAATGGCTTTGAAAATGCATGTGTAAGGCACCAAAAAAGGAATCAAGTATTTGGAAAAAAAACACATGCAGATTTTTTGAAAGAGGAAATTGGAGGCAGCTTTTTTATTTTGATGTTATATTGTATAAAGTCTTGTTTCTTACTTTTTACTCTGTGATCTAATCAAATATCTAGATATCCTACTTGTTTCAGTCAGCATCTTGAAGAGTTAGCTCTTTTGTAAGAAACCAGTTGAAAGTTCATATAGTTCCGGATTAGTTATGAGCATTTTCTCATAGGAATAAAGCTCCTATTTCTTTGGAAATAATCCCATTGGTAAACAGCAGCTGCAATCAACCTTCCACCAAGAAATTTGATACATAGTTCTGATTATGCAGATATCTCTTTTTTTCATCACCAGTTTCCAAATGTGGAATTAGATTAGGGAATGATGGAGCAGAAACTGAAGTATCATTTGTGGAGAAGAGCATTTCAGTGCAAATGCTGTGAGTGTGTTGTGACTGCAGTGTCTGATGTTTACAGCTTAATATCAGAAAGAAACATTAGTAACAGCACCTGTTGGTCATCAGTAATGCTCTCCTACATATGTACATATTATACATGTTATACATGTTATACACATATATACTCCATTACATGCTACCACAGAAATTATAGATGTTATATGAAGGACGTGTGGTATATTATGACCATATTATCTGTAATAAATCCTGATTACCAGATTAAGTTAACTAAATTATTTCAGGTATCTGAAATAGTAATCTAATCTGTGTGGTGTTGTTTTTAAAAAATATTGGTTTGTTTTATATAAATACATGTGGATCATAATTACAGGGAATTTTTAACAGTGGTTAGTCAAGGTGCACAGCAAATATCAGACTCATAAAATGCTCTCAGTTGTTATGTACTCTACCTTGAAATGAAATTCTTGCCATTGTTCCATGATGGGATGAAATGTTGATTCTGTTTGATGCAGTTTGTTAAGTTTCCAAGTTTCCTGTCCTTTTTTTTTTTTTTNCTCTTTGCTGGTTCTTTCTCTGGAAAAAAAAATCCCAAATTGCTGGTTGCGTGTCATTTCTTTTCATAGTCTGTTCTCACTTGGCTTTTTTTTTTTGTGCCATAAGAAGCCTAAAACCCCATCAAAACCTTCTTGTGATTGCTCTCATTGGAAAATATGTATTGAATTGGGTAAATGAGGGCCAGGCCACTGTGGTGTATCCTGTGTCACAAGTAGTCACACTTTAAAGGGAGGCGAGGAGCAGAAGGCTCCAGCTTCAGTGTGCGTTTTATATACTGACCTTGGAAGGCGTTGCCAGCCATCTGGAAAGAGTTAGAAATTCTGCATTGCTCAGGATCTTTGTTTTATTTGTAATTCCAGGATTTTCTTTTTCTTTCACCTTTTTACTGTCACATCCTATGTAGCCTGAATACCCCTTTGCGCCTGGCTGAAATAATAATTGTTTGCCAGCTTACAATCAAAGCGAGCACAGAGGGAAACAGCTGAGCTGTATTAAGCAGAGGCAGTCTGGGCTACATTTCTTTGCTGCTGAATAACACGCCACAGGTGCAGGATTAGCCTGGCCTACGGTGCTGTGTTTGCTTAGCAGAGCCACCCTCTGCCTCCTCACATGACTCTCATCCTCGGGGAATCTGGCAGCGATGTAGCGAGCGCGCGGAAACTCCGTGTAAGTGGAAGTCTTCAGCTTTTCAGCTCACAAAGCACTTGTGCTTCCCCCCTGCCCTCGTCTTTCCCTTTTTCTTATTTTTTTCTTTCTTCTGTTTTCTTTTTAGCTTCTTTTTTTTAAGCCTGGTTTCAGCAGAACAGTCAAGAGATGGGGGAAAGAAAAGTAAAACAGTGAAGCTCAGTGGGTTCTTCAGAAAGGTCAGAGAGGAGCTGAAGGAAAAGCGGTGTTGCTGGTGTGCTGGTGGCGACATGTGGGGCAGCAGGGAGCCAGCTGCTTGTGGTGCCCAGAGTCTTGTGTTTGCGACTTTGGTTCCTGCAGGGACACGCACACACACTCTCTGGAGATCTCCTATTCATTCACTTGGACTGGGGCTCCGTTTGTTCGGTGTCAGGAGGCCGATGCAAACCTTTAGGTGCACTTTGGTTTAGATTTAAGGAGAAAGGTGGTAGATTTACAGAGAAAACACTGCAGGTGAAACAAAAGATTTCCTGTTTTCCTTTTTGGTGTGGATTGAGGAAGAGATTTTTAGAAAAACTAGTACTTGGAAATCAGCCTGATCTTAAAATGATATTTCACTTTCTCTCCATTATATTAACCTTTGGAATTGAAGTTAATTTATAAATACGCATTTTGGCAGTAATAGGCTAATTTTGGTGCCAGGTTTGCATTGTGGGCATGAATTTCAGTGCTGGGGCTGGTTTTAGTTTTATGATAGTCGCACTTTTGTCTAACTTTGGTGATATATAGTGCTTGTGTATGTCAGTAATACTTATTAAAATGCTGTATCTGTTCTATACATTTCAAGTACCAGTTAATTGGAAAAATAGCCAAATAGTAAAAACAAATGTGCTTTTTCTCCTACTCATTGCTGTTCATATCTGGCTGGATACTGAAAAAAAAAGAAGTTTTATATTTGATGAGAATTGTAGAGAAATCTATGGAGAACGAAAGAAAGGTGATCGTGCATCTCTTGAAAACTTCTGGTCGAGGAAAAGAGCACATGGGATGTGAGTTCGCCAAGGGTGTTTGCAGTGCACATTTCTTAGGTTTTGAGGTTTTGTGTGTGAAGATACATCTGTATGACATTGGGAGAAAAGCAAAGCAGGCAAACATGGCTGAGGGCTGGTTCCTCCTCTTGGCAGAGGCCAGAGTGGGTGGGCGAGTGTGGAAGGCTGTTGGTGGGCACTGGTTGATGGGCTGGTGGCAGTGTCACTGGCATGGGTGGCACACACTCCCTTCCTGCCCAGACATGAGCTCTGGAGCATTCAGAGAGGGAAATGCTTTTAGGCTGCTCAAACACTTCTGGAAATCTGTAGTGCTTATGTCTGCAGTGAAAATTCATTATTGTTGTTCCATGCGTGCAATTAATTTTGATTTGCAGCAGAGATAATTTCCTCCCCCTGTAAATGGATTTGTTTGTTTTCTGTCAAAGGGGGTGAGTCAATGACACTTTCTGTTGCACTGGGCCGTGTTTGCAGAAGATAAGGTTTGTGCCTCAGCCCTCGTTCATGAACACAAAGATCTTCTTCATCGCTTACGATTTCCACACATGCAGCTCAAATGCCTGCACAGCGTGTGTGGTGAGGCCAACAGTAGCAGCAGTCAGTTCAATGCAGTCCCTGCCTTGGCAGATTAACGGGGCAGGAATTTATACTGTCACTTGCTCAGTTGCTTGAAACTCTGCTTGGCCGGGTGACCTGTCAGGGTGGCGTTTGCCTCCAGGCAGAAAAATTCTTGGAGGTTCTTTTGCACTTCATTCAGCAACAGTTAGTTGCTGAGAGTGTGGTAAACACACGGGATTTAGGGAAGCAGATGGCATTAATCCATGAAAAATTATCAAAATACTAGTTATTTTTTAGACACCAAATAATCTGTAATTCTGGAAGATAGACAGGCACTTGAGGAAAAGTTGGAAGGGGAATTGGTAGGAAGCATCATCATCCCCATGATTTGGGAAGCATGATAAATTAATCAATAAACTAAGTTTAAGGGAAGTTATATATACAGCCGCAGTATTTGAAAAAAAAAACAAACAAAAAAACATTAAAAATATACCATGCTTATACCACAACAGCTTTATGACAGTTCTGGTTTTGTGAATATCTACACTGTTTATTTTATTCTTACAAGAAGAGAAAAAGGGAATGACACCAATGTAGCAGAAATTAGAAAGTAGTTGGTAATTTATGAAGTAGGTTGCTCTTCAGGCTGAGCTGGGGTTATGTCACAGTTACTACTGAACAGACAAACCCAGTCAGTCAGAAGGGCACTGGCACCTCTGAATAGTGTTGGCACTGGTTTCTGCAAGCATGGCATGTGCACATGCTAATTATGTTTTAATATCCAGGTGCAGTCTTTGATCTTGAGGTGAGAATAGCTAGATGGTATTTTTATCTTCCAGGCACTATTTTTGTCTCAACCACATGGTGTTCTTGTGTTCCTTCTCTTTCAGAAAGGCGACAGGAGTGACAGTGATTTATTAAACATATCTAAGAGAGCCATGAGGTCAAAGCTCTCTTGCTGTTTCTTTTGAATTCCATTGTTTGAATTCCTCAATCTCAGTATCATCTGAAATGATAGTAAGTAAAAATCTGCAGCTTGCCTGGTGCAATCTTTGCTGCTTTCCTAAAGATCAGATAGAAAAGCATGGATTAGTAGCAATGGTATCACGTTGCATTACTTCTCATCTGTGTATTCTTTCCCCTGTTGCTGCTGTTCAGTAGAGTTTTCAAGATCACTTGTAGTGATATTTGCATAATCTCCTGATGATCACATTTGGTGTTTGCTGCTTGGAACTCCAAGTATATGTGGTGATTTTCAGCTTAGAAACAGAAATAACTACTGTAGGATGTTAACAATAATCTTCCCATTATTTTTAATTTTTTTTAATGTAAAGTGTGGCACAGACTGCTGTTTGCTAATATCCAAATTGCCTTTTTGACATATTTGTGCCCTAATTTCTATCCCGTTTTGAGCATAATTTAACCTTCGTGAATCTATGTTGACTACTCCTGATCACTTTTTTGTCATTCATGTTGACAGAGATGGCCTCCAGAATGAGGTGCTCCATCATTCTCCTTTCACAGGATATTCTGACTTGGAAGGGATCCTCAAGGATCATCAAATCCAGCTCTTGAGTGAATGGCCCATGTGGGACCAAACCCAAATGAGCTGACCTCAGGCATTAAAGTGAGGCTGACTGGCCAGCAGGTCTCTGGCTCCTCCCTCCTGCCCTGTTTGAAAACTCGGGTGACTTCTGCTTTCTTCCAGCTCTCATGCACTTCTGTGAATTGCCACAACCTTTCAAAGATGATCATGAGTAGACTCATTCTGCTGTGTGTCAGCTCTCTCACCACTCATTGATGCATCCTGTTGGGGCCTATGGACTTGTGGGTATCAAATTTGTCTAGGTGTTCTCTAACCCAGTCTTCCTTGACAAAGGGAATACCTTCCTTAAAGCATTCCTTCTGGGTCAGAGATTCCTGAGGGATGGTGTTGACACTGAAGACAGATGCAAAGGTGGCCTTCAATATCTCTGTTTTCTCTGTGTCCGGAAGAATCAGTCATTCTCACATTGGACTTTGGATCTCACCTTAGTGTTTATGAAGTATTTGTGTTTATTTGTTCCAGATTGATAGCTCCAACACATTTACCTTTGTTGTGTAAAATACAGCTCATAAAAACAGATTAAAAATAAAGAAATTGTGGTGGTACCTTAATAAGATTTATGTGAACTACCTGCTCATTCATCTTTGCAAGTATTAAAGACTAAATTACATTTTAAAACCTTTAATTTTGTCATGGAGCATTTACACATTGAACCAAAGGATTGTAGAATTAGGCAAGATGTTTGACACAGCTGCGGAATATTTATTAATGGGGAACTACAGTGGATAAGAATAGACTTTACTGAGTCCAACCTGACAAGATAAAACACTTTGCATGCACTTATCTTTTAAAGTTGTCTTTTTTTCTACTTTTTAACATTGTGTTGGTACATTGTCTCATGCTATGAAAAATGTGCCAACCGATTCCCATTTTCTTCCAAATGAAAACTGTGTCAAAGATTAACTCTGGGCATCAGAAATGAGAGGAAAACAGACAGCGGATTTCATGTGCGTTTTCCATGGGCTGTATTACCAAAGAAGCTTTTGTGTTTGTGAGCTGTGAGTAGTATGGATTTGGTATTAGTTTTGAGGATCTTTTCTCAGTGGCTTTGTCACTGCTTGTGACATTACATGCTAAACTTTTTAGCTAATAATTCTGAAAAAGAAAGCCATTGTTTAAAGTGGTGCCGGATGCTTGTAGCTATTGGCACTCAGTGGCAATTCTATGGATATGGGCAGGAACAGTTTTTAAGAAAACTGCCTTGACATGTTATTTAAAAGTACATTTTATTTTAAACCTTATTTGCATTATGAATGGAAACAATACCACCCTAAATTTTGAAATACACAGATGAGAGGGAGAAACTTGTCGGTTCTCTGTATTTTGTTGTACAGGAAATCCAGCATACGTGGTAAATGTAGGGCAAATCATACATCAACCCTACAATGTTACATTTTTTTGTAGTATGTCAGTTTATTACAGTGGATATATAGCAAGGCACAATTATTTTCAAACACAGATTGATACCAATCTCAGTTTGGGCTCACTAGTGCAATATAATCACACACTAAAAAGCAAAGCATGCTGTTTTCATTTTTTCTGGTGTATTAATGCCAAATTTTGTTTACTGTAGTTTTGGATCAGAAATATGAAGGTCTCAGCATCTGATATTTCCTTGAGTTTTATGGTAGCCTTGAATATCCAGCAAAGGGAAACTGTCGTGATCCACTTTTCCTTTTCTGTTACATAATTATCACCAATAAAAAAGTGTTTTACTGTTACCTCTTGACTATTTTACACAGTAGATCAGGCTGAGTTAAGAGGTGTAATTTATTTCAAGTCTTTTAACTGTGCTGTGTTTTCATTGCTGACTGTTTGCCAAAAAATATCCCATGGAAGTTCTTTTATCTGCTAACTGTAAAGTGCAGCGAGTTAGCAGTTACTTATTTCCCTTTTCTCCTAAAACAATCATGTTGTATGATGGTATAACCCTGGCCTGGTGGGAAGTCATCAGGCTCTGGTTTATGATATGGCATAGGAAACTAGCAGGGTGTTGCAAGTTAGTTTTGTATTTTAATAAAAGTCTGTTTGAGAAAAAGTACACTATGAAGATTAGTGCAGGACATAGATGAAGTCATCTTGTGGTTTAAAATTTCCATCTTAAATATTTTATCAAGTTGACTGATTTTCTTCTCAGGTTTGCATGGCTTTGATTTGTTTTCAATTACTGTTCAGACACTTGTGTATTAATATCCTTAATTTCCAGTCCAAAGGAGCAGTTGAAACAGTTATTCCATGATGTGCAGAGCTTCTCAGGTGTGTGCCTTCTCTGAAGCAGTAAGCCTTGCTCCCAGTCAGAGGGTGCTGTGGCCAGATGTTGTTATTAGACTGGGAAAACATGAATGGATGGTATTGAGCCAATCTGAGGCTTTAAATATGCTGTGTAGAAAGAGAAGTAAGTGCAAAACTCTGATTATTATTAATTTTTTTTGTCCTTTGCATCTGTTTGGGGAAGGAGTAAGTCTGATTTTTCCTCCTTACAAACCCCTGCAAGGTCATGAGAGATTTGCTTTTTTCACTGTGTAGACAGCACATAAATCTCACAGCTGTGGCACAGAAATCAATCTGTTAAGATAACTATTGCTAATTCTTCATCCTCCAGGAACAGGATGGCTTAAAATTCAAACTACAGAATACAGAGGGACAGAATAAAGAGCTTTTCACCTCCTACATTACCAGACTTGTTGAATCGGAGCAGTGCCCAAAAGTCATTACTATCCAATGGCTATGGGCCAGTGTGAAATGAGTTACTGGGCTTTATCCAGATTCTAGTGGAGAAATTTCTGTCCAAATCACATAACTATGGCTACAGTTGGCAGGGGCTGCAGTACTTACTGGCAGCCATGGCAGAGAGTTTGAGGACTGAATGTACACCGAGAGACTGGCTCTCTAGATCAGGGGTTTTTTCTGCACCTACAGGAGCCAATGTAAAGCTTAAATAGGTGATTTTCCTTTTGTGTGCGAGGTGCCACTGCCTGCAGACCCGTCAAACCAACAAACAGAAACATTGTTTAAAACCAAGTTAGAATTCATCTGCATAGTTCCTTCATTGTCACTGTGGAGTGGGGGTCTATGATCACTTCTCACACATTTAAAAAATTACAGCAGAACTCCCTGAAATGCCATGAAAGGGTTTGCAACATAACAAAGTATTTTGCTGCAAACCTTAGTGCTGCTAGATAGAAGACTATATCCAAGACGGATTATTTGTTGACAGTGGAGGTTAGTAGGGGCTTAAATTGGACATTACCATTATCCTGTATGACCATGAGAATGACTTTCATTTTACAGCACTTTATTTTCATTGTTTTCCTTCTCCTGGATTCAGAATCTTTGTAGATCTTCCTTTCTGTAAAGGACCGCAAAGCATGGATCACTAGCACTAAACACAGGAAAAAAAAAAGCAGTAGCATGCTGCACACAGTCCCCATTCTCAGGTAGAGATTCATAGCAGAGGCCATCACATCACAGTTTTCAGTGGTCCCAGTCCTAGAGAGGAAAATATTTTCCAGGAGTAGCACTCCAGAGAGACATCAAAGCCCTGGCAGCTGACTGCCAGTCCTTGTGGTGGATGGTGCTTTATAGATGCTAGTGAATTTTAATGGAAAAAGAGAGTTAAGCTGAGAAACTCAGCTGAACTTGATGAATCTGTACCAGTCTGATGATGAACTTCAGGTGCTCAGCTGCTTTGATGAATTCCCTGATGCAGTCAGTAAGTTTCTCAGCAGACTAAAATAACCTTATTTTTGATACCAGTGTTTTTCTGAGCTCTTCCAAACTGTGCTTAGTGCATCAGGGATGGGAAGCTGACCATGAGCAGACTGCAACAGAATAGGCTACAGCAAAGAAGCTACCAAGCTTAAATAGCTCCAAATCTCCTGCTTTCAGGGCTCTAGGAGAGCTTTCAAAACCCAAAGGGCTTCTAAGCCCTAGACAGAGCCAGGTCTGCATGACCAACATGTGCTTGTTACAGAACAGCAGCAAATGCAAGATGGGCAAGCTGTTCACCATCCCAAAGTGTGCTTTTCACACCTGAAATCAGGAGGAACTTTTTGACAGGCTGGAAGGTTCTCCCCACTTCTCATGTGAGTTTCTTCCTACACATTTTCTTTTGGGGAAGGGACTGCTGCAAAGCCTTTCTGAGCTTAAGTGAAGCAGACATAGAAGTCAAGAGACCTTGTTGAAACTCAGCTCTGAGTGGGAGGAGAAGAGTTCTTACATGCTCCACAGTTATCTGCTGGGTGAAACACCTGAATTTCGGAGGCAAAAGATCTGCCCATCATTTTAGCTGGCAGCCAGGAAATGAAGACATGAAAGGAGCAAGAGAATAGAGTGAGAAAAGTTTTGCATTTTAGAAGACAGAAAAAAGCTTGATTCAAAGTGTCTTATTCCTGCCTGTTTTACTTTTATTTGATTTGATATCACTGAACGGCAATGATTTTGCACTAGTTTTGATCCTGGGCATCATGTGGAAACGAAAAGTGAAAAACTAGGCTACATTCCTAATTCCAGCTCTTGGAAGGTGTAAATTTGAATGCCAGCCTATCTGTTCTAAATTTTCCCAAAACCAGCTACATCTCTAAACAGCCACCTGCAATGCTTTGATGGTACTTCAGATTTTTGATTTCAGTTCAGCAACTTCTGCCTGTCTTACTATATCTGAGAGTACAGCCAGGTCTAGGGGTGTAAGCTGTTGTTTATGGCAAGTTTTGCAGAAGCTGTTCATGTTCACATTGCTGATGAGTGATGGCCACAGTTTGTGTTGGGGTATGACTGTCCTATGTGCTTGTTGGAGAAACGAATGATCTGTGGTTGTATATATTGTGAGGATGGCATTTAGCTGCCTAAATTAACATGCTCAGGCACCATCAAATGTGTAATTAAACCTTTCCCCCATTTTTTGTGCGAGGTGTAAGAAGCTTTTGTCTTTACACTCCTTGTTGGGAAAAGATCCCTGCTAAAACTGCAGGTATCTTGTAGAAAGAGCTGTGGATATGATGTACAGAGCAAACTGTTACACTCATGAGCTAGAAGTTCACTTGAGTTGCCTCATGAGCTTGAAGTCTGAAAATCCTTGACAGGAATATTAATAGTTGAACATTCCCCATTCAATGGGAACAAAGTAATACTGAGAAAAATTGCCAATTGAAAGAGAATTTAGGTAATCCCTAATCCTGTGACCCAAGGAGCAAACATCTGTTGATATTAATTTGTTATGCACAGGCTGCCTAATCATATTAGGAGAAACAAACAACAATGCATTGTTTTTCCCCTTATTTTAAGCATCTACTTCATCTTAAGGTACAGCTGCTAGTACACAACAACACATACACACAATGCATCTTGAGTGAACTTGTGCATTTAGTTCTGATTTTGCCAAATGCTAGTGAAAACATTAGTTAGTCAGTATAGGACTGACTGACAGTTGTGTCATGAATCCAGTTTATATCTTCAGGCTGGGCACAAGGGTTACAAGCCCATGGTTTGTATATGTTTTGTAACTGGTTGTCTGGTTTGACTTTAGAAAGAGGTGAGCTAATCAAGAAGCCAGTTGGTTTCAGTGGGATACAGAGGTACTGAGCAAAGGTCAGGCTGTGTGAGTTTTGTGTTTCATAGGAGTAATCATCTGGCATGGTGGATGGTTCTCTTTCATGTGTACCACCCTAATATTGCTAATATACCTCTTGTGCAAGGAATGTGCCAGGAGTGGAAGGGCTATGATGTTAAAAAGGCTAGCACTTCTCTCAGTGCAGTGTTCTTATGTGCAAAGCCCCATTTCTCCCAGAGCTAACAAGATACAGCTTTTTTCTGACTTTACTGGGGATAAGCTTGCAGTGTCTCATGTTACACTGCAGAAAATTAAAGCCCATCTGCCAGTTGTTCCCAGCGCCTATCCCAGAGCTGGCACAGGAGAGGAGGAGTATGCAGCTTGGAGGCATGATGAGCCCATTGATCCCATGCTTCCAGGAGCCCAGACTGAGCTTTTTCAGTCCTCCTAAGGGCAAGGACTGGTAGAACAGTCCCGTGCTTCCTCCAGCCTTTCACCGCTTCAGAGTCATTCAGCCTCACCTCAGTTGCTGATTGCAATCCAAGCCCTGAAGTGTAGCTGCTTGTCCCCATCCCCTCTGCCTGTTTGCCCACTCTCTCTCTATATAGGGAGCTAAAAAAGATAGATTTATTTTTTTTCTTGTCAGCTGCACAGTCCTAATGATGGAGATTTGGGAAAATTATAGAATAAAGGGCAATCAAAATAATTATAACACCAATTGTTTATAAAGATTTAACAGTAAATCAAGAACTTCAAGCCTGCTCTTCAGCTACTCTATTGGAGACAGCTGCTTCTAAATGGCCCTTTGCTAAGATTTCTTATAAGGAACCAAATGGAGAGTGAGGAACTGTTGAAGCTTTTCATGCTAATCTCATTTTTGTCTTTGAGGCTTAAAACTTTCACAAGGACTGAAAGCTGATATTTATGAGTGGGGCTGGGGGAAAGAGGTTGCTTAAACAGCTCCTAGCCTATCACCAACATCTCCAGCTGTACTCCACCAGCTCCATGGAGATTCAGTACTCTGATATTTTTAGAAATAATCACCTCCATATATTTCTGCATTGTTCATCCAAAACCACATTCTTCTCTTGTACTTTGTTTATAGACTTTCCTTTTACAGAAATGAGCTCTTTCCCTTGTTTTCCAAGCACCGCTTTTGCAATTCAGTGACAGAATGTGCTGTTGAATTTGAAAGGACATCAGTTTCTGTTAAGTCTTTGTTAAACTGTATGCCCATGTTCTGTTCTGCCTGGAGTACCATAAATCTCACTGATTTTTATGGGGTTCAGTGAATGCAGATCTGTGCTGAGTGCTGTAGAGATAAAGAAAACTCAAAGGTGTAACCAAGGATTTGACCTGTGTAATGCAATAGAAGAAAAGCTGTACTGTGCAATATATAATAGTAAAAGCACAATATATCTCTATATATAATCTCAATATATCAGAACTTGAACATCAGTACCTTTGATCTAATACCACCGAGGTCCGATAAGCCTCTACCATGGTGACCATTTCAAACTACATAAAAACTCTCTGTGATCAACGCTCGTCTCAAATAACTTCCTTAAATTTGGATAGGCAGGAATAGTTTAAAGCCTTCATTTCACATCTTGCAATACAGCCTAGAACTGTTGCTTTTTATTCCTCTCTTACAGCCAGTTTTCTAGACAACATGCCCTTGAGAAGTTCTGGCAAGCTGAGCATGGAGACCAGAAAAGATGGTGAGAGTACGGCCCCTGCTCCTCCCCAGAAGAAGCTGTTCTGCCAATGCCACCACCACTGCCCTGAGGACTCGGTCAACAGCACCTGCAGGTTTGTGGGATAGATACCTGGTGATGATACATGGGAAAACATACTTGTGGTAGCTCAGCAATCCCAAGTTGGGTGTCACAGGTTTTGTTTAAGCAGTAATATGTAAAAGAGTTGTTTTTCACAGCATCTAAAATTCAGAAGTAATTTTTACCTGGATATCAGCTGCTTTGTTGTTGTGTTTTGTTTTGTTTTGTTTTGTTTTTGTTAGGGCTTACACATATTTACCATTTTAGATAATACTTGTTTTAATGCATTGCATATGAAATATTCTGAAGGTTGAACTTCATTTTTAAAGGTGTGTGTGGTTAATGAGAGGAGACCTAATGGAGACATATTGAAATGCCAATAAATGCTTATTAATTTATAATCACTCTCAATAGAATACTGTATCTAATACCATCACTCTCAATAGAATACTGTTCAGAAGAACCCTTGTCTTTGAGTCTGCAGCAGCTGTGTCTGTAGGTCCTTAAGGCTTTGGGTTTGGGGTTTTTTTGGTGTTTGTTTTTGTTTTTGTTTTTTTCTTTCCATGCTGAAAGGAAAACTATGTTGAGGTGAAGTGTTGAGTATTTTGGTCTACTAGCTGTAGCATTCTGTTTAATTTTGGGCTTAGAGTACTAGGGATTTCTCATTTAGGTTGGATTCAACTTCCTCAGGACCTTTTGGCTCCCTGGGGAAGAGGCAGGTCCAGATGTGCACAAGCTCCTTGAAGGCTCAGCACTGTGTTGCGCTGGCTGAAGCAAGCAGAGATGACTGAGGGTACCTGGGAGGGGAGCAAGCTGCTGTTCCCCTACCCAAAAGCAGCTCTTACGGGACACATACAATATTTGTTGAATGAAGGGTGAGTGAAGATAACCTCTGTCCTGGCTTGAGGTGCAGGTACAGTTTGCTTTAGCTGCAGCCAAGTTGGGCTGAGCTCTTCATGTTCCGTATGAGGAATTCAAACTCCTCTGCTTGGCTAGAGCAGGTGTGATACCGGAGATAACAACTATCAGGCAATAGCCTGGTGGAGCTGTGGGAGTCAGAGAAGCATCAAAGCAGGGCACAGATGTGAGCCCAGCTAGAGATGCAGTGCTGTTTGAGGTGAGATTGTCTAACACTGTGTCAGCTCTTCAAGGCAGCGTATTTAAAAGATAAACGGGGAGAGCCTAAGGCTGCTGAAGATGCCGATTGCTTTGTTGGCTTTTTGAGTGTGGTTTGCAGCCTGACTTAATCCTTCTCAGCCTGCAGTTTCCTACTAAAACGTATCAAAGTTTTGGTGACAGCTGTAAATACCATTTCCCCTTTCTAACCTCTTCCTACAAGCCCATGCTCCAGCCAGGAGTTAGACCTAGCTGCTCTCACATGTCAGTTTAAAAAGCTATAAAACCCCGCTCTAATACCAATTTGCAGATCCCCTGCAGGGTGAATCAGCTGTTTCCTGTTCCTGCCCAGCAAGAGTCACGGCTTTCATATGTGCTGTCTCACACATGCAGCAACAGGGAATTTGCAGATGACTTTTAAATCCGTGAATTAGGAAGCACAAAGGGATCAATGTTAAGGAACTGACTGAAAAAGGTTTATCCCCCAGCTGGGTAGGCCTGCTGTTGTACCTCACTTTGTAGGCATCATTGACATGAAGTATTTTCAGTGGAACTATGTGTAAATGTCCTTTTAGAATGGGTTTGTGCATTTTCCCTCACTGCAGTACTTTAAAGAAACTCTCTTCAGAGTCTCCTTTAAGGTGTCAAATGTCAAACTTTTTTTTAGGTGTTAATGCCCAGTGATAGGCAGTTAAGTGGTAATAAAACATAGAATTGTGCCCCTTTTGTCTTCATAAGCCTTAAGACTTCAGGCTTGAATGTTCTGTTTTGCTGCCAGGATTATTTTTTCCAATTTAGACAGCAAAATAATAATTGAAGGTGGAATTTATCCATCAAATATTAATCACTTTTCTGTCCAGTCAGGAGTTTCCTAAAACAGTCAGGAGACTTGCTTTAGATCAACTTTCTCCTGCCCTGTGCTGCCACCTGAGCAGTGCCCACCTTGCCACTTGCCCAGTGAGCAACAGCAGAAATGAAAAATTGCTGAGGAGTTTGGAGTAATATAAAAGAAATTAAATTAATTTAAATGCACTGCCTTCATGGCTGGTCAGCAGTAATCCTGTTCATGATAGTGATGATCATTGGTGTGGCTCCCACTGCCTTGGTGTGAGAGCTGCAGTGAGGTGTGAAGGACTCACTTGTTTTCCCTGCACCTCTTTAACTGTTAGTGTAATAATTCTTTTTTAAATTCCCTGCTACATAGCTGGAATTATGAATTACAGAGGAAAGAAGATCCTGAGCCTACTGTTGGAAAATCATGGGTTTTAGGTGTCTGGTTAGCAGGTTAATACGTATCTGGTTAGTTGGCTGAATAGAGACCAAGTTTCAAAAGATTTGACCACAACCAACCAGGTTAGCAGGGATCATTAGTTTCCCCTGATTTTTGGGATCATCCTGCTAGTGAGACAGTAACTTTCATATTTTATTCTGTGTGAATGACTGTTGGCACAATTTTAAAGCACTCAGGGAATCACTGAGCGTCATTATAAAGGAAGTTTCTTCATTTTGAAGTTCAAGAAGTATTGATTGCAGTGTTTGTCTGAAGAATAAATTGACTGCTTCAGAGTAAAACTTTTTGCATTAATTATCTGCTTGCCTCTGAAAGCCTTTTGCATTTTATATTTTTAAGAAAAAAATTAAAAATCAATCCTCTTGTCAGCTCTATCAATATGTTAAGCTTTGGGCTGTGCTTGGACTTTCAGGGTTTGGACCTGCCAGCCCAACAAGAATGAGCCAGTGTGTTCTGGGGGACCCAAGGGCCTGGAAAAGCTCTGACACCCAGGAAATTCACTAAGCACATCCACAGCTAGGGCTTGGCTCTGGAGAGCATCAGCCACTGTCCTTACCAGGATTCTGACTAAAGCAGTGAAGCGTTTTATGAGCCCAGCAGCAAGAACCTCAGAAAGTTCAATGCAAAAACATTTCCAGCTGTGTTTAAATTAAAACCCTCAGAATAGAATAGCTAGTCCTATTGCAATCATCATTAAAAATTTTCTGGTAAAAAGCTGTCTGTCATCTCACATGAAGATTTTTATCTGCTACCACAGGTATTCAGCTTTAAAGTATATATCTGGCC
Organism: Cyanoderma ruficeps; assembly: GCA_008694505.1. NCBI lineage: Eukaryota > Metazoa > Chordata > Aves > Passeriformes > Timaliidae > Cyanoderma > Cyanoderma ruficeps. Next base: position 702,104 of record VZDJ01000084.1, on the reverse strand, counting down.
CATAGTACCAGGGGTCTGAATATAAAAGTATAAAAATGAGGACATCTGGTGGCCATTTAAAATCCTCTCCATAATTGTATTTGTAGAAATATAAAAGCCAATATTCTTTAACCGCATGTATATCAAATTCTCCAACAGCCTGCTGTGTTCCTATACAGGATTTCCCTTTCTTTATACTTCTCCAGTTTAAGTCCAACAATACTTTAGAGAGCTAAGGATAACAGTGCAGCTTAAAAGGCAGAATGCTTTTCTATCTAAGCAGAAAAGCTGTAGCTCTAGTTAGAGTGTGCTTTAAAAAATGGGGCAGTTTGTGAGCACAGTGAAGTTTTGGAAGACCCATTACAGGGTGAGCTCATCAGGGGAGGGTTAATGCCAAGGTGTAGCAAAAGGGGGCCAAGCCAGGAGCTGAGGCTGATATCCTCACTCACCAGAACCCCATTTCACCACGGGTGTGTGAGCACAACGGGCAGAGACAGCTCCTTCAATAGCCCTGCCTGTGGCTGGAGACAGGCACGCCCATACCGCTGCTCAGGGGTTCTGTACAGGGGGGAAGAGGGGTCACAGGTGGGGCCACTCTGGGTAGTTGAAAAATATGAGTGCACTCAAGGCCCTGACAGTTAAAACCTGTGGAGAAGGTTCACAATCCTCTGCTTGTAAAGGGTGTGTTAAACTGCTGCGTGTTGAAACTTTATTCTTCTTCCTGAACATCTGTGCGATTCATAAAAGGCTTTCAGTAAAGAGGGTCAAAGCTGCTTTGAGCACAACCAGGACCTTGTTTTACTGTTCCATTTCAAGTTTTCTCTGTTCAAAGTGAATGCACAGACAGTTGTGTCTAATCATAATTAATTGCATATTTTAAAGTGCGGTGTTAGGTCTAATTGACTTTGACTGTAATGGGATTGCAGTAAAGGCAGAGGCTAATTAGGTGCCTTGTCGCACTCTATTTTCATGCACAAATAAATGCTGACAGTTTTAAAGATTGGGCTGATAAAGTTCCTATGTGTTGCCTACTAGATTGTATTTCTGCCCAACTGTGTCTTTGGTTATCTAAAGCAATAAAATAATTAAGTTGCTTTTTCAGTATTACCAAAGGTGATAACTGACTTGAGTGATGTTATTTTCATTCTCCTGTTCTCCAGATGATATGATTGAATTTTTTTTGTAATTTGGTATGTAGAAGAAAAAAGACTTGGACAGTGCCAAAAACACTGACTTCAGACAACTTTTGTTTTAATCAACTTTAATTTTTAGAGAAAAGCTGAACGTTTTCTGATAAGAGAGCTGTGGTGAGATCTTAAATGTTAGCCTTTCAGTTTTTGTAATGTTTATGTTTATTTTTAAATTTCTTCCTTTATACAAGAAATTTTTTGATAATTTAAAAAAGAGTGCAGAGGCTTGTCATGTTGCTTTGGATGGAAGTGAAAAGATGCTCCTGCTCTTTCTGGTATCAAAATGAGGATTCTAAAGAGGAGGAGTGGAAAAAAGGTAATAATATTTGTATGGACTCATTTGAAATCAAATTAAAAATAAGGGATCTTTTCATCAAGTTGGGAAAGTAACCTGTCTCTTTGTGATAGGCAGTGAATGAGGGGAAGATGTTGCTTTTCAAAGTTATGTATTGTTACCCCTGGCTGTGTCACACACAGAGCTGGATGGGAAATCTCCAGCAGGCAGGTTTTGGTAGCTGAGGAATCACCTCTTCTGTGAGAAATGGCTGCTGCCCAGTGGGGACATCTGTGTGAGCAGATGCAAAGCTGTTGGCCTTGGTTCCTCTCCTGTGACATTTAGGAAGGGTCTGATTTAAGATCCCTGCTTGCTTTGTGGTAATCTGTAATTGTAGCAGCACCTTCTATATCAGTGTGTGTCAGTGTTTCACTATTAACTTCCTTTGTTTTCCTGGCATTTGACTTGTCTATAAGAATTCACTCTTGGCAAATATGTGACATAAGAAATCTGTGTTTATTAGTGATTGCATCCAAACTGAATTTAATCACTCCCCTGCACCATTCTCTAATAAGATGGCACTTCAGTGGAGGAGGGTACTGAATGTGTACCCAGATGTATCCAGTAACAGCACATTGAATTCTTTCTTTACACACCATTTGCAGAATCAAATTACACACAATTAGAATTCACATTGCAGATTTTAAGAAAATAGCAGTCCTATACTACAATCTTTTTTTCTAGGAAGTGGAGAATGGGTTTTTCGTACTGGTTTGCAAATACCAGTGATGTACAGATGTTTCTCTTTCTGTAGTCATCAAAATAAACATAAAATTTGACACTGTGAACACATCTCTGACTTGTTTCTTATGGGCTATATTAGTAAGAACAGTTTCATTTCTACCCTTGTCAGGTGTGAGGTGGGGTGATCAATAAAACAGCAGGGGTGTGCCCTGCCCTTTCCTTGCAGTGTGTGGTCCCTCTGACATCCTGTGAACCAGGAGAACAGGTCAGGGGCGAGAGGGGGGAGGCAGGTAGGAGATCCTTCTTTCTTTTCAGAGGAGTCCCTCTCACCCACGCACCTCAGAAATTCTCAAAAAGATAATGAGTTCTTACATTGCATGAAAACTTTTTGTTGTTTGGATTTTTCTTAGAGCTAGAGACAAGCAGTACCAGTGTTTATTCTGCTCAGCAATGCTATTCTTTTCCTCTGACTTTTCCCTCATTATTCTAAAGTCTGTAAAAAGCATGATTTATTCATATTTTTGGAGCTTTATAACTTGTGTTGCTCTACCCAAACTAATTTTTTTCTTTTTAAATTTGGAGTAAAATTTTTAGAGGGACTAAAGTGCATGAGGAGCCTGAATTGAAGTTTCAGAAGTCCTATATGACAAGTCACAGAAATAGAATTGGAACTGCTGACTGTTTCTTTTTATCCCTTTTGCAAACAATTTGACTTTTCCTTCCCCTGCTTTTCTTTGATGAACGGAGTTTTGGGTTTTTTGCTGGGGCCTGTTAGCTGTGGAGTCCATTTTTGTATTTCACTTGATAGCAGTTTATTGTTTTGTTGCTCTGTCCCCTGGGTTAAACTTACTCATTACTTTGAATCAAAGGCACCATGCAAACAAAATCTAATATAATATAATATTCTACTCTAATGGATTTCTTACTGTCTCTCTTGGCAATCCTATTGTTCCTATCTTTTCAGCTCAAGCAATGACATTAAGGTGGCTGTTGCCCAGAAGGGTTACTGGCTCCTTTGCCTCACTCCCATGTACAGTGTCAGAGAAGGGTAGAAGTCATGGCTGTCTTCTTGCAGAAAGTAATTTGTAACGTGCAATAGGTTACTTTTCACATCCAGAAGTCAGTAACCCATGATAGATTATTATTTGAAGTAATAAGCTTACCATGGCTAGACCCTGCCCCACTAATACAAAAATATGCCACAGACAATGTTTGACATGATTCTATGCAGCATCTCTCGGTCGTGTAGCTAATACTTACAAATTGTGTTTGTCTCTTAAATGTGTAACTGTGGCTCTTGTTTCCTACATCTTCATTGCCTTTGCTGCTGGTGCTCTTTAGACTCTTGTTTCATTCAAGTAAGGAGCAAATCATCTGAAATTTTGCTGTATTTAAGTTTTCTAATCTCTTTTTCTTTTTATTTCCTTGTTTTAACTGAGTTTGTTTCTTCTCTTCTGAAAAATACTCATTGCACATAATAGCCAGTGTTATTTCCCAAGCAAATAACAGAATATTTTATTTTTCCGTGACTTAAATATCTTATATTAAAAACTTTTTTTCTTTACTTTTGGATCTTCTTCCTGTCGATCAGTCAGGAAGACTGATTTTGTTTCTTACGCATTACGTATCCCCCTCAGAGTGCTGAGAACTTAATGCACAGCAGTCTCAATTAAATGCAGCCACCCTTTCCATGCCTTCCACTCCCTCTTTCCATAACATTCAGGCATTTGACCTTCATCAAGGAAGGGCATTTATCAGCAGCACCATCTAGCCATCTGTTAGGATACTTGCCCTCCCTGGTGCACATTCCTGTAAACGGAAGCATTATGGATCACTTCAGGCTTATAACCCAAGTAAACATCTATGAAGGGCGTTGATGATAATTCAAGGACTCATACACAGAAGTGTTGCAGTTCATAATACGACTAAAACAGGAATCACAAATCACTCTTGCTAATATTTTATCCTTAGTATCTCAAAAGTGTTTCCTTCTTCAGGTCTCTACTGTGGTGCAAATATCGGTGCCTTGTTCCCACACTCAAGGCAGACCTTATGTAACACTGGAACTTGCACTGAATGGGTTTCCAAAGTCTTAACACGCTAATGACCACAGGCAGAGAACTGGGCTGTTTGCTAGTGGGATTTGGGCTGTGAAATGTTGCAAAGGTAAGTGCACAGCTCTGAGGCAGAGCCTCCTTTGTGTGTGCAGGATCTGGTCTGCAGCAGCCCCAGTGTGTCCATTTCTGAATGGCAGTTTTGCCTGGCAGGGAGAAAAGTTTAAGACAATATTCAACAGCACATTGTTCACTTCAGTGCCTTTTCCTGATTCATTCTTTCCAATTTGCAGCACCGATGGCTACTGCTTCACCATAATAGAAGAAGATGAGTCCGGTGGACATTTAGTCACCAAGGGATGTCTTGGATTAGAGGGCTCAGACTTCCAGTGCCGGGTGAGGAAGCCTTTTCTGCCACAGTGTCACTTGCATTTTTGATAGTTTTCAATTAAAGTGCAGCCAACAGACATTGCTGTGTCCATGCTTCTCACTTCTGTTCACTTGGCAGATAGTTGATCTGCATTGATTACTGAGGGAAGTACATTTGTATCCCCAAAAGATGATACTATAGTTCCTCCTATAATAACAACTCATATTTTTGGTTTTGGCACTGTTGCTTCTAGTAACATTCCCACTCAGAGGAAGTTTGGATTTAGAGAATTACAGTCTTAACTCCTCAAATCTCCATGCTGGCTAAAGTTAATTAGGATATGATTTAATGGACAGCAGCAACATCTATGTCTTACATGCAGTTGCACTTTGGTTTGGGATTTTTGGTGCCAGACTTTGATCCTTCAAGTACAGTGATCACTCGATGGAAAGCAAGTTATCACTACAGGAATGGAAGGGGTTTGGAAAATGCAGCAAGGTGGTTCTAAAGTTTCTAAGGCTTTTCCTCATGTTAACCTTAAATGGTTTTAGATGAGTACAGGAATGGTCTAATCATTATGATTAATGGAAGGTATTTTATTCATCCTCCCATGAAACCAGAAGCTGCAGCTAAATTAGTCCACGCAGCAATTCCTGTATTATCGTGGCTAACCTGCTTTGGATACCTGTATTAATTCTATTTTTGGCCTAACTGATGGATGTATGTGACTTTAACACTTCTGACTTTGCACCATTAGAGAAAGCCAGTCCCTTTTGCAGCATTAAGGCAGCAACAGGAGTAAGTTAGGAGTGAATTAATGTCTTAATTACCTGGATGAAATATTGCTGGATACGCTGGTTGGCAGAAATCCTTACTCCACACATCCTAGAAATCTGTAGTGGATTGCAGTCCAGCTAGCAAGTACATCTTTCAAGTGCCAGAATGACCATGTGTATTTACAGCATGGGTGATGACTTGGTTTCCATCTAAATTGCTTGTTGCAGGACACTCCCATTCCACACCAAAGAAGGTCTATTGAATGTTGCACAGGCCAAGATTACTGTAACAGACACCTTCACCCTACGCTGCCCCCACTGAAGAATCGAGGTAAGAGGAAGAAAGTCCGGTCCTAAGGTGATCTTTTCCTGCTGTTGGTCCTCATGCCTTAGGGAAAAATAGAGCACAGACTAAAGCACCCCTTATCCAAAAGCATGTGATTAGAGAGATAAATGGCATTAAACAGTATCTCTTCATTCCTGTAGGCTGTGTGTGGAGTGGTGCTGATGCTTGCTGTTATTTCAGTTGCACACATGCAGTGAACACGAGATGCATTAAGAGTTGCATGATGCTGTCCTAGCACAAACCTGCTGAGCTATCAGAGATCATCTCAAAGACCTAGGCTGGTCATGGCAGAAGATGAATCTTGCTGTGTATTTTTTTAGCCTGATAATAAAATGGAATCCTCTCTCCAGTCCCTGTAACTGCATTACTGTCATTCGTAACTCCACACACAAATCAGTCAGTTCAAGCTGACACAAGTCTGTAAGTTTTTCTTATTTACAAGACCTGATCATCCAGCACTAGGACAATAACGACTCACTAAATGTATATTTTATGTGAAAAATGTAGCTGAAAATAGAATCCAGGGTAAGAACTCACACACTTCAGAAAAAAAAAATTATTCGAGAGCAAATGGACATGTATTAACTTAATAGATGCTGAGGCAAGGTTTTAGCCTCAGTGTTTGTTTAAACATCACTTTGTGAAAGCTAGTAAAATTATTTTTGTCTGGGTGTTCAGAATACATTTTATAGAAGTGTATTCCTAAGTAAGTGTAAATTCATCCATAATAAACTCCTGGCACTGGCAGGAATTGTGGTAGTCATCATCGAGTCAGTTCGGAGTTGCAGAAGAATTTATAATCGTGGCGTTCTGTGTTGAAGGTCCAGATCGGTGCACAGATGCACTCTTAATTTCACCAACAGCAGATACTTACATGAATGCATGCTCAGAGAAAGCCTTCAGTCATGTGAGCTGTTCCCTTCAGGCCTGTGAAATGCTGCACAGATGGGCTGCAGAGTCAGGCCTTTGGAGAGTAGTATGTAAATACTTCACTGTTTACTAGCAAGGCATTAAGGCAGCGAAACCTCATAAAATTCTGATTTCCTACAGAAGAGTTATGTACTACTTTGTTGGTTTATTTAATTTTAAAAAGTTCTTTGGACTGAGAGAGAAGCTCCAAAAAGCAGTCAGTATTTGTTCACACTTACTTAGCCTTTCATTAAATATCAGTTTGGAAAACACTGCCGTGATTTCTTCTTGCTTCTGGCTGAGTTTATTCTACATTAGGACTACTTAAAAATACTGAATCAGTGCCTAAAACTAGATGTCCATCTTATTAAGATTTTAGTTACTTGGCAATGCTATCTGCTACTTACACAGAAAGCAATGAACCAAGATTTTGGTAGTGGCAGAAGTTGTTTGGATCGATGTTGGGTTTGTTCTGTGTATCTGTAAATAAAGTATCGCTTGGGAACCATTGGTGGCAGACCCATTGAACAGCAGAGAGAATATTTTTAAAAGAAAATTTTCAGAGAGATGGAGCAGGGTTCTAGTTGCAAAGGTTCTGTGTTGCAAAGGTGACTATTTTAGCATGACAGACGAAAGGTGATGTAGTCACTCAACATACTCAGAAGATTTTTTTTTTAATAATAAGCTCTCACACTGCCAGCATCCTGACAGTGCTTTGTAAAATGCATTTCAGGAACCGCTTCAATAAATGTGGCTGAACAGGGCTGAAGTCATCACCTTTACTAAAGCCTTAAGTTAATGTGTCATTCTTGATGCTGGGCCTGTTTTAATTTGTTGCTGCTGTTTCCTAGTATGAAACCTCAGAAAAAAAAAGCCATAGCTTGAACCAGAGACCCTCACTGAAAATAGGTACAAATAATGTGTACAAATACATGCTACTGCCAGTGCCCCATACTGTGGCTGTGTTCATAATTTCTACTGGAAGCATTTAGATTAGGCTGTGATTGTCTGAGTAATGTAAGAATTTTATATCGAATTTAACATAAACTGTAAGTACAGAGAAAGAGAGGTAAACTTAAAAACAAGCTGCTTGGAATGACCTTCTGGCCTTCAGGGTTCCATGAAAGATATGTATGCTCCTCAGCATCTAAAAAACAAACAGAAATTTGGCTTCTGATGAACTCACACCTGAGGTGATACCTCATGGGAAACAAAGTCTAGAGAGAGCATGCAGCTGCAGGTCAGAGGCTGTTGAACTAAAAATTGACCTATGCACCAAAGTAACATCTACAAAGGCAAGTGACTTGTCTTCTCTAAGTGCTTTTCCAGGCCTGGCATGTGCTGCAAGGCAAGATTTATTCCACGCCCTATCCTTCTTCACTCTCTCCCTGGAAAGAAAGGAGGACCATGTACATGAAAGTGAGAGGTAGAGAAGTTAACACTGGTCAAAGCAAGACTTGTTAATTAAGATGGAAGAAACAACAGCTAAGCCTAAGTTTTGAGCTCATCTTGGTACAGAACTAACAGGATAAAATATCCCAGAGAAACCATTAAATCCTTGTGCCAGCTATACATCTGTCTTACTAAGGAAATGAAAATCATAATTGGGTCTGATATAACACCTCTGCTTTAAACAATAAAAGATATTCCTGGAAATCCCAGTGAAAGCACAGGCTGAGACCAGTCAAATGGAGAAATATGTCTTTACTGATTTAGAGCCTATATAAGCAGAAGTGGTGGTGCCACCGTGTCTGGCTCCCTGCCTGTATAGCCAGTGATGAATGGGCAAGGGAATGATTGGAGGAATGATGGGGTTTGATGTGTGCACACAGCCTCCACGCCTCAGATTTCACTGCCGTTTTTACTTGGATAACTGTAACATTCTGAACTGGGGGCACCTGGGGTGGGAGGAGAACCTCCTCTCCCTTTGATATGCTGACTTCTGAACCTTCTGGGTGGCATTTTCAGTGCACTCCTCAGCATGGTCCTGCTGATGACAGTGAGCGGTAGAGGAGGGGGAAATTGCAGGAGAGTAACAGAGAGGCAGCTTGGTCTCACTGAGCTCCCTGCTGTCACCAGCCTGCACCACTGTTTTCCCACAACATGGAACTGTTAATGTGCTGTTTGCTGGGCTTCACTGTTATCAGCCAGCCAAAATATGTGAAGAAGCTTCCCAAACCTACCGTGTGTTTGTTTTGCACTTCGCACACCGTGCTCCCAGTGTGGAGCTCACTGCTGCATCCGTGGAAGCTGCTGCTTATTCTCATAACCCTGCTGCTTGGCACCTTGCAGTTCCAAGTAACACAGCAGTAAAAAGCACAGTACTGGACTTCTTAAAGGACAGAGTACTGCCATCATGTCAACTGGCACTGACCAGGACCCACCACAGTGTTCACCACAGAGCCCACAAGCAAGTCTCCAGGCAGACTCACGGCTGAGCTCCCCCATCCCTCCTCCTGGTCAAATGGTGCAGGGAAAGGGAGTTTTGTCCTGCTGTTCTGTGGGGAACAGCCTGGGCTGGAGGAGCAGGAGAAGAAATTCAGCCTGGCTCAGTGCAGCAAAACAGACAGACATTGCTGGTGTAAGGATGGGGGCTTGCATTTAATCTGGTGTTGTACACACACATGCCAGCAGGTTTATGAAGTCCTCAAGTCAGCAAGCTAATGCAATCCTGCCAAAATGCTTTAAAAACGCAGGAAGTGTTTGAAAGGTGGGACAATAGCTCATTTACCATCAGTATTGCGTCTCAAATAGACAAACAAATAGAAAGGCATATGGAAGGTACTCTCCCCTCCTGTGGGAGCCAGTTGCACGTCTGTGCTGTGCACAGTGAACCGCTGCTGAAGCTGTGCCACTGTTGGCATGGGGGACACCACCCACCACAAGAGAGTCAGCTCTGCATCTGGTCAAAGTCTTGTCAGCTGCTCCCATAGCTGGCACAAGGAGATCAGGACACATTGCTTTATGTCTTTCATGCTTTCCTTACACTTGCTTCACATCATTGCATTTGGGTACCAAAAGAACTTTGCAGTGTTGGAACTGGAAGTTCATCTGAGAGCTACACAGCACTTCCAAAATGCCTTCTGGCCTCTGGGAAAACCAAACTGCATTTATTTACTTTTCTCAATGGCAGAAGCCCATTAGAAACATGGAGCATAAAGTTTGGATCACTTAAACCCTAAAATGATGAGAATTTGATTCAAGATTACAGCATGTTTGTTATCCCTTTCCAAATGTACATACTTGTACACGCACAGACAGCGTGAACAACTTCACGGGCAATACTGTGTCTTCAAGAATGCACAGATTTCGATGGCTTTAACATCTAACAGATGCAAGATCTGAATTGTCCTCTCTGCATCTAACATCAGCTTTCATTACTGCTAAGCACAGAATCCCAGCTTCCATCATGGCATACTCTGTGAAGTGGGAGAACCCTTGTTGTAGATGGTTATCCAGGTTTCTCCCAGGTGTAGAATGCTGCTTTATGGTCTCTGCTCTGCTTATTCATCTGGTGGTCTGTGACATCTGAAACTGTTACAACCCACACATTTCAGAAGGAGGTGGTGGCTGACACAGGCTGCTTACAAAGCACAAACCAGAGCCCTCAGCCCTGCCAAGCTGCCATTGCCTTCCTGAGAGCTCTGGATTCCCCGGTGGGCTCTCGGTTTCGACCCACAGCCCACTTGGAGTGGCAGGCCAGGGATAAATCTGCTGTGGCAGGCAGAATGATGGGCTCAAGTGTTTTCCTGATAGACATCAGTGTCAGTGTCCCCTTTCAAAGGCATCAGCCATGTCCTGAATGTTTACATTGTTAGTGCTCTCAGAGCAGGTAATGGCAGGTTAAAACATGACCAGTGTGATCAGGAGGTGTGTTGGTTGGTAATCTCTGTAGTGAAAAGGGGAAGGAAAGAAATTGTTTGGGAGGAAGAAAAAAATAGGAGAAACTGGATCTTTAAAATAAAAGAGCCTGAGGGTAAACTAAGAGTCCCTTAGGAATCTCCTGGTCTCATTACCCTTGTAAATTTGAACGGTAATAACGTCCTTCCAGGACCAGTCAATAAGGATTTCTTGCATTCTCCAGTGTGTCAGGCATTGGAGTGAAGGATGCAAGACAGCAAGGCTGGAAGAGCTTCAGAAAACATGGCCCTCATTTGCATTATCCCGTTATTGGAAGGGTGGTTTGTGTATGTACATGGCAAAATACTATAATTTTGAGAAGTTGGGTGGCAGGGGAGGTTAAAAAAGAATAGAGCTGGATGTCTTTGTTTTTCATCAGAGAAGCATGCATGAAGGTCAGATGTGCTTGCCTGAGCTGAGAATACAAATTTGGAGATGAATGTTACACATTAAAGGAGAATACAAGTCTCTCATAACAAAGGTTGACTGAAACGTTTTAATAGTTTTTCTGCAACGGCTTTTTCTACAAGTTACTGGACACATTTTATTTTCAAAGTGTTTTGCAGAAAAGCTGCTGGAAGGATAGTTTTGCTCACCAGCATAGGAAGGTCTTGCTGACACACAGGGCTGCTATAGAGCAAATGGAGGAGAAAATTCCTGTTCAGGTGTTTAAAACAGGATCTAAGAGAAAAATTGTTCTGTAATGGTGGAAATATACTTTCAAGGCCTCTCGTGGCCTGCCTTCTTGTAGGTTAAATGGCCTTCTGTGTCTTCCCTTCTAGGATAAATGCAGTTTATCCTAGTGATTTTTTTATTATTATTATTATTAACTACTCAACAGGATGCTACTTAATCTGTTTTAAAAAGGCAGTAATTTTTGCATGTCCTGGCTGATCACTTAGGTTAAGGCCCAGAGCTACAGGTCTTGATTGATTTTTCAGAGAAAAACAGGCAAATCGAGGTGATGTTTAGCCTGAGTGAGAACTGAGAAAGCAAATAGGCTTTTGGAAGTGTCAGTTCTGTCCTGGTCAGTGAGGGTCAAAGAGGAAGCCCACAAAATGCCTGAGGAATCCAGGAGTATCCTGTACACGAATTACAAGAAAAGAGCAGAAATGATCTGTGTGCTCAGTGCACTTCTGACATTGACTTTGTACCATATTCCTTTCTAAATTTTCCACCTTTCTCATTTTTTAACCCCAGACTTTGCTGAAGGAAACATTCACCACAAGGCCCTGCTGATCTCAGTGACTGTTTGCAGCATCCTTCTGGTGCTTATCATCATATTCTTTTACTTCAGGTAAAAAAGGAATATTTTTGCAGCTTCTTAATGTTCCTCCCAACATTTATCTTTTCATAGATTTAGGAATTTGAAAGAAAATAGATGTGCACCTTAAAGAAAAGAAAGAAGAAACTGTAATTTTATCATGAGAATAAAAGTGTATTTTACTCATGCTATTCACAGTTATACCTGTGTGATGTATTTCATACAGAATCTTTCACTCAACACCCTAAAGAGCCAGTCAGGTAGAAGCACAGATTGTTCTTTACTGAAAAGGCCAAAGGACAAATTTTATAGGGAAATATATCTAAGACTTTTAGGTTTGTTTATGTGATGAAGAGCTGATCGTAAAAAAAGAAGACAATACAGGAATGTCAGTAAATGTGTCTAGAATGTTACCATAATCTATATACATTGCTTTTTAAGAATTTGGTACATTCATTACATATTCCCAGATTCCATGAGCTTACCTCCTCTGGCTCCTAGAAATACACTGCAGACAGTAAAATAAAGTTACTTACTTGGTTGATGTTTAGACATATTTAAGTTTCTGAAAGGAAAATGTTGGGTTGCTTTGCAAATTTACCCCAGACTGCACGGCCGTTGAGTATTATACTTAGAATTTTGATGCTGAAAACACTCGCTAAAAATAAAATAAAAGAATTTGGCCAGCAAGTCCAGTGTATTCCTTAGGGAAGCAGAGAAAGCTGTTAGTCTACAAATGAAGGAAATGTGAAGGACATGTGCATTATTCATTGCACATGTGTTCATTGTATCCAAAACTCATTTCGTTTTCGTGTAAAACGTCAGATACAAACGCCAAGAGACGAGGCCCCACTACAGCATCGGGCTGGAGCAGGATGAGACCTACATTCCCCCTGGAGAGTCCCTGAAGGATTTGATCGAGCAGTCCCAGAGCTCAGGGAGTGGTTCCGGGCTCCCTCTCCTGGTAAGGAAGGAATACTGTTTTAATGCACATTTCAAAGGCAAAAATGTGTAAAGGGAGAAGAGGCACAAAAATACATTTACGTGTCCTCANATCAGGATTTACTCCAGTGTACAGGACAGCACCTGGCCCACTGATTTACTCCAGTGTACAGGACAGCACCTGGCCCACTGATCTTGCTTTCTTCCTTTGTATGTGCAAGACACAGTCAGGGTTTCAAACACTGACACATCGCCTTTTTCTAAAGGGAACTCTAACTTGTGAAATTGGAACCTTTTTATTGGTAGGCTTCACTTTGCATTCAGAAGTCAAGGGGGATTTTTTTATTCTTGTAGTATTGCAATCTCAAAGGTTAAAGGCACAGGGATGGAGTTTGTGATTATTTCTGAACAGACTTCAGGATTACTAAGCTTGCTGAAAAGGCAGAACGTTCTGTGGCAATATAGTTCTGTTCACCAGGGGATTTTGTTTCTGGGGATAATCACTGGTAGGAAGGACTTGGTAAAAAAACTGGGTTACTTATTTAAAATATGTGCCTCTGAGAAATTGGAATAGATTTCGTTTTCATTTTTCAGAGTGGATACTCCTGTATTCCAAACTGACTAGTTTGTAGTGATGCTACTATTGTAGGTGTTGTCCAGTTTCCAAGTACCATGTACTATCTCTCTGGGTTTTGCCCACACATATTTTTTAAACACTCTAAAGAAGACATTAAATGGAAAGTTTTATACTTCCTTAAAAATGAAGCAACAGGCTGAGTTTGTTCTTGGCTTTAAGAAAGCTGTGTCCTATCTCATGTCAATGTCCTTCTAGCACCCATTGAAAGGGAGAGATCTTGTGTGCAGTTAAAGACTATTCCTAATGAGTTTCCAGTTGATTTAATTCTGAGGATTCTTCCTTTTTTTGCTTTGGAGTTTGGTTTGGTGGGGTTTTTTTGTGGGTTTTGTTTGTTTGTGTTTGGTTTTGTGTGGGGGTTNTTTCTTTTTTTTTTGCATAACACCTGCCACATCAAGGTCTTCATCTTCACTTGTTCCAATGACAGAAAAAATGCAATAATTTAGAAGAAATACAGGGAACCTGGTTGTACTTCTCTGAGAGGAGGTGTTTCCAGCAACCCATGTGGGTAGCAGGTGCCCTCAGCAGTGCATGGCTCAGTCCTTCATCCCAGGATCCCAAAAAAGCTGGAGCAATGCTGGTTATGACTGCTTGTTCTTTATGCCTTCCTCTGTCCCAGTGAACAGTTTGAAGGAGGGATCTGTGGTCTCAGTGGTGTCCCAGGTCTGCTCTTGTAGTGGATGGGAAAACCAACTCCTGCTGCTTAGCTGCTGTGAGGGCCAAGGTGACATCCCAGCTGGGGCACTGCTCAGCAGCTCTCAGAGCTGTGCCACTGCTCCGTGAGCCAGAAACCATCCAGTCTTCTGTCAGTCCACTTCTTTCAAGCTTGGAGACTTTGCAGCCACTGGACCAAGTGTTTTTCCTCCAGGAACTCTTCCCCCGTGCCCCTCTTCCTCCCCCCCGTCCTTCTTCTCCCCTTGCTTACAAAAAAACTCATACAATTGTTTTTGTAGAAGTTGTGATTTTGGGTGGAAGAGAAGAAAATGAATCTTGCACTTGGCAAGATACTTGCTGCATTTCCCAAACAGCTACAACCACTGTGAGTTCACCAGAAATGAACAGAGGGGCACCTCTGGGCCCATGCCTGAAACAAGTGTATAGAATAGATATGCCTGGCAACACTGCTCTGGTCTTTATTATGTACAAGGACTTATTTTTAACCTTGTTTCTTAAGCAAAGACTGAAACATCCAGGGTTATAATTTCAGGAATGTGAGATGCAAATTTAATGCAAAATGTCACCTTATGGTACCCAGTAATGTTTTTCTTCTGTGCAGAACATTTATTCTAATGGGTACAAATATTACACCCAAAACAAGTATTAGCCAATAATTTGTCAGTCTGATGACATTCAGCAAGCATTCTTTCTCCTGACCTGTCTGTACCTCTGACAGAAGAGTTTGCTGCAGGTCAAATGCTGCCAGATGTTCTCTCTGAAGAGACTGCTGAACTATAATTTGGTCTCTACCTTCTCACACATTTCTTTCATAATTTCCCTTCCAATGGACTTTGCTTTTCAAGGGACTGCCTCTGAGCCATAGCTATGAATTCTCTGTTCCAAATGTTAAATTTACAAAAGGTTGGTCTATCTAAATTTTCATCTGCAGTAGCTGAACACATTTAGCTGAATGCCAGGAAAGTAGAAATAGTTGGTAATTGGATTGTTTCCACTCAGGGAGACAAAATAAAAGGTCATGTAACCTTACCTGGCTGCTTACAGAGCTCAAGCAGCAAAATACACAGATTTAAAAAGAAGTAATAAACCCCTAGCCCCACTCAGTGTAAATAACTCACAGGAGCACATCATTCAGCATGCTTATGAAATCAGTTCAGCCAACAATTTTGATTAACCGCTTTGTTTTAGAAATCATAATTGGTTTATAATTCAAGAAGGGGCTGAATTCCTTAAAATAAAATAAATTGTTCATAGGAAATCATTTGACCAGTTCTAGCAAGACAAAACCAGGTTAAGGCCTTTCACATAGTATTCTGCCGCCTGAAAACCCATAACAGAAATGTGTTTTTCATTTTCGTAATGTAATTTAATAAGGAACTTTTCATCATTAAGTATTGTAATTGCATGTACTTTATGATGCCATTACATATATTTACACAAATTAAGTTATTTGATGTAACTACATTATTGCTCAGGATGCATTTTTAAAATGGGCAAAATAGAAAGCAACAATGCTAAAATGACATTACAAAATGTTACAGCAAAATTCCAATGTAATATAACTATTGTTCAATCACTATATGAGCATATAAAAGATAAATCAATTTTAAAAATTAAGGCTAATCTCTATTGTTGGCTTTCATTGATGTTAATCAAAAATAATGGCACTGAAGCTACCATCTTGAATGTCTAATAATACAGTGCAGGGCTGGATAAATGGAATTCTGTTTAAATGACAGAAGAAGAAAACTGGGATATTTGAAATAGCTTTGCACAAATACCCCTGTATGTTTTGCTTCTTAAAATTGCCCAGTATGAAAACCAATGGTTCACTTAAAAAATGAATGATGATAGACCTGACCTAATATGTTTTGAGTTTTTCTTTGGATGCACATTCCTGCTGCAGTGGGGTTGTGGTGGTCCTGCCTGGCATTACCAAACTGGTGGTTTCCACTGGACCTCACAAGCATAACAAAGGAAGCAAATGATTTTAAAAAAGCCATTTTCACTCATTTCTGTCAGCCAAGATTGCAAAAATATTTTTGATCATGAAATGAATATGATTTCATAGGGATTCAGGTAGAGCAGTTAGATTCACTTGCTGCAATAAACTACTGGAGGTTTGTATCTGGACGGTGGCAAAATGGAGCAAGAGGCCACAAATTTGAACTTGTCCAGATTTGCCTATTGCTTGGGCCAGATGAAAATCTCCTTGCATTGGCGGCAATATTCTTTCAAAATCCTATGAAATTGTACCAGACAAACACCCATTATCTGTGGATTGAACTGGCAACACTGTAACACAAGAGGCTGACATTTTAATCTCCTGTTACTTTAGGGTGAGGCAGAGTCAGCCACCACCACCACCCCCAGTGAGTTGTGTTGCAGCATCCACTTGTGTTTTTATTTGGAAACTTGTAGAAAGACATGATCTGCAGACATGCTCGAATCTGATGAGATTATTAGTCTCCATTTGTCCAAGATTTTTTGTGGCTGTAAAAGCTTGCTAAGCGTAGAGGTAGTCTGTCATCCTTGTGAAGAGTATGTCTGCAATGCTGCCTTGGACATTGATCTTACAGCACCCATGACTTTAGCTTCAGCTCACAGTACAGCCACTGACAAAGCTGACACAGACACTGGAAAGCTGTTCCACTCTCTTCTGGGCTGGCTGTGTGGGAAGCAGACACAGGAAGAGGGAGGTGAATGCAGAGATTTCCACTGTGCCATGTGTAAGATCTGCCTTGGCATTTCACAGGTTCAAAGGACCATCGCAAAACAGATTCAAATGGTGAAGCAGATTGGAAAAGGTCGCTATGGAGAAGTCTGGATGGGAAAGTGGCGTGGGGAAAAGGTAGCAGTGAAAGTGTTTTTTACTACAGAGGAAGCCAGCTGGTTCAGAGAAACAGAAATCTACCAGACTGTCCTGATGAGACATGAAAATATTCTTGGTGAGTGAAGTGAAAGAGGATTATTCGACAGTGAACAGGTTTTTATGTTAGCAATTTTGAATTTGCTGTTATCTGATGTCCTTTCTGATGTGCTTTGTTTCCTTCTGTGCTCTGCAATTAGCCACCCAGTGCTTTTCAAAGGAAAGTTGTTTAAAGGATTACTGAAACATAAATAAAAGTTAAAAATAATTGGGTTTGGGGGTTATTCCAAACACAACATGTCTGTTTCAGCCACTGGTATATCCCTACCTGGGCTTTTGAAAGTATATTAAAAGCTAGAGGTGAGGCACAGTTGCATGGAAGTAAGATGAAAGGAATTAAATACATTATTAAAACAAAACTACTGAAATGGATGACAGTTCAGAGTTCTGAGCAGTCAAAAAAACCCCCATGAGAAGTATTAATTTGAAAATATCCTTTTTTTTTCTTTCTTTTTGAAGGATTCATTGCTGCAGATATTAAAGGTACAGGATCTTGGACCCAGCTGTATCTTATCACTGACTACCATGAGAACGGCTCACTTTATGATTATCTAAAATCTACTACCTTGGACACAAAAGCCATGCTGAAACTGGCTTACTCCTCTGTCAGTGGCTTGTGCCACCTGCACACTGAGATCTTCAGTACTCAGGGCAAACCTGCTATTGCCCACCGTGACCTAAAGAGTAAGAATATCCTGGTAAAAAAGAATGGCACCTGCTGCATAGCAGATTTGGGCTTGGCTGTTAAATTTATCAGGTGAGTGGAAGTGAAGGGGCTGAGGGGAAATTAATAAATCAGGTACAAAAGTTTCCTTAGTTGTTGACTGAGTGTGCACCTGCAGAGTGTGTGTGTGTGTGTGTGTGTGTGTGTGTGTGTGTGTGTGCGCGCGCGCGCGCGCACCTTCTGGGCTCTGCTCATCTGTGTGTGAGGTTACCTGTGTGGGGGAGAATGTTATGTCAACACCTCATGCAGGTGTCTAAATAGTTGCTTTTTGATCATTTGAGCAGCATAAAGGTTCAGTTTTCATCACTCCATCCTCCATAGCTACCCCAGTATTGCTGGCACACAGTGAAAGGATGTAGCACTGACAGGTGGAAGTCACATCAGTGAGCTTGTAACTGAAGCATTCAGCTTGTCTGATCCCATGAAAATTTGCTCTCAACTTAGAGAGAAAAATACTAATAATTTGCACGAGTTACTAACTAGGATTTATTGAAAAGGACCCCACTCGGGCTGCCTTTTGTTTCATTTCCTACAAATCAAATTGCTGAAGTACAGATTTGATTTTTGAAATGGATTTTAAATTTGATTTTAAAAAATGGTTGTGTGTTTAAACAACTTAGAGCAGATGAGTAGAACTTACTCACTCCTGGGATTCATAAGGAGACAGTGCTCTCTGACAGCTCTGTTCAAAAGGAGCTTGAGCTCTCAGTGGTGGTCCTGGTGGTGGAGACATGTTCCAAAGTTTCTGATTTTTCTGTACACAGAAATGTGTCCAGAATACATAGACTGAAGGTTTCTGTTTTGGAGGTCAGCTTTGAAACCGTGCACTCCCTGGAGTATTAAAAAATTTAGGATTTCTGTACAGATCTTGAACTGAAATTATTCAGAGTGAAAGGAAAGGCAGTTTTTATGTGCTCTTCTTACTGCTCACTTACCTACCAGTTTCCTTGGTGAGGCATTTCCTTTATGAGCCTGACCTTTCTTTAGGAGACAAGAAAGGAATATTTTTACTTTGAGGAACAGAAGCCTAGAAAACAACAACTTGAAAATACACTATTAAAAAGTTTGGGGGAAGAAATTCACCCTTTGCAGGTGTACTTTGACTGGCAAATACAGAGCAGCACACTGCTTAGCTGTGAATGAAGAAGAGCTAGGAATTACCAAGTGCTGTTACAAAAGAAGGTGAAATACAGATTCTTCACACTCCAGATGGAATTTATGTTATGTACTTGGCTTGTTTTCATACTGAGTCCTTCCTCAGACAGCATTTCTCTTGCAACAATAGGGAACAGAAAATAGTTGGAAGGGGTGTGCTCTGCTGAAGCTAACTAATGATTCTAGTGAATTTTTTTGTGTTTCCATTTTATTTGAAATATTGCAAGATAGTGCAGGTCACTGGATTTATGTTATATTCTTGGAGGTGTACAGTAGTGCCACCAGTATATGTATGATTTAATGACTTTGTAGGTGACTGGTTGTACCACAGTCTCAGTTTTTCTTCATATCGGTGAAAAAAAAATTGCTGTACAGGAAGAAAACTACAGAAATATAATTATTCTGTGAGCTTCTGTCCTATCCATCATATCTAAAATGCATACATTTTGAAGGTGAGGAAAGGAAAACAGACCTTTTTAAGCAAACCAGAATATATGCCATATATTAAACTTTTAAATATATTGAAACTCACGTATCTGAATCTGAGTTAATAAGAAAAACAAGAATCCATTCACATAATTAATGGGAATTTTTTCCCTGTATGTTGTCTCTTCTGGTCAATGTGTGAGGTGTGACACATTTGCTTAGACGTTTTTATGCATTTATCTCTCTGTGTCTGCATATCTTGATGTGTAAAGGTTGGGAGGGATCAAACATAATGCATGCAAAAAAATAATAGCTAGATTCATCTTCCTTGCAGATCTGATTTGCTACAGCTAAGAGGTACTGCCTCAGCTACTTAGTATCCCCCATTAATTGCTGAGAGTGAAGCATTAGGCGGTGGAGTACTTTAAGAAAACAGCGTTTAATGAAGATTTGATTGTTATCACTAACATTAGAGCTCGGGCTAATGCTAATGAAATCTCACAAATGTTACAGCATCCCTGTTGAGTCTTATCTCCATTGTGGTTCTGCATTTGAATGCTTAACATAGCCTCAGGCGGGTCAGCCTTTTAAGGAGGGTTGCCTTCACACTAAGAGGCTTTTCTTGCAAGAATTGTTCCATTAAGATTATGCATTACTTTTGACCTTGTTTGAGAGTGGATGTGGTGTGGATTTACTACTTCTTCCATCTAAATTGCTTTCTTTTCAAGCCACTTTACTGCATGTTTGATGCCCTTTTTTTCCTCCTTTTTCTTTTAGTGATACAAATGAGGTAGACATCCCTCCAAATACCCGTGTAGGAACAAAACGTTATATGCCTCCTGAGGTGCTGGATGAAAGCTTGAATAGAAAGCACTTTCAGTCCTACATCATGGCTGATATGTACAGTTTTGGACTCATCCTTTGGGAGATAGCAAGGAGATGTGTTTCAGGAGGTAAAGAGCTGGGAGATCACATTTAATTGTGTCAGTGAACCTCGAACCTTCCATTACACGTTTTTCTCTGGGTAATTGTTTTCAGAGTAATAAACAAGTGTGGGTAAAACATACAGGTAACTGTCTTAATATCTGTTTTCTTGTTGAAATTTATTTTAAAGCGTCAGTGCTATTTCAACAGCAGAGATTTACACTGTATTTTAATGGCTCGTTTGAAAGCAGCAGATGCCTGCACTGAGAAAGTGTGGAATTCATTTGGGGACCTTTTGTAAAGGCATCACACTTCTGCTGGACTGGGGTTGTTAAGCTAATTTAGCAGAAAGAAAATAGTGATTTCTTAGTTTAGTTAAGAGTTAAATGAAAAGAGGAGGACAAAAAGTTTGGGGTTTGCTGTGCTACTCTTTGAAATAAATAAAATCTGTTTACAAGACAAGTAGCAAAGCATCAAAGGGAAGTGGCACTGTCATACCAGTGATGTGCTTCATTTCCCTCTTTCTGCATGTAGAGCTCAGTGTAGTGCAGAAGTGATGGGTGTTGTTATCTCTCTTTTGCCACTGAGAAAGTCAAACACACAGAAATGACTTGGTGGCAGTTCTGTGCCAGTTTGGTGGTAAGAGCAGAGCATGTCTCTCTTGGGTCTCTGCTACCTTCAGCATACCTTATGGGTCTTTAAATCCTGCAGGATTATGCTGGATGCTCACCCTAGAGGAGCTGAATGTTGCCAATGAGCAGCAGAATCCCTATGTTTAAAAGCTGGTGACGCCTATTGCAATGTTGTGATATCTGCAATATTTTTGTCACTGTTGCTATGCACAAAGAATGGTACCTTGCCATATTCTGAAAAGGCACAGAACGGCCCTTTAGCATTTTCCAGGTCTCCTGATAAGAAGGAGACCTAACTCAAGGTTAATTCTCTCTAAGTTACTCTGATACAAACACTACACTAATAGCTCTTTCTGTGAGAACTTACTGGACATTGCTGGACTGGACAGCAGTGGTAGAAACTGTCTCACTTGGCAAGTTACTATGTTTGGCTTAAGAAATCTCACCAGTCTTTACACAGCAATGGTTACATTGGAACTTGACTGTGGAATAAACTTATAATGCAGGCAAGTCCTTTTTAGGGGAAGTACACACAACTCTTAGATAGTACGGCCAATCTGTTAGAGAATGAGAGGGGAAGAGGGGAGTGGAAGTCTTTCTGCAAGTGACAAGCAAGTAATTGCTTCTTTCAGGAATAGTTGAGGAATACCAGCTTCCATACCACGACCTCGTGCCCAGTGACCCCTCGTACGAGGACATGCGGGAGATCGTGTGCATCAAGAGACTACGCCCCTCGTTTCCCAACAGATGGAGCAGCGATGAGGTACCTATCATCCCTCTTAACATGCAGTCTGTGCTTTTAATCAGAGCTAGTGAGTGAGATTGACCCAATTCTGCACCATTTTAAGGGAGGGGGGTATTTACCACTGGTGCTGCTGCTTGGGAATAGCAGCATGTAGATGAATATTCTGTGGGGAGATGAAAGATTTAGGTGGCATGAAATTTTTGAATGTGAGGGGAAAAGACAAGCTCTGTGGGCTGTTTGAGGTCTTGTGCAACAGCCAGTGTGAGAAGATCTAACCAAAACTCACTTGCCTCATCCCCTCCCTAGCCAAATCCCTCTGAGCCTTCAGACTGGGGCTGGAAACACTGGAGGAAGGAATATCAGTTTCCAAAAGGGCTTTTGTGTGGTGACACTCAGTGTTTGGTCTGCTACCACATGTGTCAAGGATTGGGGAGGCTTATTGGAATAGCTGCTCTTGATTAATTGCCTAGCATCCTTGGTAATCCCACCCCAGATATTCCAGCAATAAAAGGTCCTTTTGTTACTACATAGTGCTTGTGTTATTACCAAAAACGCATTTATAAAAATCTGCGTTAATCTACACGAAACACGTTTGGCTGGTCTGGGCAGTGCTGGTGGTGTTTATGCACTGCCCTTAGAAAAGACCTTTTCCCTTCAGTTTTTCAGCATTGCCAACAACTGCAGTCTCCTCTTCCACTGACCCCCTTGGGACTTTCTCTCCCCCTTCTCTCCGCAGTGCCTACGGCAGATGGGGAAGCTGATGATGGAGTGCTGGGCTCACAGCCCTGGCTCCCGGCTCACAGCCCTGCGCGTCAAGAAAACACTTGCCAAAATGTCAGAGTCCCAGGACATTAAACTCTGACTCTGCCAGAGGCAGCTCTGGTGGAGGCCCCTGGAAATGGACATTCTTGTGCAGGCAGAAGTCCTGAAGATGTATCAAAAGTCTTTGCTAAGTACCTTGAATGGAGAAGTTGTGCTTAAGAGCAGCTGCGAGTTTTTGAGGAGACTGTCCATTGCAAAAATCGCCCAAATTTTGACACGCAAGATTGAAGAGGCTCGTCTGCCCTTGTTTACATGGGGAAATACAGTTTTAGTAACTGGTTTAAGATTATGCATGTTGCTTTCCATGAAAGCCACTTATTATTTTATTATTATTATTGTTATTATTATTATTTTGATTGTTTAAAAAAGATACTGCTTTAAATTTTATGAAAATAAAACTTTTGGGTTAGAAGTAAAAAAGATGTATATTGTTACATTAAAAAAAATGGAGGAAACTGCTGAAAATGAAAGCAAACCAACATTTTCATTTCCAAAAAGACTTTTGCACTCCAGCATTTAAAAAAAAATAAAAAAATAAAAGGTGAGTGAGTCTGTGTAGCTCAGAGGGGCTGTAATGGAGCTTGCCTTAAAAGCCACCTATTTGTGGAGATAACTGTTCAAATTCTGAATGTGCAAGTGATACTCACAGTACAGAAATGGAGCCCAATTACATCCCTGCCATCCCTGTTGGTGTGGGTGGCCTGTCCCAGGGAAGGTCATGCTTCCTTTCAGGTACTTGGGAGCTGTATGAATATGTGTGACTTGTTTAAAGAAGATCTGCATGTTTCCAGGAAACCTGATGGGGCTAGTATCACAGTGATAAACAAGTGCCCTTTTTCCTGGCTTTTTTTTCCCTTCCTTTTCCCCCACTGCAAAATAAAGTATTTTGTGTGTGAGTGGACATGAAGTGCACATTTGAATCTGCTGGGTAATTTGAAACTGCTAGCACCCATAAACAACCACTGTTTAAGAGGAAATTCCTTGTGAGAAGGAATTATTAACTTGCTCTTTCCTGTAAAAGTGAGGGGTCCATCTACGACCACAGCTGAGGGAAAAAAAAAAGTGGAAAAAAAAAAGTGTTCCCTTTTTTAAGGGAAAGTGAAAAACCTCAAAAGTGCCTGTTTCTGGGGTGGCAATCATTTTTTCTTGATTGTGAAAAGACTTGGTGCCTTGAGGCTGTAGGAGGAGGTGACAGGGAGGGAGGGTGGGACATATTAGGTGGGTGGTGAGAACTGGGAACTGTGGGCAGCAGTGGGTACCTGCCTCCAGCATTTCTGCTGCAGTGAGAGACACCACAAACCAAACAATTGGCTCAAGCTTTACCTGCATTACTGTTCTGGGTGGCCTTCCAGCTGCCTCCACACCTCTGGCAGCCACTGCACAGTGGGGCCAGGCTCAGCTGCCAGGCTGGGGCTGTGTAGCATTGTGGTTCCCAGCAAGAGGAGCTGTCAGGGGAGAAAAGCAATGAGAAATGTATTTTCTGTCTTTCTCAGTTCCTCCTTCCTGGGGCTGCAGCAGTTGCAGCAATGCTAATGCTACAGAAGGGGAAATGAGAGGTGAAATATACCCTGGGAAGTGTTTTCTTTGGAAAGGTTCTGTTCTTCGTCAGATTACCAAAACTGAGCTGCATGGGACTTACTGGTTTACCATTTTTTACTCTAATTTGTTTTTTAAAATTTTCCTGCCTGCCTATATTGTTTTACTAGATGGTGTTCAGCTTAATTTTGAAATAAGTCCTTACAAATGCTGCTTTGATTATGCTAAGCCTATTTCAGAACTGAAATAATTGCCATGCAGGATTTAGCCTCAGCACTTCTGCAATGTTTCTTTTTTTTTCTCCTCTTTTTGGACAAAACTGATTTATTTGTGGTAGGTAGGTATATAATTGGGGTTTAGCTTAACAGCTCCCTGAAGGTATTTCTAGCTGGAAAAATTACCATTTTATACTTTCAAGCTAACAGAGAAAAATGTGTGGTTCAAGAGAACCAGCAAGACCTCAATGATGATAGGTGTTAAAAAGCTTCATCAGAAGTTTTTTGTTTATTAGAGTGCTTTTACTGCAGGGCATTTTCCCTGCTTGTACCCAAATTCAACAAGCAATACAAAAAGAAAATCTCTGAGAGTTAATAATACACTGAATCCTGACCACAGGAGGGGCGACGATGGTTTCCCCATCCTTAAAAAATGTTTGTGAGGCTGAGAACTGGGTTTGCTCCTCTCCTTGGCCACCTTGGCTTTGAGATTTGTGAGCCAAAACGGGGACAGCCCAGCCCCTCTTCACCTTTTTGTCTTAGTGAATTGAGTCATGGGTTTGTAGTCTCATTTCTTCCCATAAAAGCCAGCACACCCTCTGGAACCAAGATTTCCCAGCTCCAAAGAAGCGGATGGGACTTGCAGGTCTCAGGTTACACAGCAGGGATGTTTCTTTCCTGCCTGTTTAGGTGTGTTTCACCTCTACTCTCTTCAAATAGACTGGTTTTTTTTTTTTTAATTAGCAGGGCTCTCTCCCCAGGAGTGTTTTGGAGGGTGCTTTGCTGGCTGGCAGCACAAGGTATGCAATGAATGCCCCCACACCTGCCATCAGCGTGTTGCAAGAGAAAGGGGCAGTCACTGGTTTCCTGAGCACATCTTACCTTTTATTTGGTCCAGAAGAAAAGGGTCTAAGATACTGGTTGATAGATTACATAACGTGTATATGTTAAATGTTCAAGTTTTTGTGGTTTTATATATATATATATAATATATATATATATATATTCACTTGCGAGTCTGGAATAGCTCTGTGGATTAAGAGTAAACTATTATGGATGAAAAAGCACTAAATAAAATGTAACATTTATTTATAAAAATGCATAAATGACAAATCACTGCAACGGTGCTGTATAGGAAAATAGATAAATATATATATATGAGGAGACACACACTGAGAAAGCAAACAGTCTGCAGTTGTGTAACTAGTGCCTGCCTGTTTTCTCCCAAGACCAGATTTTACCCTCAAATCTCCTATCCACTGTAATTTGTTGTGAAGGGCTATTCCTAAGGCCAAAAAACAGCCTAAGGCAAGTGTGGAGGTCTTTTGTTCCAGCACTGTGACATTCCAGTTACTGCCTGCATGGGTGACTGTGTAACACTCAGCATGTCATTATTAAGTTTCAGTACCTGCAGTGACTACAGGTTAGTGTATTTATTTTGCCAGGTGTGACCTTCTAAAGTCACTTCCATATTTTGGTAGTTTCAAAGAGCACATTGATGACTTGGAAGTCAGTGGTAAGATGATTATGGCTATGGTGCCCACAGGTCTAGAAATCCACTTCTCTAACAGAAATCATTCAAGGAAGTGTAGTTTAGTTTCTTATTGGCATAGGTGAGATGGCATTGATAAGTGAGAGAAGGAAAAAAAAGATGCCATCTAGCAACTGCTATTCTTGCTATTCTTTCTCTAGCACAAAGTTATTTCTATTAAAGAAAAGGTTGTCAATGTGGAGACTAAGATATCATGACAGGTAAAAGAATTATAAAAGAAAGCCCTCAAAATCAGGCCTGCTCTCTTAAATTGCAAAGTTAGTCTGTCACTTCTTCTAAGTAATTTGCAAGTTCCCATGTGAAAGCAATCTTGGTATGAGAACTCGTTAGCATAACAACCTATTCCCGGGTTGAAAAACAAATGCACCTACAATAAATAACAGAGGATTTGTCCCAAGAGCATCAGTAAAGAAAATATGTAAACAATTGAAGAATAGAGAGATTTGCTAGACAAGTAGAACACCTTTTACTAACCAACAGAGTAATTGGCAAGAAAGCTATTAACCAATTACACTTGCACAACGAGGCCTGCGAAAACTGTATAAGTGATGTGAATAAAGAATTGGCTTTTCCCGCATTAAAACAATGGAGTCCTGGCTAACTTATTACGGTACCTGATGAGCCGGCGCGATGCCGGGAGGCGAAGGCCGAGCCGGCCGCGAAAAAGGACGCGGGGCCGAGCCGGGACTCGAGGGACGGAATACACAAAGTCGGGAACGAAGAGCCCGCAGCGAGACGAAATTCAAGCAGCGAAGACACAGAGTAGGGAGAGGCTCTGGCTACAACTACAGCGGCCGGGGGACGGCACAAAACACAGAGACAAGAACCGGCCGGCGAGGCGGGACCCGAGCAGGGAGCGCACAGAAACACACACAGAAACAGAAACGCACACAGGAACACAGAAACACACACAGAAACAATCACAGAAACACAGAAACACACACAGAACACACAGAAACACAAACACAGAAACACAGAAATAAGCACAGAAACACCAAGAAACACAGAAACACAGAACACACAGAAACAAACACAGAAACACAGAAACAAGCACAGAAACACAGACCAAACACAGAAACAATCACGGCTCCCGGGAAGGCGCCTGCTGCGGGGGGGAGCATGGAGGGAAAAATGCCCCGCATCCACTGAGCCGTGGGCAGACACTGCCGAGAAGTCGTGAAAAATACACTGTGCAAGTTTCGTGCCATGGATGATATGCACCACGGAACATAGACGCCGTGGAGCGTAACATGTGCAAAAGTCCGCATGTGTGAGATAGTGCTCAGACTGAGAGTTTAAAAAATACTCTGTGGAAAATACGCGCCGTGGATAATACACGCCGCAGAGCGCAAGATGCATGAAAGTCCGCATGTAGGCCGAACGTAGAGGGAACGTGCAGACTGTTTAAAAATGGGGTAAAATACGGGAAATCTTAGAAAAGGCATTGTTATAAGTAAACTCCATCTATTAATTCGTGCTTAAAAATAAAGTGATATAAAATTGTAGACAATAAATAAAAGAAGGATTCTGGGAAACCAAGGGGACATCTGCTAACAGATAAACCAGCAGGAAAGAAAATCAACAAATGAAAGGATGCTGCAACCTCGGAGATGAGCCATCAAGTGGTCTAATGACTGGGAACACCTGCCTGATAAGCCTGATGGAATCAATGACAGCTTCTCAGAAATCTCATCTGTTCATCAATACAGCCCAAAAAAACCTATTCAAGAGACTCAAAATCCCAAAAGAAGACAAATGAATACCCATACACAAACTAGTAGACAAAAAAAACCTGCCTCAGAAAAATTAAAAAGTATAAAGTTGAACTCTTGGTAGTGAGATTTTGTGAACACTGCAATGGAGGCCTGTCCCATGTTCACCCAGTGTCGATTCCCGGGATTGAACTGACCTTTTACATGGCTTTTTGTTTGTTTGTGTTCACTGTCATGCAAAAATAAATTTTATTTTTATTTTTTCCATTTGGCTAATTCATTTATAACAGATTTGGTGACCCCAACGTGATACAATTCCAAATTTTTCATGGGCACCCCACACTGCTTGGGAAGCACCCCACTAAATTTTAGCGGCCTGGCAGTGTGGGAAACCCCGTGGAACCAATTGCAACACAAACAAATTTAAGCCAAAAGAAAAAGCCACAATAAAAGGAGGAACTCGAGTCCAAATATGAGTTGAGAACTCAGAGGTAACCCAGGAGAAGGAGTCTTCCCTGAGCCGTGGCTCATTTTTTCCCTTGCAAAAATCTACATGCACAAAAAACCCATGCAAGAAAAAGAGCTGTAAGTATTGCGTGGTTGAGTGAGGTGTGGCTAAACGGGTGTCTGAAATGTGATTTTATCATGAAATGATTGTGGGCCTCACGGTCGCAGTTCCACTCTCCCGCGAGCGAAGTGGTCGGCCAAGAGGGAAGCGCACGAAACAAAAAAAAAAACACTCCTTTCCCTCAGCAACCTCGGGGCCAGGGGAGGCTCAGGGAGTCAGCCACAAAGAACTAAAAGGGAAGGGTACGTCCTTGGAGTTCGGGAATTGGTAAACCTTTTAGTTTAGGGCTCAGTATACCCAAAGGAAACTCACCAAGAGATCAGAGAAAATTCTCCACTAGAAAGCCTACAGCACAGCTCACTGAAGAGTCAGTAATCTGGGGAAAACTAATCAACCAGTAAGTATAATAAAAAAAGACTTGCAAGTACAAGATTCGGAGACCAGACACAGCTGAAGAAGATATGAAGTAAGTAAGGAATTAAGCAAAAGAAATGGGGCAAAGAAAAATCAAGCCTCAGAAAAAGACCCAAGAAAAGCCCAGTGTTGGAGAAAGAAAACAGTGTACCTGAAATCCCACAAGGTAATTCATTGGGGTGGA
This sequence comes from Cyanoderma ruficeps, assembly GCA_008694505.1. Classification (NCBI taxonomy): domain Eukaryota; kingdom Metazoa; phylum Chordata; class Aves; order Passeriformes; family Timaliidae; genus Cyanoderma; species Cyanoderma ruficeps. The sequence goes on along the minus strand of VZDJ01000084.1, from coordinate 673,509 downwards.
TGTTAGAACATTAAGAAGAGTATCCCAAAAGAAAGAGAAAGTCTAAAGAGAAAATGATTCATCATTACATAGAAGTTTGGAGAGGGAGCAGAAGTTAAATTATTTACAGTAAAAACCAGAAGACATACAGAAAAACCAAAAGCATCTAAGGTGGCTGGGCACATGACGTTATACGAAGCCCAAGAGTAAATATTAACAAGTGATGTAGAAAAGAGGACTGCCTTGTTTTTATGTTGTCTGGTTGTGAAGAAAAGTGAATGAGTGGATATATAGAAGTGCTAGTCTTTGTCTATTGTTTTTGTATGAGCAGAAGTGTGTGTGGCTCAAAGGTGTGTTTGTCGTGGAGTTCATTTGTGTTACTGTGTTGTGTTGTTGGAGGGGGGAATTCCCTGTGCTGTGCGAGGCAGAAAGGGTGATTCCTAATAAAATAAAAAAGAGGATGAATTAAGGTCTGGGAGAAGAGAGAAGAGGGAGGCTGGGCACAGCCCCCACCTGTGCTACTAGACAGCGGCGTATTCCCACTGCGTGGATGCTGTCAGCGGCTCCAAGAAAAAGGTTAGAATGTGCCTCTGAGTAGTTCATTGAAAATACTGCACGCTTTAAAGAACAATTTTGCAAATCGGTAAGGAGTTAATTTTAAAAATTCACTCACCTGATTTGGAATTACAAATAACTGCTGCTTGAAATCCAACTCAATTTCTGTCTGGTGAAGCAGTAGAGAAACCTACTTATAATTCCACAGAGGCGTTGGAATTGCAAACAAAAATAAGAGCTGATTTGAAAGAAGAAGAACTAGAAGAAAGAGAAAAATGGTTTATAGATAGTTCAACCAAAGTAGTAAAAAAAAAGAGCAAGTCTGGATATGGTATAGTAGATGGTAAAACTAAGAAAGTGGTAGAGTCTAGACCTCTCGTCTCTAGCTAGTCCGCTCAAGCATGTGAATTGTATGCAATATTGCAAGCTTTAAAAGGATTGAAAATGGAAAAAAAGGACAATTTTCACAAATTCTAAATATGCTTTTGGGATGGTACACACATTTGAAAAAATTTGAGAAAAAAAAGAGTTTATTAGCACCTGCGACAAAGGTTTGGTACACAAAGAAATCATAAAGCAAATTTTAGAGGCTATCAGAGAACCTGAAGCCATCCCTTTTGTGCATGTTAAGAGCCATCAGGCAGAGAGACAATTCAAAACCAAGAAATAATAATTGGGCAGCCCAGGAGGTGAAAAATGCTGCTTTTTTAGTGGTAAACACTCCTGAAATAGCAGAAAGTAAAACTCCGGAGTACCCTCCCCAACCTACTCCTGAAGAAATAGCAAAGTATCAGAAAATAGGGGGAAGATTAAACGACAATAAGTAGAAACTGCCTGATAGGAGAGAGCTACTACCTAAAGAATACACAAAGAAAATTCTAAAGAGGCTACACCAACAAACCCATTAGGAAGTGCAAGCTTTGGCAAAACAGTTTTTAAGATTTTTTTGGATGCAAAAGAATATTTGAGCTAGCTAAACAAGAAGTACAAAGTTGTCTCACTTGTCAAAAGGTGAACTGGGCAAAGTCTAGGCAAGCACTTTTGGGAGGCCGGCCGTTGGCATATCACCCATTTGAAAGAGTTCAAATAGATTTTACTGAATTACCTAAAGTGAGAAGATACAAGTACTTGCTACTTATAGTAGATAAACTGACTCATTGAGTTAAACTTTAAAAGCACTTATGTTAAAAAACAAAATGTCTTGGGTAAAGTGTCTCCCTCTAGCCCTGCTAAAGCATCAAAAACTATGCCTCACTCCGAGACTGGACTGTCACTGTTTAAAATGCTGTATGGGATGCTGTACGAACACAAGATGCCGGTAAAGCACCCCCGAATAGAAGACTAATCAAAACCTGAAAAAAACCCCAATGACACCTCACCAAGAAAGCCTTTTTTTTTCTCCTTGTTCACCACAAATACAGCTATCAAAACAGCAAAAAAAGGCTAGACTCATGCATCACAAGCAAAAAAGATCGAGCATCAAAAAGACACGCTGAAGTAGAAGGTGTCCTCCTCACCAGGAGACTTAAAAAGTTAGACCACAACATCACTATATATGACAGAAAATCAGATAAGTTGTCTGAAACACAATTGTAAATGTTTTTCATTTTAACTGTGTATATTATAAACAAATCTGAGTTACCCAGTGCAAAAGAAAGTATCAGCCTAAAAGTTTGTGAACTAAGTGCTTAGAAGAGAAACAAAAAGTGACTAGCCATGTGTTAGTGCTTGCTACTCAATTAAGTTTGCTATAGCTAAATTCTCCAAAGTGGTATCTAATATATTAAAAGGGGGGAGGGGGGGTAAGAGAAAAAACTGGATGCAAAGGCACAAGTTTGTGCAATCAAGTGCTGAAGGACAAACAAAGTACCCTGCAAGGCTGACACAGTCAAATTATCAAAGTGGGGCACTTTTAAAAGGAGGTAAGCGGTTCAGACCAGCTGTGGAACCCCTGAAGAATACACCTGCTGCCAAGAAGATTCTTTACCTCGCCACTGGTCGCAACCCAGTGGGCGCAGGCAAAGGCAGAGGAGTACACCTGTGCAAAATCCTAATAGTCCTAAGCCTAGTAAAGTGCCAAACGACTGGAATGCACGTAGAGGATCTGCCAAAACAAAACCCCGCAACTGAACGTGAGCAATGCTTGCAAACAACCCTAGAGAGGCAAATAACCAAGAAAGGACTGGCCTACCAAGCCCAGCATAACTGTCAGCCAAATAAGGAGAAGGGGTACTGTACCTTCAACAGCACTAACTATAAATTATGTGAATTGGATGGGGGAATAATATGCCACATCCCCAGAAGCAATCCCTAAGGACAGGCAGTTAAATCCCACATCCACTGAAGGGAGGAAACCCACCCATGTAATACATAAAAGAAAAACTAAAGAAATACCAACTACTGTGTGGGTAGAAGGCAAAATAAAATTGATCTTTGTAGCCGAATACCAAGTAAAGTTGTGATATAATAACAAACAGCTAAAAATGTGGATTATAAGAGAAAAGACCTATTGAGTAAATAAGAATTTGAAATATGAGAAATCCCCTATTGGTACTAAACCTATAATGTTAGCCCTCCTTAAAAATAATGATGACAAAATCTGTTTACAATATGGTAAAACCTTTTGTTTCTCAAGAGATAAGCAAGGGCTAGACCCTAAAGCTAAACTAAAACAGGTCTCACAAGTATTAAAGAGACAAGAATCTAAAGCTAGAAAAAGAAAAATAAAACAAGAAAGACTGAAACCCCTCAGTGAGCATTATAACCAATTAAAGAAACAATACAGGGATTGGGGTTTGCCAGCCTCAACTCAAACTTTGTTTATAGATCCAATGCAAAAAAATAGCAAACAAATTAGGCCTAACTAATAAATTTGTGGTAGTTTAAAATCAGCCAAAAAGTAGCCCTAGAAAACGGAAAGCTTGGCTCCAGAGCAACTGCTAAAATAAGATAACAAGCAAATCTCAAAGACATTGCAAAGACCAAAAGGATAGATCCTAGACCAGCGAGTTATTGGATTAATTTGCATAAGCAGAGAAGGAAAGGATTTCACAAAAATAGTAAGATATACTCCATGCATTTCCACTCTAGCAATAAATTCGAATCAAAGAACCAAAACTTGGCAGCCCGAACCCCCTGCAAATATTAAGGTAAGACAAAAACTGAGAACTGTGAGTGGAAAGGCTCAATTGCTCTATGTTGGCATAAGAGCCCTGGAGCCAACCCTTACCAATCTATAGAAAGCTTGAAAAATTACTGAGCTAATCCTAAAAACCTGAATGTTAAGTGCAAGGCCCCTGATGAAACATATTAGATATGTGGTAAAAAGGCTTATAGTGAATTACCATGAAAATAGAAAAGATCTTGTACTCTAAGTATGATCAGACCATCCTTCTTTACACTACCAAGATCAAAAAGTAAATCTTTGGGAGCCCCAACTTTAAGAATCATTGGGTAGGGTGAAAAGAAGTTTGAAAAAGATACTCCCTATGGCAGGAGGAAGCCAGACTTGGGGGGAGGAAAAACAGCCAGCAAAAAAAAATAATAGAATATTACAGGCCTGCTACATAGGATCAAAATAGAAGCTGGGGATACAAAACTCCCATTTATTTGTTAAATAGATTAATAAAGCTCCAAGCAATAGTAGAAATAGTGTCCAATCACACGTCAGATGCACTTGAGTTATTAGCTAGACAGCACTCCCAAATGAAGGCATATGTCTATCAAAATAGAATTGCCCTGAACTACTTATTGGCTAAAGAAAGGAGTATATGTAGAAAATTTAATGGATCAAAATGCTGCACCAAGATTGATGATTATGGGGAGACTATTAAGGGTTTGGCCCGTATTCCAATACAAAAGTGGAACTCCATTCTAAATGCTTCTTGGTGAGATCAAATTTTTATGAATGGAGCCTAGTGGAAAAAAGTAGTTTTCTTCATTATATGTTCTATTGCAAGTATGATATTTCTACCCTGCTTAATACCTTGCTTTATTCGACTCATTCACTCAGCAGTCCAAAGAATGCAACTGGCTGCTTTGCCCACAAACCCAGAATTAGCTTTAGGAAAAGGCAACCAGCCCCAAACCTCAAAACTACTGTCCCTAACGGGAAATGAGAAAAAGAACAAAGCTGCAAAAAGCATTAGCAAAATTCGAGCAAAAAGTAAAAGAGAAGCAAAATTATAAGAAATATTGTGAACCTTCCCAAAAAGATTGGGAAGAGTCTAACAAGTAAAAAGATAACCAGGATAATTAGATAATCTTTTGATTTCACTGTTTTGTTTTAAAAAGCTTTTTCTAGTGAAGAAAAGCACTCAAAGTGTTTTGTAAGAATTAAAAGGGGTTATAAAATAACCCTTTTTTTTTTTTTCCTAAATCAACAAGTTGACCAAAGGGCACAAATTAATGGGTACATTTGAAAAGGGGGAGGACTGTTATAAGTAAATTCCGTGTATTAATTCGTGCTTAAAAATAAAGTGATATAAAATTGTAGACAATGAATCAAAGAACAATCCCGGGAAAGCAAAGAGACATCCAAGAACAAATAAACCAGCAAGATAAAAAAAATCAACAAATGAAAAGATGCTGCAACCTCGGAGATGAGCCATCAAGTGGTCCTAAGGACCGGGAACACCTGCCCGATAAGCCTGATGGGATCAACCACGGCTTCTGGAAATCTCATCTGTTCATCAATACCGCCCAAAAAAACCTATTCAAGAGACTCAAAATCCCAAAAGAAGACAAATGAACACCCATATACAAACTAGTAGACAAAAAACCCCTGCCTCAGGGAAATTAAAAAGTATAAAGTTGAACTCTTGGTAGTGAGACTTTGTGAACGGAGGGGGAACACTGCGATAGAGGCCTGTCCCATGTTCACCCAGTGTCGATTCCCGGGATCCAACTGACTGTTTTCGTGGCTGTAATTTCTGTTTGTTTTTTTCGTGTTCGCTGTCACGCAAAAATAAATTTTATTTTTATTTTTTCAATTTGGCTAATTCATTTATAACAGCATTTTGTACATCTATACTCACGTTGTTTTCTATGCCGTAGCAATAAAGTTCTCAATTTACTTTTATCCTGTATCGTGATCTATCGAAAGCTGGGGCGAGTTGGGGCAGGTTTTGTGGGCAGCGGCCATAGGTGAAGATATGGTAGCCACAAAATGGTATTTTACACGGTATTTTATTAGAAATTCGTTAAAAAAAATTACAGTCTGCTGAAGGACCGCAGCTGCTGCGGCAACCGGCCCCCGCGGGCTCCAGAGACCTCTCGGTCAGCATCTCCTGTGTCTGTAGGTCCGTTTCTCTTCCCTCTGCCCACGAACGGTGGAAACGTTACGTTTTAGTTCCGTTTTTCATGTTGAAAAGACTATTAAAATGTTACAGCCACTTTGAACCCGCTTTCAGCCCAAGCCATGGGAAGACGCGGCCGCCCAAAAAGCCGGCAGCCGGAATCTGTGTGCCTGCGCCTCTGTAAAAGGGTTCCGGCGGGGAACACTGTCCCCGGGCGGCGATGCGGGGAGGCGGCTCCCGCTCCCCGGGAAGCCGCGGTGGCCGCGGTGCGGGGCGGTGGCCGCGGCGGCTCCGCGCGGGTGGGTTTTGTCCTGCAGAAAGCCCCGAGCCCCGGGCACCGCTCGGTTCGCAGCTCCACACGGAACACGCGAGCTCTGCAGACGGCAGGAGCGGAGCGCATTCCCTGCCCACAGCTCCTCCCTACAGCTGAGCGCTCCAAGGCCGTTCCCTCATTCCCTCCCGGTCCGTGCGCGGGATTCCCAAAGCCCTGGCGGCTCTGCCGGCCCGGCCCCGCATCGGCGGCCCCTCCCCGCGGGGCTCCGGGCCGGGAGGTGGGAGCCACCACCGCTTTGTGCCTTTTTAACCTTGTCTGTATTTGTTCTCGGTATTTCCCCCCCTTTTGCTACATGCGGTCTTTAGAGGGGATTCTGTGTTGTTTTTCCCCCTCCGCTTTTCTCCCGCGGGTGTTTGGGGCCGGCGGGGATGCAGCAGCCCCGGGAGGGTCCGCTCGGCTCCCACCGCCCGCTGCTCGGGCACTGCGGAGTCTCCACCTCTCTTTAATGAAGGTTGACATATTGTGTTTGTGTGCCTTGAAAACGTGTTGATAGGGGTTTTTTACGTAAGTCTAATTTTTTTTTTCTGCTTTATGGTTGCTGGATAGAAAGCTGTAAATACAGTGCTTTATTTCCTACCAAAGATTTCAACATATTTTAACAAGAATGTTAAAAAAAAAATGCCAGATGAAATGACACAAAATACAACCTCGAGAAGCTACTCAGCTGTTCAGCAGTCTGCCAAATTACCAAAAAACAAGATGCCATCCAGCAACTGCTATCCTTTCTCTAGCACGAAGTTATTTCTATTAAAGAAAAGGTTGTCAATGTGGAGACCAAGATATCATGACAGGTAAAAGGATTATAAAAGAAAGCCCTCAAAATCAGGCCTGCTCTGCTAAATTGCTGAAGCTAGCCTGTCACTTCTTCCAAGTAATTTTCAAGTTCCCATGTGAAAACAATCTTGGTAGGAGAACTCGTTAGCTTAACAACCTATTCCTGAGTTGAAAAACAAATGCACCTACAATAAATAACAGAGGATTTGTCCCATGACAATCAGTAAAGAAAATATGTAAACAGTCGAAGAATAGATTTGCTAGACAAGTAGAACCTTTTACTAACCAACAGAGTAATTGGCAAGAAAGCTATTAACCAATTACACTTGTACACGAGGTCCGTGAAAACTGTATAAAATAAGTTATGTGAATAAAGAATTGGCTTTTCCCGCATGAAAATAATGGAGTCTGGGCTAGCTTAATACAATACTAAGAAACTAATTTGTGTTCTTTTTTTAGAACTAGTGCCTTATTAAACCTGTAAATACTGTAATTAGAAAACCTGGGGAACAAACTGTGTTATGTTGTATTTGTTCAAATTGTATATTGTTACTTTAACACCCCCCCCAATAAAATTGTTGCCATCTCCCAATGACAGAGACTATTTTCTTTTGCTTGAAAAGCACCATCTTTTTGTTTAATTTCCCTGGCTAGATTATTTTGACTGTGCCTCATTTATTTTATTTTTATAAGATTTTTTTCCTCTGAGCAAACAAGTAAACAGCAATATGTTGCATATGTTTCCACTGGCATAAAAAAGCATAACTCCTTTCACAAGTCAGTGAAGAGAAAAATAGTAATTAAAATAGTGTTATCACTAATAGAGCAGTTGCTCATGTTTTGTGGCTGATTATGTAAATCTGTAGGAACTTGGCATTAGCATATTATTTTTTAGACTCCCCCCTTCATTCTGCCACATCTTTATGAATATTTTGATGACTATTTTTATTAGCACAGGAGGAACAGGAGTTCCATCATCAGCTGATCCAGCATCAGCTGGAAATGGCATTGCTCAGTGCTGAGGCGTGGGGGGTGTACACCTTTACATCCAGTGAGGTATTTCTGTGAATTTTTACTTAAAGCTGGAGCACCGTTCTCATTCTGCAGTGCTGTGTTGCAGATTGGTGTTTCCTAATGCTTAACTGCCTTGCTGGTTATTTTCAGAGAAGTGTGTAAATAACAGCAATTTTCCCTTGAGCTGCACAACCCCTGCAGCCCTCCTGCTTTGCCCCAGACCGTGTGTGCTCAGTGGCACTGCTGTTATTCTCCAGCAGCATTTCTACAGCTCCCTCCACCTGGCCACATCGAGGTGACAAAGCCCTGTGCTTGTTGCACATTACCCCTGGCATGCCACTGAATCCCACAGTTTCTTTCTCAGAAACATTTCTTTTGAGGAGATTTTTTTTTTTAAAAATAAACTAAATAAAAGACTCCACTTCTGAGCTTCCAGGAACTAAACAATTGAACACAAGGTAGTGGTGTATTTTTTTTCCAGTTGCTTATAAATATAATTTATTACCTGTTTAAAAATTCTTTCTTACACTTTGTACATGTCAGGCTGACAGAATAAATGCAGGCATTTACAAACAGAGGGAAGGAGAAAAAGGGAGGGGGGTAAGAGGCACACTCAGAACTAGTAAACCACACCTCCACTGTACAGCAATACAAATAATGCAATGGCTAGCACTTCTCCTGTAGTAAGTCAGTCTTTAGAAAAGGAATTGCATAGAAGATACAACAATAGGGAAATCAAAACCAAAAGAGTTCTCCAGATCTGAATAGCAAAGAAAACAAATCCCACAAACCCCGGCAGAGCTGTGACATGGGAAGAGAAGGGGAAATGTGATACACCTGGGTCACACAGATATTTCTTTTCCTACAGGCCCTCCTTTGCTTTGGAAAGGTACTGAAGATATCCTCTTTTTTTTTTTCTTCTTCCTTTTTTTTTTTCTCTTCAACAATAACAGAACACATGTTAGCAAAAAGAGTCTACCACACAGATGTGTGAAAACACTAATGCCACAACTTCTCTGTCTCAGCTGTGTCACTCACCCTGGGTTATTGGCTCTCGGCTCGGGTGTTTTTGCAAGGTACCTTGAAAAATCTGCAGGGAGAAGAGTGTTTTGCCTCTCCTTCCTAATTTTGTTTACTTTCCAGACCGATTTTGCTTTTTATTTGTATTGTGCTAGCTCCCAGATTTACGGGCAAGCAGTAGCCAGAGCCAGCTGGCAGCAGCCAAAGCAGCTCTGGGGCCCATGCAAGCTTTTCTCATCTCAGGGCTTTTGTCCCATCACTGCTGTGGGAGGATCTTCCTGATTTCATCTCACTCCTCACAGGCATCCTGAAGCCATGACATGGGATGCTTTGGGAGCAGAGGGCAGGCCCAGGGTGCAGCACACGTAGCAATTAGTCTTTTTGTCAGCAATTGAGGAGACTGAACTGCTAATAAATACATTTAACCAGCACCACAGAAAATGTGAAATACCTATTTGGGATGGAGGTTTGTGAGAACTCTGCATCATCGTCTCTCTTTTTTGTACAGACAGCTTATCAAAGGACTTTCAGATAAGGGGTTTTCAGATTTCAGGGAGCAGGGGTCAAGTTTAAAGGACAAGTAAGTAAATAAACTAAATGCTCCTATTCAACCGAAGAGCCTGACCTACCAAACTTGATGCTTCATTTCTGTGGCTTTAGTTTAAGTCCAATTCCAGTTACTTGCCAGTTTTTACTCTGTTGGCTTTTGACATACTGCCTATTTGACCTTGCAGTGATGATACAGCACTGAATTTTTACATTTACCTTCCCACGCAAAAGTTGGTACAGTAAGAGGATGCCCATACCTAACATGAGAGGTAAAAGCCTCCAGCAGGTAGTATCCTTTGTTTTCTCCTCTTTATCTGTATGTACACACACACATGCACACTTACTTTGCCTTTCTGTCCCACTTCAAAGGATATCTGACATATGGACTTCAGCATTTACTCAAGATTTCACACACAAGGTAGGAATGGATTGCAGTGGTGACCCCAAAGCCAGTAACTCATTGGAGTGCTTGTGGGAGAGGAGCCAAACGTTTGGTTTCCATTCACAAACCACTCGTGTCTCTGCACCACCTGATACTGACCAAGCCAGCCTGCAAACAGTGAGTAACTTCATGGCAAGGTGAGAGTCAGAGAATACCTGAAAAGACTTCTGAACACTAATTAAGATTGTTTACAAAAGTGCCCTGGAAACAAGATTTAAAAAAACCCCAAGCCAACCTCAACAAAATTACTGTGTTTAAAATTAACTTCAGAGCTGTGGTAACTACTTGGTAGAGCTTACAAGGGTCTAAGAGCCCACCCACCCCTCCCTTCCCCACACCCCCTGCCCCCAAAAGAAGAAGAAAAGGAGAACCAAAAAGAAACTTCTGTAGGTAGCAATACAAGACATTAGGACACTGTCCACAATGACAGGCTTACAGCATGTAAATACATTTATTCTATATGTAAGCAACTGAAATAGCAGGAAACCCAAGGGACCAATATGTTTTGCTCTGTGGGTGTTGCAGACTCCAACATACCTCACGAGTGTCTGCATTTCTGCCAGCAAGACAGAAAAAATGTCTTGGTCTCCCAATAAAGCAAATCTTGACTGGAGACACCTTCACTGCTGCAAAATTTTCAAGATCCACTGAAACAGCACTTAGGTTTTGCACTGTTTAGCAAGACACAGTGGATCAGTTGTGATCATAAATTTTGAAAAAAAAACCCCAAAAACCCAACCAAACCCCCAACTTGCCCTATACACTGACAGTCACCTTTACAAGAACACAACACAAGAGGAACTGAAGAAAAAAAAGTGAAAAGGACTGCCTCCAATAAATGTTTCTTACTCGGAAATTAAAGGTTTTCCTTGAAGTCAGTAGATATTTTATATATATTTATATAATATATATACTATTTATAGCGCTAGCAATCAACATGTAATGAAGAGATGGTGTGAAGAGCAGAAAAACTGCTCCAGTACAGAGCCAAAGGTGAACAACTAAAAGGAAAAGTGTTTTGAAAAATAGTAATAACTGGAGGATAAGAAGCCTGCAGCCTTTTTGTTTGTTTTCCCTTAAAGCAGATGTGCTTACCTGACATAAAATCTTACAACTTCTAAGAGCTAGCTCTGCCTAGTCCTTGTCAGAGCCACCCCACAGGAAGCCTTTTCCCCGTTCCCGTTGTTGTGGTGGCAGCGACATGGTGGAGCCGGGACTCAGCCCCACGAGATGGCACTGTGTCCATGCAATCCAGGCAGAGCCACTGCTGCTGGGTTTTCTCCCACCAAAAATAATATCCTGACCCGATCCGGCTGCCCTTGCTTCCCGCCCGCTCTCCTTGGGGCAGCAGGATGGGGATGCTGCTGTGAACACCACCAGCCAGGGCCCTCTCCCACAGTGCACGCCCTGCCACTGCAACTCCCCCCAGAAATAAAGGAAAAACTGAGCAAAATGAACGCAGGGAAGTGTGAGGTGAGGTGGGAGCTGCTGTTTGGAGCAGTGGCAAAGAATGGGTGCAGAGCTGCTGGGATGAGCTGTGGCTCTCTGGAGGAATCTTCCCCTGCTTCTCCCTGCCCTGTCAGGGCTGAGGCAGCCCAAGGAGCTGTGCTGGGAGCTGCAGACGCCTATGGAGCCGGTGCTGGAGAAACTGTCCAGCCCATGATTGGGATTGGGGTGGTTTCTGAGAAGCTGGGGTGGAAGAACAGCAGCTTCACCACCCAGTGACAGTCATGCTGCTGTCCAAGTCATGTTCAGTGATGAAGGGTTACACTCTTGACCTCCACCCACTTCTGTGGATGCTCCTCTTAATCAATGTGCATTTTTCCTTGCAATAAATCCTCTTTACTGTGATGCTGTGAAATGAAAATGTCCCAGAACACTGTGGAAAAGTTGTTCATCTGCAAGATGTTTGTCTTGCAGAAGGCATCACAATGCAGGTCAGAGGGCTGGCCAAAGGAGCATCAAATCACAGCAGTACAGGTAAATAGGAGAGGCTTTGTTTCCCTGACCCTGGTGAGAAGGATGCATATGCTGCCCACCTAGAAAAAGCTGTGAGCTGAGGAGCACCAGCGAGCCTAGGGATCAACCAACAGATTGAACTGAAAAGGCCAAAAGGTCAAAGGACAGTTCACTTCCTGCACCTGCCTTGGAAGAGGAGTCAAGGAAGGACACATGGGAAAGGTGAAGAAGCACAAACTAAACACAAATGGTTACACCTAAAGATGGCACGCGAGGGAGAAAAGCTGAGACCTACCTTTAAGAGCCATTTTAGCCCTCTAAGGTAAGTAAAAGGTGTGGAGAAAGGGTAGAGCTGGAAGCCCCAGATCAACCCTCCAGAAGTTGAAAGCAAAATTTCCATTAGCATTGAAGTGGGCTGCACCAGGTACCCAAGGTGAAAAACCATAGAGAGGATGCCCATGGCATCTCCACATTAAGAGAAGGTGGGGCTTACACAAGCAAAATACACACAGATGTTGAAAGTTACAATGCATGTCCTCTGGTCTCCAGTTTTGACTGAAATGCTGTTTTGCAAACTGCCTGGTTACCTCTTAGAAGGAAGGGAACTTTTTGTGCTCCCTGCCTGGTGGTCAATGAAAACATAACTCACTGGTCAGGGAGCTGAGAAATTATAAGCAAAAAGTGACAAGGCTATGGAAATGTCAAATGGAAAAAGAGGTCAGATGAAATTTTCTTTTCATTTTAACCAATGACATTTTCAGTTACCTTCAAAGGTGCAATCTGGAAAGCCTTGGGGAAAGCAAAACCAAAACACAAAAGAGAACAAGCTAACTCCAGTCTCGGGAAGCATATGGAATGGTAATGCATATGTGGGCAGGAGCATGCATGTGTGCACAACAGCAATAACCAGGGCCTGGCTGGAAACCTGGAGTGGATGGGTTAGGGCAGAAAGCCTTTCTGTGCCAGACATTAATGACAGCCCAGGCAGGCAGTAAAACTACTGCAATCCTATGTGCTGTCATGTACCAAAGTCAGGATTTTCACTGAACAGATCAAAATACGTTTGCAGTGACAACCATTTTTTGATTTGCTCCTTTTGCAAAGTTCCCACCTCACCTGTTCTGTGAGGGCTGTAGAGGGACAAGTGTTCCCTGGCCAGCCATTGAGGACTGCACTGCCCTGCCCAGGCAGTGGTGGTGGCAGGAGCAGCAAAGGCAGCAAACTGCAGCACAGGGGAATTCAACTTCACCACTCCACTGCCCTACACTGGCCCACAGAACACAGGCTTCCCTGGCTGCAGCAATACCTGGGAATATCCGTGGAGATCCACACAGTGCATCTCACATAGAAGTGACCCAACAGAGGGCTGGGCTGTCTGCAGGCCTGGCTCAGTAAGCATTACTGGAGGTGGTGGGTTTCAGGGAGACCTGCAGCTCTGTGGAGAGCTAACAGGAGCTGTTGGCTCTTAGAATGCTACAAAACAAAGCAAAAACTATGGAGGCCCACCTTGGATGCACAAATCAGGTGGTAGATGTCAGTGCCTCCACATGCTTGCACTTGTGGTCAGGAACCAGTGTTCTGTGTGGAGTGGGAGGCCATCTCTGGTTCACAGACACCTCAGGAGACACCTGCTTTCTGAAGCAACCTGGAGGCACCAGGGTGGTGCAAAACATGCCCGGGTCAGACACTTGGTGGGTGAAGATCAGCAGAGTGTCACCAGTTTATGCTGCCTTGGCACTTGGCATGGAGCACAGCAATGCTAACAGGAGGTGAGCAGCCTCTGTGGGCTGGCAGAGGACTTTGAAGGAGGATTATGATGGCAAAGGGAAGGACAGACAGCATAGAGAGGGACACATCTTAAAAGACCTTGAGGGAGGGGACAACAGGTTCCATAAAACCAGAAATTATTCATTCTGCTGCTGACAATATTAGAAATAAAGTAATAATGGTAATAATAATAGTCATTATAATCCTTGCACTAGATACTAATCAGTAAATAACTATCATAGCAACGTCACTTTTTAATTTTTTTCTGGGTTTTCTCCCCCTCCCCTCCAACCACTCTGAATTGCATATCTGGCCCCTCATATAGTAAAGGGGTGGAAAGGGTGTGAATTGAAAATTAACTCAGATCCTTCATTCCCCAGAATGTCTTAAGAGCTATTCTCCACACAGGCTCAGTGGGATTGTCTTGGGGAAGAAAGGGAACATTTTGTGTGTTCCTGCTTATCAGCCAGAGTACCTGCTTTCCAGATGCATACCCTGATATTCTTGGTTTGTTTTTTTTTTTTTTTACAAGTAGGTCTAGGAAACAGAACAATGACAGGAGGATCATTGTGAGACAACCAATGTGCAGAATTGAAGCCAAAATCTGAATTCACCAGAAACCAATAAGCTGAAATCGCCACAACCAACTGTCCATAGCCTTGTCTACAATGGCTTTAAACAAAAAATATAAAGAGCCATGGACAGTTTCCTTACCCCTGTCCAGAATTTGATGTAAACAACATCGATAGAAACTGGGATTGTTAAGAAAGTTTATCCATATATCTGGATAGCAATAAAAAGCGTTTCCTAGGAAACTGTAAAAACCTGTACCAAGCAGTGTACAGCCAAGCCGAGAGGAACATTAGGTTGATTTATATTTTCAAGGTACAACTTTGCATGATCTCTTTCTGATCCTGTGATAATGTACAAGGAGAGCACATGTGAAGGTCAGGGCTGGTTTTTTTCTTTTGTTTGCTTGCTTTCTTCTCTGAAACGTCTCTTGTGTAACTCATTGGTCTGGGTTTTCATTTCAATTCTCGTTTGCAATAACAGGGTATTACCACTCCCTGCGTCTGTCCTTCCTGGTCATGCCAAGGCTGCATTAGTAATTTCCTTCTGCTGCCAAAGAAACAACTGTTTCATGTCTTCCCATTTCTTCAAGAACTGCTGCCAGCATGCTCAGGTTGCCATCAGGGAAATTCTGGGCTTCCCAGAGATCCAGGATCACCCCAGTGGGACTCGATTTTGTAGCAAAATAATTTAAGTACCTGCAATGAGCCAAAAGGAAACTTGGTTTTTTTTGAGCTGCATGGAAATTACCTGACTTCATATGACTTCAACCCATCCCTGTTGTTGGTGCTGTCGAGGTGCTCATCCCCTGTGCCGTCAGCCTGACCAGTCTGTACGTGTGCTTTCAGTGGGACTTTCACCAGGATGCTTTTGCACATATCCCCCTCCCCAGGAGCCCCCCTGCCTGCCCCCGCACGGCCAGGCCTGCTCACCTGTCCAGTTTCAGCTTGTGGGCCAGCATGCGCCAGTCGTGGCCTCTGGTCTGGGGAGCGTCCAGGCTGCTGCACAGCTTCTGCCTTATTGGGGGGGGGATGCTGAAAGCACTGGGCCCCACAATGGTGGTGACGGTGCCTGCTGAGTCCATGGGAGGATAATCAATGCCAGTAGGTTCCTGAGATTGGAAAGACAGAAAAAAAAAAAAAAAGCCTGAACAACCCATCAGTTTTGTTACTGAGTGAAGAGACAATTGTAGAACTACATCCTCTGAGACTCAGGGCTTTTACTTGCAGCCCTCTGCTAATCTAGTAAACATTAACAAAAACATGTTAGTCCACTGGAGAACAGAAATATTTATAATCAGCTTTAGGTAGACAAAAGGGTTTTTTCCTCCTCTTTTTTTTGAGTGCAAATGTTACTCTAGCTGGACAAAATGGCTAGCTTAATCAATCACTTACTGGAAATAATGAAGGATCAGTCACTTAGAAACATTTCAGATCAAGTTGCTACTATTAGAGCACAACTGGGATTTCCTGGCATGGCTGACAAAACTCCCTTCCCAGGACCTCCCCAAGCCCTCAGGGTCCCATCGAGCCAGCACCAGGCTCACACTACTGACATCCCTCTGGCAGTACCCAAGGTGTCTGAAGCCTCTGATGCTGTGCAGACCACAGACAAACAGTCAATACCACCCCAGACACAAGCTGAGCCCCCACCTTCACAGGGCTTTGACTCTGGACATAGATAGAGAGCATGTACTCAGGGCAGGGAGTGGGGTAGGTGGGTGGCAGGTGCTGCCCCTCTCCCCAAGACACGTGCTGTGCTACAAGGCAGTGGGGCAGCAACTGTTCCAAGGGAAAAGTCATCTCCAAGGCCAGCTTGTCCCCTCCAGGTGTGGTGTTGATGCTCTCTGATGTCTTCCCAGCTGGAGGGTTCCCCACAACACCACCATTAAACTACTGGGAATAACAGCAGTTGGCTCTTCTTGGCAAGGATTTTGCCTTCTCCTTGGCCTGCACGGATTTAGTGCCCATAGGCTTGGTAGCTGGTGGGACAATGATAGCTGGTAAATTTGGATGGTTGGCTTTGTTTAGGAACAGCGAGGGCCTGCAGGGACCAC
Organism: Cyanoderma ruficeps; assembly: GCA_008694505.1. NCBI lineage: Eukaryota > Metazoa > Chordata > Aves > Passeriformes > Timaliidae > Cyanoderma > Cyanoderma ruficeps. The sequence continues at coordinate 657,193 of VZDJ01000084.1, read as the reverse complement.
GATGGAAAAAGCAGCAAACGGCTGGTTCCACTCTAATGGTGCTCAGTCTATTTCACAATCTGGTATCCTTTTCCAGTAGAAATGAGGGAGCTGCTTCTCCTCCCCCTCTGCCAGATCACAACCTCGGGCAGCCAGAAACACTTGTGCTAAAGACTTGTCATTAAATGTCAATTTGTTTTCTCCTCTGTGAACTGCCTTGTTCCTTTGTGTCAAACTGGCTGTTGGGAAGGAGCTGTAATACCTGAAACAGTCTTAAAGCCAGGTAGCTCCTGGCTGAAGCTGAAGCTGCAATCACAAACTCCCAAAGGATTTTGCTGGAGATGCTCACAGTCCTTTGCAATCCCTGGTTTACTTCCCAATAATGTATTCAGAGATGGAAAGGGGAGAGCCAGTGTCCATGAGCAATGCACAGAATTAAACCTTCTGGCTCCACTCTTTTATCTACAGCAATTAATTCTCTTCCACTGAAATATG